>VZRO01001936.1:1252-91804 GCA_013397915.1 Daphoenositta chrysoptera
GGGCTGGGCTGGGGGCTCAGCCGGCCACAGCCGCGCTGGGACGGAGCGTGCCCGTGTCAGACCCGGGCGTTGCTGGGTGCCAAAACTCGGCTCAGCCAGCCTCAGCTCCTGGTCGGTGCCTGCCCTGTCCCCTCCTGCTGTCAGGGCGGGCAGCGAGGCCGGGGAGGCACCGCGACACCGCTGCTCCGGTCCGCGCCGAGGAAAGGGAGGGGTGCTTTTTGTGAGAGAAGGGTTCCTGCTCGAGAGGGCAGGAAAACTCCCTACCAACACCCTCCTTACTAAGCTGGTAGGGAAAAATACACCCGTGGGTTGGTGCCGTGCCGGGGCAGGGCGGCAGCTCCGCGCAGGCCGGGCCGCTCCGCGCTCGTTCCGCGCCCCGTGCGGGGAGCGGCGGCCCCGGCCCGGGCTCGGCAGCAGCCGGGAGCGCCCCGGGGCTCCTGGACCCGCAGGGACCGTGAGCACAAACAGCTCGGCATTCCCCTCCTTCACCTCCCTCCAGCCCTGCCCCGCTGCTCAAGTGTGCACTGCAGGTCCGGGTGCCGAAAACGAGAGCTGTGATTTGTTTTGGCCGAAGTTGTGAAAGGTTTAAATGGGTCTGCACGCAGCTGGCTCTGTGTCCGTGGCACGCTTCTCGCTCTTTTTATGTGTGTTTATGTGGCCGGACACGGACCTTTTCCTTCCTCCGTCAGATTCCCTCTGCTCGCATGCTGAAGCAAAGACTGTGCTTGTACCAGCAATGATTGAAATATACTTGCAGAGTAAGGAAGGAAAGCTGAGGTGGTAGACTGCAAAAGAAACAAGTCAACTTTCTGACTTTTTTTTTCTTTTAAATTTTTTTTGGTCCTAGTTGCAAAAAAAAATCGTGGAGTTGGGTATGGTAAAAGTGAGAGACCTTCAGAAGCTGCTTCAAAGTTAATCTAAACCAGAATGAGCTGGGAGGTGTGAAAAATCCGCTGCAGGGCTGTTGCCGAGCGGTGTTTGTGCACTTAAGCAGCACAATTATAAAACAAAGCAGAGCTCTGTCACGAATGACAGGATGGGTTTGGAAGTGAAAGGGTATCCTGTGGCTGACAGGTGGCAAGAGCGACTGTGCTCCTGACTTGTCCTGCTCACTGAGCCTGAGGAAGCTCTTTGCATTCCTTAGAAGAGCCTCTGACAACTCGAAAACTTGTTTCATTTTCTAATTTGGAGATGGGCCGCTCTCAAACAACCATCGCGCACCACCGAAAGTGCTTCGTGTGTTTCCAAAATGACTTGTGTCAATTAACGCATGTTTGGAGGGATAAAGAATAACAAACGCAACCTTTCAATGAACTATACAAATAGATTATTTTTCTTAGATTACATTTCATCAGGTAATATTTACCAAAATAGTTCAGTGCCGCGTTACCCTCTTCAGCGACTTTCACTCTCCACTTTGTTTCTGGAGTGTTAATATTTTTTTTAAAGACTTTTTACTTAAAAATTACATTGTAACTGCTCGGGGAGTGGAATGGGCTGCAGCTCTGCACGGATTCAGCTCAGACACTGAGAAGCAGCCGTGCTTCTGGAGTAGATAAAATAGGCATGTTTGCAAATAAGTCTATTTCAAAGGATTAAAAACTATCTCAAGTCTGTTTCATGTTCTTAGTCCCGCCATCAGCTTTCCTGTGATTGCATTTCCACAGTTCCAGCTTTTGAGTTTTGTGAGGATGAGTGATAACAGCACCAGAGTGACAATATAGGCATGTGTGCTGCCAAGAAAACAAATAATTTGATTTGTCTCCTGGTTTTCCTAGTTTAGATTTGCTTAGAGCATCAATAAGTAGGGACTTGTACACAGAAATGTACAGAAATTATCTAAGCTGTGTCATTTCAGCTTCCACCTGAAGTAAGAGTGCACTGAAGGTTTTGTCTCTTCCATAAATAAATAAATAAAAAAGCGGGGAATTCTTGATATATAATTTTTTAAGAAACCATTTCCATAAAGTTGATAATTAAACTGCGTGTTGTTAATTGCACACAGCTTCTCCAGCTCATGGCTTTTGCCTGTTTGTGTTTGAGCGTGAGCGGCTCCAGCTCCCCAGATGAAAATCAGGCTGCAAAGAAGGGGGAAAAGGCAGAGAAATGTTTATAGGCAGGATACTCTAAACAGTTATTTTTGTGGGAAGAGAACGTTAGATGCTTAAAGATAAACAAATAAATCCACAGCAGTGCAGTTGCCAGAGGTATGAAATGTGTTGGATCTCTGGATACCACTGTCACTGCATCCACTGCAGAAGTGTTCCACACATTTGTGTTTCGTTATGGAAATGGAGCAAGGAAGCTGGAGAATAATCACTATGAAAATCATGGGCCTGTCTTCCATTTATATTGAAACAAGCAAAACCTTTAACCTGCCTGCTTTCCATACAGCAAACGGCTGGAGTCTAACTGAGCCTCACTACGCCAGCTTGTAATCCTAAAATCTGGATGAAAACCCAAGTCTGGTCTGTTTTATGTGCCTTTGCTGGAACTTGGAATATTTTACGTGGCTGTTAAGTATACATGTGGCATTAAACGAGTTGCAATATTATGCAGTAATCACAGATGATGATAATTGTAGTTCCAAAATAGCTTGTAAAATAATAATAATAAAAAAATTGTTGCCAGAAGCTGAAATTACAGAGCTGGTGACAGCTATTGTTCTCTGCTTTGAAATGGGTGGGCTGGTCTGTGTTGTATATTTGAAAATCTGTTGCTGTCGTAGCAAAACCTGAAGTAATTTAATATGAAGCTATTTTTATGTTTGTAGAGATCATTGAGTAGAAATTAAAGCTAAACATACTAAGACAGTCTTTTCCTTCTTTATGCAGGGGATTTGGGAAGCAAGGATTCCAGTGCCAAGGTAAGCCACAACTGCTTTGCTGGCACACACAGGTGGTTGCACCTCATTTTAAAGGGACCCAAAACTTGCCAGCAGCAAGAGAGAAACAGTCCTGGAAAAACTAAGCAAGCATCATTGCCTATGTGAATTCTAAAAGAAGACAATTATCCAATTAAATAACTATTGGTATTTACATAATTTACATTGAACAATCAAGTAATTATTCATACTGCAATAATATAAAAAGTTGTTGGTTTTTTTTTTTGAATCTCAGCGCGGTAAATGTCGTATAATCTGCATGATTCTAACTTTTCATGGAAATAATCTGTGCAATTTAGCTTTGCAGAGATCATTTTTCTCATCAGAAGCTCTTGTCTGTGTGGGCGTTTTGGAAAATGGATTCACTTTTTAGTCATATGGCTTCTTTTCATAACCCAAAGTCCCTGGTTTTCATTTTCATACAATGCATGTTCAGGAAGACCTTTGGCTTTAACTCTGTATTAGGACAAGACAATTCTGTCTTACGTAATACTGAATTACAGAAAAAAAAATCCACCTGTATAAAATCACTGATTTAAAAATCTGCTAACCTTGAGAAATTGAAAGCTGCTGCAGTGTAAGATAGCTGTAAATGCTGTATCCTCACACAGCCTGTATTTCTGCCAAATTCTTATCGTTAGTTAGCATTTAATCATGAAATAACCACACCCAACTAGTGCAGGTTTTTTCTTTGTCATATGTTTGCTTAATTAGGATGAGCCTTTTTGTTGTCCCTTTCTCTTTTCCACCTTCTCCCTGTCACTTCTCCTGCAGCTGCACACTGTGTACTCCTTAGCTGGCCTTTTCCTTCTTTCTTTCATGGCATTTCTAATGGGTGTTTGCTCTTGCCTTAGAGCACATGTGACTATCCTGAACGTTGCTTTTACGTAGCAGTTAGTGAAATTATGGATTCTGTGGTATTTTTGTGAAAGTTGACGTGAGCTGATGCTTCTTGAAATTAAACCTTGGAGAAAGTGGATGTCAAAGACTGATGGCTTTTAAAGATTTGCAATAAATAAGTTTTCTTTCTGCAAGTAGAGCCTTGCAGACACACACAGCATTTCCTGATGGAGGTAAGCAGACATCCATGACTTCTCCTTGGTGCCCCAAAACATTAATATTAAAGTTTGTAGATATCCTCCAGGTTTTTGCCACCCATCCCACCCAAAGCAGAGCTGTGGATGAGTCTGTAGTGCTCAGTTGGTAATGGAATGGCATTTCCTCTGTCCCATTCAGGACAGCTCAGTGGTTCCCAGCTCAGGATTGTTTAGAGGTGCATTGCAGATTTCTGTTGCTGTACAGAAAATACTTGGGGCTGCATTTGACCGGTGCAGTTACCCAGCTTAGCTTTTGCAGCTGGCACAGGGCTGACTTTCTGCTGCTCCCAGCTGGGGCTCAGCCTGAGCAGGATCCGCTGGCCTGAGCCCCAGATCCCCTCTGGCACGGCAGCTCAGCTCCAGGGTTTGGATCCTCTGCCTGGAATCCTCCCATGCTGTAATTCCAGCGAGCCACGAGCAGCTCTGGTGAGGACTGAGCTGTGCAAAGCCAGCTCAGGTCCTGAATTCAGTCTTGTTTCCCCTGCAGATGCCATTCGTGGGCACAATCAGAGTAAACGCAGTAGAGCAGCTCTGTTTATTTTTAAATGCCTCAGATGTGATACTTTTTAGGAATCTAAATATGTTCAAACCTGACTTTTGTCTGTATCAGAGCGAGATTCCACAGGTTCTTTTTGGAGACTTTTTGGAGTGGCTTTGTCTGTGTCCTTAGTTAAAATCTCTGAGAAATAGTCTAATGTTACGCAGTTTGTAGTAAGCTGTTGGTGGTGCACTAATAAATTTAAGTAATGGGGTTTTAAACCATCTTTAATGAAACCTGATTGTGTTCAGAATCAAAGAATTCATACTCTTGGGATAATACTCTTGAAAAATAAAAGTTCCATGATAAAGTTAAGCTGCTGAATCAATTTTTTCTCAGTTCAGCTTTCTGATGCTTCTGTCTGAAAAGTCACCAGCTAAAACTGGAAAGACAAATTAGTGATCAAAATTACTGAGAACATGAAGAATTAAAACCAAAAGTGTGAAACTAGAAGGTAGGCTGCAGAAAAAACCCCCTAATTTCTATAATGAAGTGACTACTTTTACAGAGAAGAATGACAAATGTAGAATAAAATGGAATTTTCAGTATGACATGAAAGAAGGAATATTGCAGTGCCAGCTCTTAGCACAACTGGAGTTCTTGGTCCATCAGCGTTTCTATTATAAAAAGCTTTTTCTACTCTGTTCTAAGAGTGTTGTAAAATCTCCCACTAGGCAGAAACTTGAATTCAGGCAGAATTCAGAGCTGGTGGTTTTTTTTTTTTAATTTCCCAAGTTGTTTGAAATTCCTCTGGCCTTTGATACCAAGGGGAAGAGGAAAGGCCCGCAACAGTCACACCACACTCAAATGATGTTTCTACTATAAAAAACTGCAATTCTATGAATATTTGCATTAGAATTCTTCAATTAAGCAAGAGGTCGTAGTTTTTATGCAGTTTTAAGTATTGCAGCAAATGTAGTATGTTTAAAAAATTTATAAAAACTTGCATTAAAAAAGCCCCACACAAAATACACTTCTAGATTTATTTTTAAGAGAAAAAGAAAAGATTTTTATTTAATGTTTTAATATAGATTCTGTTAAAATTGAAGCTTTGCTATAGCAAAATGATCTGATTTTGGACCATTAATACCTTTTTTTCACTGGGCTTACTTTGAGCCTTGGAACATGTTTTCAGTTGTATGTCATCACTTTTGTTTTCAGATTTTAATGCCCGTTTCTGCTGTAGTGTTCAGCTTCAGCATTACATGAAGCCATTCAAATGAGCTCTTTGGAATTGAAGAAAATTATTTCAATTTATTTTCCTAAAACCTTTTGCAAGATAATTTTTTTCCACCTCCTTATTTTTATGGGATCCTTATGAATTTGCAGAAGACAGCAAATGAAATTTTGGCGTGGTTTGAATGCCCTGAATGTGGCAGAGGGTCAGGTGCAATTGCATTATTACCACACCAACGCTCAGCAAGAGCCAGTCCACATCCTAAGTAGTTTCTCTTTCTTAATGGGTGTATTTCAACGTGGCTGCTGAATATTCCAGCAAACAGATCCTCAGAATGGCTGCTTGGGTTTGCAGCCAGGAGCTGGGATCTGTTATCTGATGGAGAGGAGGCAGAATTCTGTTGCAGGAGTGGAAATAAGCTTTTCAGAGCTTTTTACAGAAGGGGGATTGGGATCATAAAGCAGCAGTGGAAAATGTCTGGTTTTTTGGCCATGTGTGAGTTTGAAAATGAACTTGAAAGACTTCAGCTGTGTTAATATTCTCCTAGGGGTAGAATTCAGGAAGAATTTCTTCACAGGAAGGGTGGCCAGGCACTGGCAGGGGCTGCCCAGGGAGGTTTGGAGTCCCCATCCCTGGAGGTGTCCCAGGAATGCCTGGATGTGGCACTCAGAGCTCTGGGGACAAGGTGGGGATCGGGCACAGGCTGGACTCGATGGGCTGGGAGGGCTTTTCCAACCTCAAGATTCTGGGATTCTATGAATTTTTTATTCCTGTTACTAGAAAGCATTTTGCAGTTTGATATCTGTGGTTTATTGTTGATTTATAGAAACATGAAGTATTTTAAATATTGTGCTTGTGGAACAGGAGTTCTCATTCTGCTGTTTTGCTTTTGCTGTTTGCTGTTGATTGTCTCTGTGGCAGTGCAAACACGATGGGAGGATTATTCCAGGGAGTTATGGCTTTGTTTTGTTTTCTTACACTGTCAGGCAGGCCAGCAAGCTGTCTGTAGCACTGAAAGCTTTCCTCTGATGTGCACCTGGAAATACTGCAAGAGCAATGCGAAAAATGGAATAATTTAAACCTTTTTCAATCTGCCACAGCAAGAAAGTTCCTCTTTTGAGACAGCAGACTTTAAATTAAGCAAGCAATTAAGTTAAATTTTGGCTTCATCATTCGTTTGATAGACTGTTACACTCTGAGTGTAACCTATACTTGTTTCTTTCTGTTTGATTTGTAAGAAGCATTTTTCTGGTGAACAGAGCTCAACAAATAGGAACTCACTAAGACGTGAAGAACAAACGTTGTAGAACATGTATTTATGTAGGTTTAGAGGTTGTTTTAAGTTCGGCACTGAAGGCTCAGCAAGTTTCCTCAGGGCAAAAATATTTTTAGTTACAGTAATATAAATGTGATCAGCTCCCGTTCCTGATTAAGGGCCTGTTGTTAATTCTCTCCTAAATGGGGAAAATTTGTAGTTATTAACAGCAAGTTTTCCCTTTTTTACATGGTTGCTGCAGGCTTTACTGAAGTGCAATATTCTGCTGTAGTTCAGCTGTGAAATACATTTGGCTTAAGGATAATAATGAGCTAAGGAAGAGTTTCACGTTTATTTCCTAATTTACATAAATAAAAATTAGAGAAATCAATTACAGCAGATCATTATGCTTCACTAATCTGGGCAACTATTGCTCTTTCTGCTGTTTTTTCCTGTCTTCCCTCAATTTATTTTCAGATGATTTTTCTCTGAATGTTGACTTTCACCTTTCATTGTTGTGCTAAGCTTTTTGGAACAGCTCATGCCATGCTGGGTGTGCTTCCTAAAGCTGCTGGGTCTGGGCTAGCCAGACATCTACAGCAGTTCCTTCACTAAAAAGGGAAATGGGGGCATTTTATTACTTTTTAATGTTCAAATCTTGGAACATTGGCACATCAAACCAGCACTTCATTTCCTCTGCATTGTTTATCTTATATCTGATGGTTCTTGACCTCCCTTCTCCAACAAAAAGAGCAAAGAAGCTGCTGAGGCCACATAATTTTAAAATAATGTATTTTCATTAAAAATGTTGTATTAAAGGTCTCTGTAGTGATGTGGTTGAGAGAATAATTTTTAATGCTCTATGATCTGAGGATTTGAACCAATGAAAACTCTGACCACCTCCAACCTGGCTGACAGTTTTCATCACTCCTCAGTACAGGTATAACATATTTATAGTGGAAACAGCACAATTTGTTCTTTTTTTGTATGGATCAAGGCTTAATTCTTAGTTTTCCAGCCTGATGGCTGCTTCCCCTATAGTTTCTTATTCCTTTTACAGTCTTCATTTTCCCTTGTAACTAAAAAGAAACCTAAGAAAGAAAAGTATATCGTGCTGCTTCTCATAAAAATAATTTGTCTTCCTTACTTGGAAATGTTTTTGCCAAAGGGTGGACAAGACACAAAGCAAGTTCCCCTTTCTATGCCAGAACTGCTTCTCTTGTATCATTATCATTTTTGTGGTGTGATGGGGTATTACAGACCAGGGCTTGAACTATGTGGGTGTTTTCCTTTGAGCTCTTTATATTATTTATTAGTCATGTGCTACAGTTTACATTAACTAATGTTGCTGTAAGCCTGAGATTGGGAAATTAATTCCGTGGAAAGCTGTGATGTATCTTAAAAGTCAGCATGAAATCTTCTGAAATGGGAACTCAGTAAAAATACACTTGCAGCAGCTGCCTCTTTAATGTATTTTCATGTGCATAACTTGGAGGTATCTGTTCAAAAATTGAACCCCCGAGAACAAAACCCAAACAGTTACACACACTCCCCAAAAATCACAGCCCAAACAAGATAATAAACAGTGCCTGGGAGCAGAAATTGTATCTGCACAGTTTCCATGATTCCTCTCTCCTTTGTCCTTTCCACTGGCCTTTTGCCCTCAGCCTGGTCTGTGGACTGTGGATCTGTGGCCACTTCTCAAAGGGCAATAATTTTACTGATCTGCAGATAATTTGACATACACACACAGAGATAAGATGCTTGTTGTGCATTTGTCTTGTCAGCTTCTATTTATTGTTCTTCCCCTCCTTTGGCTGTCCTTACTTTTGCAGCATCTGACCCACTTTATGAGGAAATATGGTCCTGTTAATTGCTGATGCCTGTGAAAGTTGAGATTCTGTTCCTATTTCCGCAGGTGAACTCTGAGAGATCTTTGAAAAATTGCCCATGTTCCAAGTTTTTCCTGAGAACAGCATGATGGATGAAACTCCTGAGTCTTAATGAGTGCAGATACCTCAGTGCTGGTTCAGATCAGGAGAGCCCTTGGAAATGCATATCCCAGTTGTCCCAGCTTGGTCTGTGTTGCTGGGTGGTCTTGGAGCATGGAAAGTGCTTTTGCTTTGGGTGCTGCAGAGCAGGTGCTGGAGGGTTCTGGTTCCTGGATCCCTCTGCAGCTCATCAGATGGAAATGAAGCCCTGAAATTGGGAGCTCAGTTCAGAGCACTTTCCTCTCCCCATGTGTTCCTGTTGGAGCATTACCTGACAATGCAGACGTGTAGGTTCTGCCTTCAGCCCTTGCCTTCTGTGCTGGGAAGGGGATGTGTTGTCTTTGAGCATCGTTCTGAGTAGAAGGGACAGCAGTGATGCCTTAGGTTTTAACTCTTGTATTTTTCATCTTGTGTTGCTCGGTGTGTAACTCTGAGGTGGCTCGTGGCCTGTGAGCTGCTGCTCTCTCATGCCAAGACAGACAGAACAAACCTCTCTGGGGCTGCTCTCCAAGGACACCCAGGCTGTGCAGGCCCAGAGCCTCTGAAGGGGGCGAGCTGAGGGGAAATTACATCATTAGCTAAAGTTTTAATTGGTGAATTTATGCTGATACGCAAATGGACCAAACTATAAAGTCTCTGTTTCTAGGTAGCCACTCAAGGCATCAGCAGGACGTCTGTGTCAGGACAGGGAAGGTGCCTCTGTTTGTGTTGCTGAGGATTCTTTGTTACCACAACCAGGTGCATTCACAAAAGGTCAATACACTGAATAGATCAGGGTGAGTCACCGTTCCTGCAGGGATTTAAAGGGGATGTGGCACTTGGGGACATGGTTTGGTGGTGGCATTGGCAGCCTTAAGGGCTGGACTCGATGATCACCAGGGTGTGTAGTGATAGGCCTGGAGGAGGGCAGGTTTAGATTAGATATTAGGAAGAAATTCTTCACTAAAAGGGTGGTGAGGCCCTGGAATGGAATTCCCAGAGAAGCTGGGGCTGCCCCTGCATCCCTGGCAGTGTCCAAGGCCAGGCTGGAAAGGCTTGAAGCATCCTGGGACAGTGGAAGGTGTCCCTGCCATGGCAGGGGATGGCACTGGATAAACTTTAGGCCCCTTCCATACCAAATTCTTCTATGATCTTGCAGGTCTTTTCCATCTTAAATGATTCTGTGATCCCTGATGCTCAAGATACAATTAAATATATAA
Source organism: Daphoenositta chrysoptera (assembly GCA_013397915.1). NCBI lineage: Eukaryota > Metazoa > Chordata > Aves > Passeriformes > Daphoenositta > Daphoenositta chrysoptera. Next base: position 11,394 of record VZRO01001936.1, read on the forward strand.
TTCATTCAACACTGAACATGGCAGTAAAATAAATGAATATATGTACTCCTGTTTTTCTAGAAAATTTCCTTGGTGATACTGTGCTCATCAGAACTCAAACATAATTAAATCTTACCTTGCAGCAAACTTTTTTTTTCTTATATTACATTTTAAGAGCAAAACCATCTTCACCCTTCCCACACTTCCAACATGTGAAGTTTTGTTTTGTTTTGTTTACTTGGACTGGTCAGATATCCCAGCAGTGTGTTCCAGTTCACAGACTGACTGTTCCAGTGCCCTGGATGTAATTCCGTGAAGCTCTTCAGCTTCTAATTGAACATGTGGGAGTAATAGCTCATCCCAAGTTGACAGATAAACCAGTTTGAGCATGGGCAAGATAAAGTTTGGCATGTTCTTTATTTTTCCCTCTGCCTCGGTATAATCCTGCACATCAGCTGCTGTTACACAGCCACATATGGTGCTCATTTTATACAGGATTTTTGCAGATGCCGTGAGCAGAATTTAATGAAATGTTGGAAAGAAAGTTGCAGAAAGAAAACAGATTTCCCTGTTGGGATGCATCGATAATTATTTCTTTTATGTTTGCTTTTGTGGGTTGTTTCTCTTTAGGGTGAGAGGTAAAAATAATAAGTTATTTAATAAATACTTTAGGCTCAGTTCCTCAGCTTTTATATCTGCAGTAGAAAGCGTGAAAGTCTAAAAGAGAAGGACTCTCCTGTGTATAATTAATAACAGGAAGTACCCTTTAAGTGTTTTTAAATTCTTGTAGATGCTGAACATTTTAATTCTAACTGTTTCCAGCAGTGCCTGTTGGAGGCTTGCAGAGGCTGGGAGTGCTTGGAGCTGGTTATCAGCTGTTAATTTTTCAATTGCAGCTATTTATGAATAATGCTTTCCACAAATGTGATTCATAACTGTTACCTTCTAAGTCAGGCAGCCAAACACGTGCATATGTAACTTTCTGTGCATTTCAGTGTCATTTACTCTGGTTTCTTAATTAGAATTTGATTTACATGAGGTTTTTTCACCCCTTTTTGAAATTACATAATACAGACTATAAAGTACTTCAGACACATAGGTATTTTTTTTAGGTTATCTTCTAGTTGACTTCATTTAGATTTTGAAATCACATTACTGTATTAATTGAAATCTTTTCATCAAATGAGCTTTATTAGAAGTCTGGAATATGTCCTTGTAAATGTAGAAGTTTACTAGAATTACTATTTTTTCTGTCCTGTACAGTTTACAAAATGTCCTTTTATATTTATCACTTAGAGTGATACAGCAACACACTTTTTGAACTAAAAGTGCAAATTCATCTAGAAACACCAAAAATGTAGTCATTATTGCTCTCGTATTTTGCTACTTCTTAGTTTTTAAAATGAAGCTGCAAAAGTCTAATTAATACTTGTCTTCATACAATGGCCTGTCAAGATTTAGGTTTGCTCATCATTTTCAATCACATCTGGAGGTTTTGCCACTGTCAGAAGTGTCAGTGGATGGACAGTGATCAACACAAATTGCACATTCGAGGCTTTATTTGCCTGGTGTAGCAATTGTCAAGCTGTCTTCTTTTTGCTAAGAAAATAGCCCTTATTAAAAAATAGTGATTTTTAACTAGAGTTGCAGCTATTGCTCCTTATTTGTCTTTAACGTCAATTAAAAGAATTATGTACAGCTCTTAGTATGGAAAACACTGCCAGCATTTCCATATAGCTAAATGAAGCTTGTAATTGCATTTGGAAGGTGCTATTTATTCTGAGGAAAAAATTTTATTAAGATTGTGTTTCTGAGAATTCAATGTTTTTATCCCCCTAAGTGATCCTTACACTGATGGCACAACTGAATATTGGTGGCAATTTATTTCACCATTTTCAAATATTAAATCTACAAGAATCAGATGTTTAGAAATTGGGTTCTGTGTGCCTGGGTTTTGAAACCACTGAGGATGTGCATGAGGGTGTCTACTTAGAATATGTTTAAAAATGATTAATGACTCCAAAAAGTGGCTGAAATACTGACCTTCCTTATTTTACTGCTAAATGAGGGCAAGGTATGGACTGCAGATAGAAATTCTCATTTTGAGGAATGCTGAAGGTTATTCCCAATGTAACTCTTCCCAGAGCACAGATACTTCACTATTCATTTTCCTTTAAAATTAGCAGCATTTTTAACTCCCCTGGAATGTGTGCTGAATGTGGTATTTCATCTCCTTAGTAAACAAGCCATTATTCATGTACAAGGAAGAGTTGGAATAATACTTCTTCTTTCAACTTCTAGTCTGTGTGGGTTTATTATTTTGGTTTTTACTCAGCAGGATTAGCCAGAATCCACCTCAAAGTATTCTTGTTCTCAAGAAATTGGCCTTTAATATTTAAAAAAAAAAAAAAAGGTGAATCTTTATGTTCTGAGAGTGCAGAAATAATCCTTATTTTATGCAACGTCGTTGTGTACATCAGCATTTTACTGGGTTGATTTTAAGTTTCTTTGTTTCTTAAGGCATTTCTGCTGGGAAAAATCCCCTTCCTAATTATTTTTGCTCCTTTATCACCCTGTGTGCATTTCTATCACATCTCCTGATTCCCTGGGAGAGGTGTTACCTGCTCCTGTTCCCTAGAACCTCTTACCTGAACTACTTTTCCATTTCTTGCATCCAGGCTTTGATCCCCAGAGGATTTTTGTGTGTCTGAAGGTGACACCCTGCGAGGTGCTGACAGGTTCTGGGCAGCTCCATTTTTCTCCTGTTCCAGAATTGTATAAAATAGATTTCAGCCTAACAATTCCCTGAACTTGCTCTCATAAAAAACGTTACAAAATAACCCTGTTATGATAAACATGGAAACAGACTAAGCAGCAGAGTTTATTATAAGGGTGTATATACAGTTTTTTCCATTGTGACAGGTTAGTTGACTGAATTTGTGATGTGCTGTAAAATTAGTCAGATTTTGGACTGCTCCTACCTTGTTTGCAAACTTTAATTAGATTCGAGATTATTCCAAATATGTCAGTTTTATATCTTCATTTTTTTGTCATCAGCTTTTGCAAATGACATCTGCTGGATGTATTTTTATAGAGTGTAACTTCTCTGTTAAAAGAAGTGATGTGGGTCCTGCAGAAAGCAATAGGTAGATTCCTCTGGTTGGGTATTTTTCAGTTCTCCTCTGTGTCTGTGCCATTGAGACAAACGCTGAAACATTACAGAAAGAATGGAGAAAAACATGATTTTATTTATATTCCGTTTCAAATAGTTCCATGCCGTGATATTGCTCAGAACTCCTTCTGATCTTATTGAGAGATCCTAAAATGTGAACCTTTAAAACACAGTAAAGGCTCAATAAATCTTGTGCAGCTTAAACTTTATTTTATGGTGTCTCTAACGCAGTGTATGGCCAGGACAAACACACAACTGTGGCAACTGCCTGAAGACCCTGGGGAATATTGTGGGTTTTTAAATATGAAAATATACTAAAGTATCATTCTTAGCCCAGTATATCATGAGAGAAAAGTGGTGTTTCTTTCATGGTAGTTTATTTCTTTGTACTCATAGAACCACAGGGTGGTTTGGGTAGGAAGGGACCTTAAAGCTCATCCAGTGCCACCCCTGCCCTGGCAGGGACACCTCCCACTGTCCCAGGCTGCTCCCAGCCCCAGTGTCCAGCCTGGCCTTGGGCACTGCCAGGGATCCAGGGGCAGCCAGAGCCTCTCTGGGCACCCTGTGCCAGGGCCTGCCCACCCTCACAGACAGCAATTCCTTCCCAATATCCCATCTAACCCTGTCAGTGGGAACCCATTCCCCTTGTCCTGTCACTCCACACCCTTGTGCAGAGTCTCTCTCCATCTTTCCTGTAACTCCTTCAGGTACTAAAGGCCACAATTTGGTCACCTCAGTTTTCCAGGCTGAACAATCCCAATTCTCCCAGCTTCTCCTCGCAGCAGAGCTGCTCCATCCCTCTGACCACCTGAGTGCCTCCTCTGGGCTCTCCAGCAGCTCCAGGTCCGTCCTGTGCTGGGCCCTGCAGCTCTTTGCTTGTCTGAGTCTGACCTGTGTGTTGGTGCCACCAGCACAGGTCCTGCAGTGGCTGTAAGTGCTGTCCCTGTGCAGCAATAGCCCCGATTTGCCCCTGAAAAGGAGCACTGAAAAGCTGTGCAGTCGCTGAAGAGGGTTTGAAGTGCAAGTGGTGGATATGTTTTATACATTTTCCTCGGAAGCTGTATTGTTTCCTAATGGATCTGCAGTCGTTATGCCAACTGCACAGCAGGCTGTTGCATTAGAGGGTTTTACGTTCTGGTGCTCCCTGTGTGCTCTTGCCAGTTGTTGTTTCACTGAGCAGTTCTTTTAAGTGTTTTGTTCTGCCTCAGGTACCCAGGTGTGCCTGGTGGAGCTGGAAAACTGATGCCTGCCCTTGTTTTCATACAAGGCAGCAAAGCTCACCTCCAAGATTTCTGCAAAACCCAACTCTTGTCAGCATCTCCTGATGCTGTGTAATGAGGAACAGCTTAGTTGTCAAGTTTATATAAAGTGCTGATGATCTAATTGAGCTTGAGCTTCTTTGAACCCCTGGCAAAAACAGAATTATGTTGTATATTATTAAACCTGGTACAAGGCCAGGCATCACTTTCATTTCAGAATTTAAATGCATTCTGTTACAAACATTTAAGGCTTGTGTTTTATTCAGTGCTGCACCGTCATTTTGTGGCAGCAGATGTTTTGCGTGGTTTCTGTGGGTTTGGATACTTGACAACAAATGTGCTGAAGGCAAGGTCTGTCAGTGTCAGGGCTTCTCCTGGAAGTCCATCAAGCAGGAAATCCCCGGAGGCCTGGGAATGCTTTAGTACCTGGGACAGACCTCGTGGAGCACAAATACTCACTTTGACATCTTGCTCTATATGCCTTGTCCAGATTTCTTTCTTTATAAATAGACTAGAACAGGCAATAAACCACTGTAAAATATTTGCTAATAGAGCTGTTTCTATTTTGGGAAGAGGGAGGACAAGCATTTGTCACCACTGCATCCCTTTCCTGGTTTCTGCAGAGGGTCTTTGCCTTTAGATTCCTTTGTTTCCTGCCTGTACCCTGAGCTTCCCTGGCTCTGTGGTGGTGTTGTGCATATTTATAGTCACAGGCTGCAACTGCAGCTCCTGTTTTTAAACAACCCAGCCACCATAATGGACATATAAAGTCTCAAGGGTTTTTATTGCTCCTGTCATCTCAAGTGCTTTTGAATCCTGATTACATAGCAATAAAATGTGGTTGGTTGGGTTAATGTGACTGACAGGGATGGGGACTCCTTGTGAGAAGGTATTGAGTGAACAAATTCATTGATGTGAGGCCGTGAATTTATGGACATTCTGTAACTTTGGAGTATTGATTATATAAGTAAATGTGTAGCCTAAGATTGATGAAGGGAATAAAAGACCTCATATATCATTAATGCGTTTGGGAGGTCTAATTGGGGTTATGCAGGTTTTTATAATGAGCTTTCTGAAAGAAGCATTGATAAATAAGCTCAGTAAATTTTAATGAAGTCCTCAGCACTAGCTATGAAGCTTACTTTCTAATTTAAATCAATACATTCGAAAGAGTACTAATTGTAGAACTTACTGTAGAATTAAATTTTTAATAATTCTTGCTTTCTTGGCTTTTATTCCACTTATGCAAATATTGACCTTTGAATTCTCTCTGTTGCCTGTGTTTCATTGAGCCTCACTTTGAAGGGGTGAGGGGATGTGTGTGTGTCATCTTTAAGCTCTGGTTGTAATAATTAAAAGGGCAGTGTCAGACATTGGATCATTTGACATTTAACACGGCAAAATGAAAAGGAAATCAGTGATAAAAATCAGTGGGGTTAATTTTAGAACTGTCAGATTTGCAGAGCAGAGAATGCAAACTGGGCTGGCCAGCAGGTGCATAAGTGATGCCTTTCCAGAACCTGCAAAACACATTTTGTCCCAGTTCTGCACTCTTTGTGAGAGGGTAGGATTGCATTCATGCTGAGCTAATAAATGTTCTTAAAATTTTTAAAGCCTGGATCTCTCAATCTGCTTTGTAGAAGGGATCAGTATCACGGTCAGTGAATGTTTATCTATGACATTCTTCTATATGGAACAACTGTTGGGATCTGACCTTAATCTGTAGTTAATAGTATGGGCTTTAATGCTTATTTTTATTTGCAGTTCAGAGATCGTCTGAATAACTGAAGCCTCATATTATGCAGAGTTCTGCATTAATATTTAGTAAAGCGAGCTGCCCTTGATACAGGAGGTTTAGTAACCTAGAGAGACACGAGATGTGCTGATACGTGCACATATTATCCTCTCACTTTCCAGATGTACTTTCTGAAGTGGAAATTATTTGCTTGAGCTCAGTATTGAAATTTCAATTTGATGGCACGATAAGGTCTCCTGAAGTTTTACATAAAAATATTCTGTCACATAAATAGTTGATATAATTTAAATTATGCTTGTTATGGCTGCATGTAAGGAGAGAGCTATGAACACCACCTGAAGCATTCACTGGATGCTTGTGAGGAGAAAGTGGCCAACTTAATGGATCGTGCAAACAAAAATTCTCATTGCAAAAGTCTCTTGTAACAGTAATTGAGAAGCACCTGTGAGCAGATGCAGCCCTTGCTTCCTGGGAAGCTCAGAGAATGGCTTCATGCCCTGTGCTGTGTAAAACATAAACACACCCTGTGAAATAATTCGTGTGATTTACCATGGCACACAGTGCTGACCCTGTAAGGAAAAGCCCACAGCACCACTCCTCAGCAAATAAGGTTATGCCTGGCTTAATAGTATGGAGATGATTTATTTTCATCCCCTCCCCTCTTGTTTTAGGATACAGTTATCAATGGAGCAGAAAATTATAGACTTCCAACTCATTCTCCTCAGTTAAGCCCTTCTCACGTGGAGTGGGGCTTTTCCTGCTGTGCTGTTGTGCGCACAGAAAGCTCAGGTGATGGCTGTGTGCTGGGGCAGGAGAAACTCCCTCCTTGAACCTGTAGTTCCCAGTGAGTTTCAGGGTGAACGAGTCCTTCCATGGAGGTTGTTTTGTTGTACACCGTTAATTGAATTAAGAGGCTCTCAGAAATCAAATGGCTGATGGGAACAAGGATGATCTTGCTGGAGAAAATGATCAAGAGGTATTTTCTGTTGTGTTATCTGTAAAATTGATAAGAAAATTTTTAAGTTGCTTTTCAGGTTGTGGTTTTCTCTTTTATTTTTCCTTCCCCTATTAGATCATATTTTGAAAAAATAGAAGCCTTAATTCAAGCTCTTGTTGCACGGGCAGATTATTTCTCCCCAGGTTGAGGCTTAAAACCTGAATAATTTCTTCTGTGGTGTCTCTTTCTGCAGTCAGGCATTCATCCTGACCTGATGGCGAGATGCAGGGTAACAGATGCAATCTTTGGAGTACCAGCCACAGCTTTTGTGTTAACCAGTCATCAGGAAATATCACTGCATTACCGGAGTACAAAACGCATCTGTTGGAAATATGTTTCAATCTTTTGTGAAATAGGATGGGAAAAAACATGCCTGGGCTGGGGAGTGGCTTTGGAAACAGCTGTGGGCCATGTCAATGGGCTCTGTTCAGAAACCCAGCAGGCCCAGGTGGGGTGGGGTCCATCGGCTCCTCTCCAGCTGTTCTGGGCTCTGGGGTGTCTCTCAGCTCAGATCTGCCCCTGTGCAGGGTGGTGGGCAGCAGCCTCTGTGTGTGTGGCTTTACAACAGCTAAAACCTGCAGGTTTTGTTGCTTATAATTCCCGATTTAGCCTCGACTTGTCCGTGTATGCTGCCTCCTTATTTTTGCAGGAATGCCGTCTTAATTTCTGCATTCCAAAGGAAAGCATGAAGCTACAGCTCCTCCCTTTAACATTTGCTTAGCCCCCAGCTTTGATATTTTATTAATTTGCTTTAATGGCAGAAGCCATGTTGCCATGAGGATGCTTTTGAAGGCTGCATGTCTGCTCTTAGGAACGGATGTCCTGCTGGGTTTTCCGGCAGCCTGTCCTAATTCCGGCGTGTCCCTGACGCAGAGCTCCCAGCTCATCCCTCCTCCCACCTCACACTCTGCAGAGGCACCACAGGCCCCTCTTACCTGCTCCCCACAGCACCAGCACTTGGCAAAGCCTTGGTGTGGCACTTCAAGTGGGAGCCCTGAAGCAAGGTAATGAATCCTGGATTAGTTGTTGACACAGAATAAAGCATCGCTTTCTTTCAGCACTCTTTGTTATGAAGCCTTCAAAAATTTCAGACTGCACATAGAAAGAAAAAAAACCTTCCTGCGACTGTACATTTTGGACTTTGGTTTTAGGAGAGGTAGAACACTGGTTATTATTTAACATGTGTAGTACCTGCATAATGGTTCTAAAATTAGTCAGTTTTAAAATGATTTTAAATGTGAATTGTGTTCAAGTTGAGTTGGGATATGAAAACCTCTCTCTGTAGATCTTTTTTGTTAAGTTATTTCATGAGATCAGTTTCCACAAAAATTCTATTGAACAATGTAAAATGTCAAAGCTTGCTCAGCTTCAAAACAGCTCTGTCCAAAAGGGGTTCTCTGATGATGGGAGACTTCAGGCTTTCACTAGAATAATGCACTAAACCAAGGTGTTATTCGAAATTCCGTGTTTCCACGTTAGTTTTATGAAAAGAGCGAGTTGTGAGGATGGTGGGTGATTTTAGGGTTAAAAAAATTGCATGCTGTCTCTTGAGAAGATACCAAGATCTCTGATAACACAACTTTTTATTTATAGATTGCTGATGTGTTTACAAGACAGAAATTTATCAGCAATCCAGATGTTCTAGTTCTGCTAATTAACCTGTGTCTGCACACCCTTGGGCTGTCTCTTCACACTTGGACCTGCAGATCATAACACGCTTATGGTATTCATCTAAAAATGTGTCTGGCTTTCCTAAATGTTGGTTTTAGACAACACTCTGCATTTCTGTCATTGATTTAAGGCTCTCCAAAACGCTAAAAATGGAATTGCTTTGAGTCTTATTTGTATGTTAGACTAATATTACTCCACCTGTAAAATGGGGCTAACGGTGCTGGGGTTGCACAGACCTGATCAGGATCAAGGAGATAAATGTGAGATAAACGTGAGACAGGACTTGTTTTGGTTTTCATCGCTGTGGTACAAAGTCTTGTGCAAAGATGTATTTATGCTTCACGAGATCCTGGTCCTGAGGAGTGTGAATATTAAAGGGATGAGTCAGAATAAGAACAGAGCCCTGCAATTGTGAGCTGTGGTGCAGTGATCTGTCTGTACAGCGTTGCTGGAGCAGAGCTTCTCCCCCGTTTGCCCTTGGTTCTGCAGAGTAAGGGGCAAGCTCTGGGCTGGTGGGAAGTTGGAGTTTTTCAAGCAGGATGTTGTAGAGGAGGTCATTGCCAAGAAACAGATCCAGATAATTTTTCTTTCACTGAGGAATTATTTTCATAACTTATTACATCTGAAGAATGAATTATGTGTTCTTACTCTTCCATTTGGTTTTCTGATGGGGAGTGTATTCTCATCGAAACCTCTTTTGCCTCCTTGAGCACAGTCCGAGCTCAAGGGTTGTTTAAATGAGAATAAATCCGTCCTGGGTGCCTTTCTCAATGGCTGCTTGCTCCCAAGTAATCTGTTCCCAAGATCATCCATGTGTCTGGCACCAGTCCAGGGCTGAGTTTCTGTCAACTGCAATAACCCTGCCCGTGCCAGACCCAAACTTGTCTCTGCTCCAGTGTTGTCATTCCATCACTCGCTTGGCAGGTGTGATTTTAATCCTGATTTCAGAGTTTAAATATTTTATGTATTTAGGTTGGGAAGTTAGTGAGCTGCTTCCTCTCTTTTAGTTCATTGCAGGATTTAACTTGAGAAATCCATACGAGTCTGAGATTTTTTGGATATTATTATGGGTACTGATGGCATCTACCCTGGCTTTGTAAAATCCCTCTTTGCAGCTGACAGGTTGTGTGTAAGGGCTGAAGTAGTGAGCACATGTTGAGGTTGGAGTGAGATTTGTACTATATTCCTGCAATTCGGAACACTCCTCCTAAACCATGGCACTGTTTTTTGGGTCATGGTTAACACGGTAAAATTTTATCCAGTCATGCTCACAGAATCTTGTTATCGTCGCTGAATTCTGCTTCTGGAGAAGAAATGCTTTAAAAGCTTGTTGCAGATGGTGTTCCATCTTTACAGATAATAAGATTAAAATGTGTGACGAGGCATCTCCAGAAAAACCCGGGATGGTGTTGGGATCCTGTCACAACCTTTGTGGAAGTGACAAATGATGCAGTGAATTGATGCCTTGGTGATTTTGATTCTGGGGGAAACTTGGTACAGCTGTGTCTTAAAAAGCCTGGGAAAACTATTTATAGGAACTAATTTCTGCAGATAGCAACAAATCCAGCATGCTATCACCATCCTTGAGATGTTTCCTTATTTGAAGCTAATGGAATGAAACAGAGATATATTAAAAATACAGCATCCAACAGAACTATAAACCTTTAGTTCTAGAAGTATTTTGGCCTCCTGACATCGCTTCTTTCATCCAGGAACACCCTTTGGCCTCGACTGGAGTCAGATTTTTTGCTGGTTGAGCAGCTCTCAGGCTGGAGGGAGAGCACATGGTTTCCCCTGGAGATGTGCCTGGTGCCAGGCTGTTCCCGAGAAGGGCAGAGGGGTCACCCTGAGGTGCCCCTCCAGCCCTGCACTGGAACTTGGGTGGGCTCACTCTCCTCTCTCCCAGCCCGGAGAGGAATTGGTGCCTGGCAAGAGGGGACCTGCCCCGAGTTTCACCATCAGGAAAGGGAATCCTGAGAGCACGGAGGAGCAGGAATGCGGAAGGGGCAGAGGGCGGGTGCCAGGAGCAGGGAGCTGGGGACCTGCCCGGGCATCCCCTCGGGGTGGCAGTGGTGGCTCTGGGGCGTGCCAGCAGCTGGGGTTACACCTCTGTGTCCTGTGTTGTTAGAACACCTGGGGAAGGAGTGGATTCCAAGCAACTGGAACTTCCACAGGATGCTGCTTTGCATCTATTTGAAAAACTTCAGTTTTGTGTTTCACCACTGTTTTTCACTATAGGGATTTTATCTGGAATGAAGGATTTCTTCTAGTCCTTGTTGAGTCTGTGGGAAGGTTGTTTTGTGGGGTTTTTTTTCAAATAATCATTTTTTTATTAGCAATAAGTGAAATGTGGTTTGCACTACTTAACTTCATTAAAGTCTTGTATGCTAGAATTTCCATCAAAAATGAAACTAGTAACAGGATCTTTGGCTTCTATTATTTTGCCTTGCTACTGTCAGTCACTTTCACAAAAACAAAATATATTTTAGAAATGTATTCTGAAAAAAAATTCTAATTCTTTCAATATGTACTGCATTCTTTCAATGTTACACTTAGAAATCAATTTATAATGGAATTCCATGCGACCTCTATCCTTTTCCTTAATTTGCTATCAGATTAATTGTCTTTTATTGGGTCAAATCACACTCTGAACTGCAACAGTCAGCTGGTCTGGGCTAAAAATAACCCCTTCCTTGTATACCATGGCATTAAAGCCTTTTATTTACAGATGTATCATAAGGAAGAACAACTTCTATGATGTGTAAGGAAAACTCTGGCACTCTCTGTGTACACATTGGAACATGGTTTAATGTGCTCCACGGGACTTCCTCCATGGGCAGCTCTGCCAGGGGTACCTGGACATGCCTGGGGCAGAAAACATCACTTTTTAGCACAGTTTGTAGTGGTTTGACCAGTTACCCCCAGCCCTCAGGTACTGTGCTGTTATTCCTTGGGGACTGGGTAAAAATCTGAAAAATGAGCATTAATGCTTTCAGCCTATTTGGTTTCTCATGTGCTTAAAAAGTTTGGGAAGTGCCTTGAGGCCGTGCTGGCTTTAGCTTGCCAGGAGAATTCCTCATCCTTCGTGGTTTGAGCAGTGAGACTTCGGATACCTTGCACAGGAAGATGAGGAGCAAAGCACTCCACCTGCCCCAGAGGTTAATTATTGCTCTTTAGAAATAATTAACTCGGGGCTGTCGGTGCTGCCAGCCCCAGCCTGGCATCCTGGAGCTCTCCCTGGGCAGTGCTGCTTTTGTGCAGGCAGCTCTGAACCAGCCCTGCCCGTGTCCTCCCCTGCTTCCTCCTCCTTGGAAATTCCTGGGGGTTCTTTCCAGGGTTTCATCTCCACTCACGGAATTGCAACAGGAATTAAAAAGATGATTTCAAACACCTTGTTTCCTTCCCCTTACCGCGCTCAGGAGTGTTGGTTGTTGGAAATCGTTAAATATTTGACTGAACTAAACGCTCTGAGTATTGTTTGAGTACTCCTGCCTGACTTTTTTTCCCCTCATGTGTTTTCCTTCCTTTCCTTTTTGTCAGTTATCCTGTAAATAGATTACTCAAATATTGTAAAGATTTCTTACCCCGAGTTTAGTAGTGATGGTAACAAAAGCTGTGCATATCCTGAACCTTGCTCTGTGTGACCCTATGTAGGATGTTTGGGGGGGAAAAAGGTTTTACTTACTCATTTTAAGAAACTGAAAGAAAAGCAGTGCTTGCACACCGCTGTGAATGAAGGAAATTGGGTTTTATTTCTATATTATCACTCTGTTTGTGGAAGAGTTCGAAGGGTGTGTTCCTGCTGTGAGTTATTTCTCTGTGTCTTAGTCATTTACATAAGCTCAGGTGCAAGGTAGTTAGATATTAAAAACTAAATATTGTTGAAACTCACTTTATCCTCAGATTATTTCAGAAATTTTGTATTCTCATTTATACTCAATAATAAACCATGTTGAGGTAGAATATTCCACAGCTGAAGTTTTTATTCAGTGCTCAAATTTAGGGAATAAACTCACCCATTGTCTTTAACGTTAAATTGCTTAAACTAAGTGCTGTCATCTCTTATTTTTATTTTTCAGAGCTTATTTATATTTATATTACTGTGTAGTTATAGCATTTAAGACTGAAATATGGTGAGGGGGTAGAAGTAGATTATCTTTAAAGTTCCTTAAACCCCAAACTATTTATGGGTTCTGCCATTAATTTGAAATCTTGATGTAATCATACCCCAGGCACATTAGAAGGAACTTTTGTATTTTCCCCCAAATATTGTAGGTTCTAATATTCTGAAATGTATCCATTTATTTCTTGATTCTTGTTTTAAATAACATCAAAGCCTCAAAATGTTCATAAGTGAAGCTTCCTTTGTATGTGACTTTGGTGATGAGCCACTGTTTTTTTGACAGTGGAATACTGAGGCATTATTTATATTATGTTATAATATAAATACATTTATGTGTAAATTTATTTTTAATTGTAATTTATTTCCCTTCCTCAATTTAAATGTAGCAAAAGTTTGGGATGAGTGATGCCAAAACCGGGCTGTGCTCCTTGGATGGCCCAGGCCGGTGAGGTGAGGTGTAGCCCCACAAACCAACCAGTTGTAACATGTTTCCTGTATTTTGTTTACAACCTTTTAATTTTCCCACAAAGCTAATTAGTCTTTAAACTCCTATATAAAAGAAAATTTCTAAAAATAGCCATAGCGCTCATCCCCTTGACTGCATTTTGTTGAGTATTAGATATCTCTCCTGGCTGCTCTGTATGATGCTTATTTTTAGGGCCTCTATTAATATCTTCAAAATATGATGTAAGAAGACTTGAGACAGTGTTAAACTGGAAAACTTAATTACTATCTTTGTAGTTTTCACTGTTAAATATGAGTAGAAATCAATACCAGTGTTTAATACAGGAAGTTTTAAAGGGAAGAAGCTGAAGTACGTGACAGCATTTTTGGTATTTAAAAAAAACACGAATTTAAATGAGGGGAAGGTGTTGGTGCTCCCTGGCACTTCACTTACAGGTGTATTTTGCATTATTTGTTAATTTATGTAGGAACCTGCATGGTCAAAATCAGAGTGATTTCTGTTGTCAAATATTGATGAACTAAACACAATAAATGGAGAGGTTTCCAGCCAAGCAGGCTCTGTAGTGCTCTCTGCACATGCAGGAGAAAGGTTCTGTAACTATGGTTATTCTCAGCTGTGTCTCCTTGACACTCTTGCAAAACCCCAAGTGTCTTAGATGATGTGCTCTAGATCTTTTTCACCACATTCTGCCATCCTAAAAAGAAAAAAAAAAAGTTAATGAGGAGCTTATTAGGCTCTGATTGTTTTAAACAGAAATTCTGGAAGTTTTGCTCTCTCATCAGCAGCAATTTGAGAATGATAAATCACCAGATCACCTTTCTGATGGCAGCACCTCGTTTCCACCCTGTAGTTTTCTGATTTGTTGTGGCATGGCTCTGGCTGGTGGCACTGGCTGACACATCCTGAAGGTTCATTTTCTCTGAACATTGAAGGCAGCTGCTGAACATTTAAAATCCAGCCTGTTATTTCAGCACTGATGAGCTTTTCGTTTCTGCCCTGCACCTTTTCCTTTTTCACTTCCAGGGCTGCCAGTGACATTTTTATCTCAGAAGGGCTTGGATCTGGTGCCGGTGATTGTGTGTTAATTCGAGGACAAATAAGTCTGAACTTGTTGTTAATAAGTTTAGGATGGAAATTGCTGATCTTCTGGCTGCTGGGAAGCAGTTGTCCAGGAATAGCTTTGTGAAGAGATTAGCAGACCAAGAAACCAAGTGATTTCAATATGACCTTCCAAAAAAAATGGTCGTGGTTGCCAGCAGGAGCAAGGAGCTGGATTCAATTACCCTTGGAGGTTCCTCTCAGCCCTCTGTTCCTAATTAAGTAGGATTTTGCTCTATACAGCTAATAAGTTAATACTGATCTTGTAAGTGCTGCTGATACGAGATAGAAAAAAATTAATTGAAATTAAAATCCTATTATTATAATGTACAGAAGCTGCTATATTAGTGAAAATATAAAATTATGATGATATGAAGACAAGCATGAGGTTTTTACCAGATTTTGTATATTTTACTTCCTTACAGGCTGTCACTGTGTCAAAATGTGTTTTGGAGGGTTTGTTGGTTTTATTTTTTCTTTTTTATATGATGCATTTCAGTAATCTCCTTGTAATCCCATGATAAACTGCTTAGTTTGATGGAGAATGTTAGATATTATTGGTAAAATAGTTGGCCCCTGTGAAATCAGTTTCATTTTATGATATGCTTTCAAAGGATGTACTCTTCACAGCTGTGTGGCTATCCTTGGATTAACCTAATCAACCTCTTTTTGAGAAAGGAGGTATGTCCTGGATTAAATTCTTAAAATCAGGCCATTGGGAACAATACTGGACAATCTGCATGACTTTAGGATGTTTGTGTGTTTGCTTGCTGATAAACCTTTCTTGTTGATGTAATTTTACTTTTCCTTTCGTTGTTCTCTTGCTGTGTAGACTTTTTCTGGAAGGATTGCACTGGTTATTAACAGAATTTAACGGCCTTGTAGGCAGGTGAAAGCTGCATGTATTTGTCTCTTTCCTGATTGCTTTCAGGTCTTCTAAGCAAGATAAGTACTTCCCTTAATTTGTAGGACAATTTGGGGCATAAATGTGTCATAAGCTTGTTAAAAACACGTACAGAAGGTGTTGAAAGTCCCTATTTGAAGTAATTTCATATTCATTAGAATACAGCATGCTCCTTAATTCAGCTTTGATGTTTTCTTGCTGATTTTTTTCCAGTCCTTTCATTTTCATATGCCAAATAGACCTAAAATGAGCATATCCCCCTAGGTATAAAGAAAGGAGTGCTCTCATTGCTGAATTATAGATGTGGGGGGAGGGAGGAGAGTGCTTGTTTGAAGATCCTCTTATTTGTGCAAAAACCACAGATAGGATTTAAACAGTTTGCTGGAGCTTCCCTCCAGTCTTATTTCCTTGCTTCAAGGAATAAATATATTTTTTTAAAAGCTCTGCATTTAGGGAGGTGCAGACACTCCCATCCTTTAGATACTCTGCTGTTTTTAAAACAGATGATGTGGTATTCAGGAAAAAAAAAATCCCTTTATCTTCTCCAGCACTGAAAGGGAAGTCTCAGGAAAAAAAAAGTGAACTACCTGGATACAAACTGCTTTCCTTGACTCGCTTTATAAATTGCACACCTTGCTGGCTTCAGGCAAGGTATTGAATTTTACTTACCTGCAGTAAAGTGTCTGCACTAATGGAAGATTTGGCAGCAATTTGCAGGGGAGCTACAGCATCACTTGTAAAGGTGCTCAAGTTCTGCAGGGTAGGAGTGGGTTTGAGTGCTTACCTTGAGTGCTCACCCTGTACTTCGGGGATTTTAGAGAAACTCAACCCATACCAGGATTTAACCCCAATTACAGTGATAAGCCTTTGCTTTCAGTAGCTGAGGTAGATTGATTCCAAGGTTGCCCTATTTTTAGGTTTATAAGCCTAATGAGTGAGGTCCTAGAGAATCTGAAGCTTTATGTAACCCTGATGTTTGGCTCTGTTTGTGGGGCTCCTGGGAATATGCCTGGTGCTTTTATAAGCAGCTTGCCTCCCTGTAATGGATAGCTGAGATAAATCTTGTTCCTAGAGCCAGCCTGATATTGATGATGACACAAGTGTGTGAACAGGAGCTCAACTAAAAATCCATTTTAATTTCAGGCCCCATTAATGATGCAGAGAGAAATCATTATTTGTTAAACAGAAAATAAGGACTGATACCTTTCTGAACCGTTTGTGTTTCAAACCCGAAAGTCAGTGTAATAAAATACAAACATGCTGATTGATCTTCCTCTTTTTTCATTATTTCTTTAGCTGTTTGAAAAATGAACTGGGAAAAATAAAAAGAGTAGACTGAGGTGAAAATAAGAAAATGTACTGTGGCATAAGATGGGGAGCTCAGAGTGGATTTGTTTCTTTGTTCAAGCTACTCATGTAGTTGCATAATCATAGTTGTGTTTGGAGCTTGAAGTAGTGACCAGCTGGGCAGGAAAGCTCAGTGATCTAAACCAATTCTTACAAGTTTTTAATGTTCTGCAAAGATTTGTTCCTTGCCTAATTGAAGACCTCTGTGTTATTTAAGATGTGTTGCCTCTTTAAAAATCAGCATTATGTGCAACATCTGTGTAGATTTCTATTGTCCTGTCTGGCTTTTCTGAGAAACATCAACCAACTGTTTGGTCTAAGTGCTTTTCAAGCTATTGAGATAAAACGAAAGCATTTTATGTGAAGCAACTCTTTCTCATTGCTTGGGACAGATCTTAACTAACAGAATCCAAAACACTTGAATCCAAACCCTTTCTTGGCCTAGCAAAAGTCCTCAAATGGGAGCAGTCTTAATGGCAGCAGGACACCTCAGGAAGGCAAGTTCCCATTCAGGTGCTTTGGATCACGTAACTGACCCCCAGCTTTCCCTTATCTCCCATTTTTTTCCCTTGAGAGGAACCTTTCAGGGGACACCATCCCCCCTCTCTCTAAATAATCTCACTTCTCGCTGACTTCCAGAACATCTGGTTTCTGTTAGGTTCCCATTGCACAGCTTTTCATGCACTGCTGAATTCCTGGTACTGAACTCCAGCGTGCAAGACACCAGATCCCACCAGTTTGTGGGATCCAGCAAACAGATTTGGTGTGTCCCTACCAGCAGGGTTACCAGAATTCCTGTTCTTACATGGAATTCCTTGTTGGCTGAGAGTTTGGGAACACATGGAATCAGTTCCATGCTGACTTCATTGAGCCTCAGGGAGGTGTTGCAGTGACTGCAAATAGTGGAAGTGCCCAAGGTTTAAACTTCTGCAGCCAATAAATTCAGGGTGACAGAGGGCTTGGCAGCCAGGTCTTTGTGCAGTCTCTCAAATGGGTTTTAAAACGTAAACCCAGTTACCCTCCTCTGCAGAAACAAATATGCTGTTCCCTGAGCTTGCTGCTTCAAAGGTATTGAATTTGGTATTGCTGCAGTCACTTAAATATGTCCTAAGAGGTTTATTTTGCTCAGGTTCCTTGGTTGCAGAGTTACCACAATCAATCATGGTAGCATTGACAATATTCAGATGTATTAATTTCCCCTGATGTATTTTTCTAGCACGACTAAGACCTTTCTTTGAAGACATAAGCATGAAAATCTGGAAACAGCAGGATGCTGTCACGTGTACTTTTTTAATTGCAGGCAGTTTTTCCTTTTATTTTGAAAAGAAAATAATTGCTGTCTTTTTCACGTAGTTCTGTTGTCAAGAACATGGTCTGTGTCCTTATGGATACATCAGACAATGGTGCTGTCTTATGAAGGGTTTTATAGCTTTTTTTATGCTTGAATTACAACTGTATATTTTTTCATCCCCCAGTGTCTCTTAAGTGTAAATGTTGTGGTGAAATAATGGGAACAGGGACAAAAGCAAACAAGACAATTATGTTGCTTTCAGCCACATCAGGCCGTGCCATGCTTGGCTGGAATGTCAGTAATACATAAAGTAACATGTAATGACACTTTTTATGTGTGGAAGCTGTATAGAAATCGGTGTGGAATGAGAATAAATCTGCTGGTGGTGTTGCAGTGTCACTGCCTCGGCCTTCTGATCGATCTGGCTTTGTCAGTGTTCAAAGAATTCACCTTTCTGAGCTGGCTGAACCACTGTGATTGTGCTCTGGGATATTCCTAAGTTTAAGTTTTGGCAGCTCTTGCAAGTGCTGAGTGTGGGACCGTTTAGAGCAGCTTATGGGTTTAGAGCAGCTTAAACCCGTGGCTTATGGGTGACACCCTACCCTGGTTCTCACTAATGACACAAATTTAGAAGTCAAAACTGAGGCCAATAATGAGGATAAAAGGCAGCATTCCTGTGTTAGCTGAGAGGTGTCGCTGCCCTGCTCGTGTGTCTGACCCTGCTGCTCAGAGGTTTATCAACCTCTCCCTTGGTCCAGATGTTGGTGGGGATAATGCACCACAGCACTCTACAATCAGCTGCAGCAGTATGAGCTCTGCTCTTTATCCAGACACTCATTTTTCCTGGCATTTTTAGCTATTTTATGCACTGACACAGGCAGTGCTGATACACACTGGTAAGGGAGATGGTGAATGATCTAAGATTACAACTGAACTGTATGATTGTGCTCTTGCCATCATCTCTAATTAACAGATAAGCAAGTAGTACAGGCAGCACTGTCAGCAGAAGCTCAAGATTAAGCTTTTATCTAAGTCTTTGCATTATTTGTGAACATCAGCCAACGGTAGAGTTGCAGTGGGTGGTAATGAAAGTAGAACATGACATTTCTTTCCTTTCCCCATCTAATAATCTGACCTTTTGCATCACTCTGCCCTAAAGCAGCTGAGGATTTTGAGAGTAAACTGTTTCCCCCCACCCCCACCTTTCACTTTTCCATGTGAAATGGAACAGAAATGCAGAAGAGTGGAGGTGGAAGGGACCTCTGGAAGTTGTTTGGTCAACCTCTACCTTGGATCAGCTTTGAAGTTTTGTTGGTTTGCTCGAGGCCCTGTCTGGTTGGAGTTGGGATATCCCCAAGGGCAGAGCATCCCTGTTCTGGTGTTTGACCTCCTTCCTCAGGAAATCCTTTCTCGTGGTGTCTTGGGGGAGTTTCCCCTCCTGCACCTTGGGAGTGCCTCGGGCTGAGTCAGGCTGCCAGACACCGGCCCAGTCTAATCCCACTGCCTCCCCCAGTAAAACCAGTCTGGCACTGGGGGTGACTGGTGGTCCCACGGCCTAAGCTGGAGCTGGAATTGATGCAGGGCCCTGTTTTGAAAGTTCCTTATGGCAGTGCTGGGCTGTGCTGGGGTCCTGGTGGTTGTTACAGGGATGTGTCAGGGGTGCATGGCTGGGATCTTTATTGCCTCTCCAGACCCAGATATGTGCTCCAGCAAGCAGCCAATATTATTTCCTGCATGATGTACCTGGGGAAAAAAAAACACCCACTCCAGAAATATCTATTAGTCCTACCCGTGTTTCTTTATCTATATAAACAAACTTTAAAGCTCTTTTGCATTCCTCATGACCTTTCTGATTTCTTTTTACCTGGTGTTTTCATTTTTTTTTCCCTATAAAAACATTATCTTAATTTTCTTATTCGTTCTTTGTTTTGCTAACAGAAGGAATTTTTTTTTCCTGTAGTTCCCTTTGACTTTCTAACAGCAGAATTCAAAAATAGGATTTTTTATTAAAGAGACTTGCAGTTTGCTTGTAAATTTTGTGGCTTCTACCTGTGTCTTGTATGTCCTGTGAGCTGTGACTTTCTTTACAACCCAAGCAGGAATATGACACAATATTCTGGGTTACATGTTCTGTGTGTTCCCCACCACCACTCCTGCTTGTGTTGCATTATTAATCTCAAGGAAAATTCGGAGTTTGAGGGGTTTTTGGTGTTGGCCCAGTGACTGAATTCTATTGGGTTGTTGAGAAGAACATAATATCCTTTGGCCACTTGTTTCCAGTTGAAATGAAGCAGTGGAGTCTAGCTAAAAATGTATTCTCCATACGAAAGAAAGAAGTTTTTAGGAGATAGAATAAACAAACAGTTAAAAAACGACAGAATTGTTATAAAGGTGTCGAACTTCTGGTTTATCATGAGAATTTCATTATCTGAAAATTTTAGGCAAAAGACTTAGTAAATCTGTGGCCTCTCTGTATTAGATCTGTGACAGAAGTGTGTTGGCAGTGTCTCCTTTTGCATTAGCTGGCATCGTTTTCTATGAAGTTGAACAGAAAATATCCTGGGAGATAAAGTGAGCCAGGCTGGAGCTTTAGGCTGCTGTTTGATTAAAAACACCACCCAGGCTGCTCTTGCAGCCACCCCTGTGTTTCTGGGAGCTGCTTCTCTGTGCAGCCTGTTCTGAAAACATCCCCTCGTAGCTGCTCACTCGTACACTGAATTTCAGAGTGCAAAAGTCCTTTTGCATTCAACATCAGAATTTCTCTCCTGCAATGCTCGAGGTGGGGAAGACAAAGGAGCTCTCTCTGCTTGTAGCTCAGATGAGTCATGGCTCAGTATGTGGGTTCAAAATGCCTCGTAGAGATGCTGTCTTTGGTGGATCCATTAAAAATACAGGTTTATGATTAAAACTTTATTCAGTCATCTCCAAGAAATGGCAGAATTTTCAGATGCAATTAGATCACAAGCTCGTATTCTTTTGTTCGTGTTTGTTTCTTGGAAATGGATCAAGATTTCGATAAATTCACTTCTCTCCCTTCTCTCCTGCATTTTCCTAAAGAGTTTCATTGCTTCCACTCACCTCAGACCTCACAATGCACAGTGTCACCTGGGATTTTTGATGCCCTGAATGATCAATACAAACTGCATTTGCTAAATTATTTCTTTAATGAAATTAGATGCACATTCTTTCCATCCACACGAGCTTGGAGCAACACATTGAAGCTGAAATTAGTAGGAACTGCAAGTAATGAAACTTGTTCACACTTCCCAGGTAGGAGGTACTTAAAGCAATTTTTTTTCTTTTGTCTTGATTGTTACAAATCTATGGTTAAAGGTTCTTTTTTTTTAAGCTAAAGAGTAGCAGAATCTTTCCTTAAGAGAAAGAAATTATTCTCTCTGGTCTTCTCCAGCTCTTTAATCATGTTTGGCAAGGAATGCTTGTAACGTTGCCCAAATTACCATTAAATAGTAAGCTGACTTAAAATTAAGACAGAAGAAGATTGAACAGCCATTTTTATTGTCTTGCAAAGCATAGGAAGGGGCTGCCCAGGGAGGTGGTGGAGTCCCTGGAGGTGTCCCAGGAATGCCTGGATGTGGCACTCAGGGCTCTGGGCTGGGGACAAGGTTGGGATTGGTCACAGGTTGGGCTCTGTGACCTTGGAGGGCTTTTCCAGCCTCAGTGGTTCTGTGATCCTGGTGTTACTTTCAGTGCAGAGACGTGGTTTTGCCCATTCACAGCTGCTTTTCTCCTTTTTAAAAACATTTATTGTAGCGGCAATTGTTTGCCTCCTTACATTCAACAGGAATAATTCCATTTTGTGTCTAGTTGGCATTTGTGTAAGAAAGCTTTGGCTTATTAAGTATTCACAAGGATGTAATTATCCATTGTTATTAATTTATTAATATTAATATTTAATTGAATTTCATAATAACTAAACTACCAGTAGTGTCTGAGCTATCCTATGATCAATCTGCCAACACTTAAACCTCTTCCTGCTTGATTTTCCTTCTAGTACATTCCAACTAACCTTTAGGATTAATTGGTAGTGAAAAAATGGTTCTCCTGTAGCTTAGCAGATGACTTTGCACATGTGTGTGTGTCTTCCTGGTTCCAGCCTTTCCATTTCTTTTTATATCTAAGCAACTCTGAATGTAAAGTTGGGATTTTTTTAAATTTAAGAACACACAATGCTGCGGCTTCTGTTTTCTGCAAAGGTGACCTTTCAGTCCACCATCAGATCAGAAGCTTCTTTTGGTTTCATTTTTGAAAATATAAAGTAGAGAAAAAAAATCTTCTTAAGAAGCAGAGTAGATTGTGTGATGGGATAACCTCCAGTGGTAAAGACCACCGGAGATGTAGTTGAAGTTAGTGTTGGAATTAGATGTACTAGAGGATGATACTCTCTGGCACAAACCCACCAGTAGAATTTTGGCAAAGTTCTCTGCCTGTTTGTCAGCAGATTTTTGCTGCATGTTGACTGTGACCAAATTGCACTGTATAAATCCCCAAAAGGTTCTTTTTCGTGGAGTGCAAAAACTCCTCAATATTAAAGATACGCATATTCAGAAACTGTGGCCTCTTGGTTCTTGTTATATTGAGCTAAAAGCCTTGGCAGAATTATTTCTAGAAAATTCCCATTACTGGGTTTGGGATATGGACTTGCTGCTCACTTACAGCTCTCTTTAATGACAAACACTACTTGGAAATGGCTTAATTGGATTGTCTGCTTAATAGCATTAGGATTGTTGTGCTGGTTTAGCTGAGCTCT
Organism: Daphoenositta chrysoptera; assembly: GCA_013397915.1. Classification (NCBI taxonomy): domain Eukaryota; kingdom Metazoa; phylum Chordata; class Aves; order Passeriformes; genus Daphoenositta; species Daphoenositta chrysoptera. The sequence goes on from VZRO01001936.1 coordinate 34,225, forward strand.
AATGGCCCTTTGCTGGTTAAGAGATCAGTAAAGCAGCAGAATGCAAGGAGAAACTTTAGATTTGAGAGGAGACTCTTTCCTCCGTGGAGAACTGCTGCCCCTGAAAGAAAAGGAGGGGGCTGCTGAAGAAAATGCTGAATATATTTGCTCTACTGTTTGACTCAGTTTAGTGGGAATGCTTTATCACTCCTTCATAACTATTTCAACAACTGCACATTTCAGTTTCTGGTCAGCCCTGAGGTCTGGCACAGATAGCTGTGCCAGCACAGAGAAGATTTTTTGGTTCTGTTTGCAGTCTTGGTCCTACACCCATAAAAGGGTATCTCCCCGACAGTCACAAAGCCCTGGGAAGTGTGAGAATAAACTTCTTGGTGTTTTTTGACACTTTCAGCAAGTAATTTCTGAAAATACAAATTTTACCAAAGCCCTCATGTCTGGAGAGAAGAATCAAAGGAATAAATAGCCAAGTGTCCTAGTGGAGAGAGGGTTAAATGAATTTTAGAGGCCCATGGCTTTTGGACATTCTTTATCGAGCAGAAGACTACGGATTGAGTTTGTGTGGGGAGTTGTGTTGTTCAAGATTTTTTCTGGCTCTCAGGGAGTTTTTGCAAATTGTTTGAGATGTCTGGTTCCCCATTAGCCCAATGTCCAGAGAATGCATCATTGGTCCTGCTCTTTAATGTGATTACAGGAGACTTCTTGGGCTTATAAAATACTCCTTTGTTACAAGTAGATAATACATATTTAACAAAATTCCAAGAAGCAGATGGCTAATTAGATAGCTTGGTGATGCTAAGCTGATCATATGTTCTAGCTCTAAATAAAAATTTAACAAAGCTTCATTTGAATATTTTAAACAGACTTACATAATGTTTTCTAGTCAGTATTAAGTAAGGTGAATGCTGTTGGGCTTGTCCACATTGATGTGAAAAGACAGCAGAATTCTGTTCCCTATTGGATTGGCGTTATCTGGTGTTTCTGATTCTCTTTCTTGAGGCAACACAAACTAAAGGGGGTTTGTGGTTATCGTTTCACTCTGTGCCTTTTTTCATAGCCACATGCAAAGTGAAATCAGATAAATACTAAATATACATGGAAAACTTCATTACTTTTAATAATGTTTCTACCTTGATGATGAAATTCTAAGGCATTATACTATTAGAATAACTTATTTTTGTGTGGTGTCTTTCTGACTGTATGCCAAGTTGTTTTCACAGTTAAATTCAGGAAAAGAAAATACTACAAGAAAGTTATGAATAAAAATAGTTAGAAAATTATAAGGAAGGGAGAGAAAAGGGATTACAAAACTGTTTGAAATTCTTATTTGAAAGTAAATTGAGTAAGTGAAGTTCACTATGGAAATTTAGGAAAGACAGATATTTCCCAACAGTGAGTGTGTTGTGGAAAAGATGAAGTTAAAGTCATATAAGAGATGTGTGTAAAAGGGAAGAAAGAAAATCCAGGTAGATAAGTAGGGAAAAGGAATTCTAAAAGTAATGACAGGCAGCTTTGTAATTGGATCTGGGAATGGAGAAGACATTCAATTGCTCATGAGCTTGTTCTGAAGAATTTTGTTTCCTGAGACTGATCATATTAAATGGTGCCATAGCTGCCTGTTTGGATTAAATCCTATAGTATTTGTTACAGAGGTGCACTGGGAACACTTCCTGCACAGCATCATGGACCACAAGAGTAATTTTCTATGGAGGCCAGAACTTAGGCAAGGTTTTCTCATATATTTGGTGTGAAGAATTCAGCAAAAGTTCTCCTCCCTTTCCCCTTCCTCCTTTTCATGATCGCGCCATTTGTTTTCAGTCTCAGGCTTGATAAGTGAAATGAAAGTGGTGATTTGCATTGTTTCCAGTCTGTGCAGAGGCAAAAGGTATAAAATACTTGATAATATCTCAATGTTCTTTAGCCTGATGCACATTTTTTCAAGGCTTTTTGCAAGACAAATTAACATTTAGACTTCCAGAATGACCTCAGAACAAAACCAAGTTACTGCTTCCTTGCAATCCAGTTGCTCGTCTGCCTCTCCACAGAAGCTTTTCTAAGTTCCAGCCTCAAAAGAAGGGAACACTGTTGGCAGACAAATTAGTGCTGGATTGGCATTTTGGATTTTATTTGAAGTAGTCTGTCCAGGCAGGGCCAGGAGCATTATTTGCAGTAACCTGCCAGCTTTGCTGCGTGGTGCCAGGTGACGGAGCAGGGCTGCTGCCACCCCGTGCAGTGGGGTGAGAAGATATTTCCCTCTCTCTTTTAATTGATTTCCTCTATCCCTCTCCAACAAGCTGTCAGATTGGAATGTTTGCCCCAGTTTTCTTTGTCATATGTAGAGGTAGTGGGTTGGTTGCTCAAAGCTGGCAGGAATCAGCAGATATTCTGCCAATAAGGAGAATTCAGATGCCATAGATTGCCTTAGAATATTGGGGGAAGCAGTGGGATTCATGCTCTGAATTGCATTTATAGGGCTGTCACCACCCAAGAACTTGGACACTGAAGAGTTGTTTTCCCATATGGAACTTTCACTGTATTATTCTCTGTAAATGTTAAGCCAAGTGGTTCTGTAACATTTCCTAATTCAGTTGTAGTTCCGTAATTCATTGAATTTGCTTTTAGCTATCATCTAGAAATGATTGAAAAAATAATTCCCTTACCATTCGAAAAGACTCCTGTATCCTAATTTTACATGAACTCAGCACTGGTATTTTTGCACAAAAGAACAGATTGGAGTTAGAGGAATAACGTGAGTCCACACAAAACAGACAAGATTGGCTCAGCACTGATTCCTATTTGCTCCTGCTACCTTGGAAACAAAGGATGGCATGACAACAAAAGCAATTCAGAAAGAAAGGTTAAACCTCCAAAACATTTGAAATGTATTCTTGTGGGGAAACTCTTCCTCAGTGTTTCAGGATGGATTTTCAAGTTTTAGTGTACATAGGTAACAATTGTTTGTTTCTCTGAACCTCGTCTTAGGATGAAATCAAGACATCAAACTAAAAATATAAAGAGCTGGTTTTAATGTATCAAGACTTGAAATATTGAATTTGAAGAACAAAAGAAAGAAGGTGTGAGGTCTATCTGCAGCTAAAAATAAGTTTTATTTTGAGCCATTCAAGTTTTGGGGTTTTTTTATATTTTGGTCTAAAACTTTCTAACACCAAATGGATGGAATTAAAGGTAGGGGCCATAAAGATTTGGGGTTGCAGTCCAGCAGTGTTCTTAGCTAAGGTGCTGCTCTTTTTCTTGGCCCTGCAGTGCTCTGAGGTCAGCAGGGCACAGCTGAGGGTCACAGCTCGTGCTGCACCTGGGGAGAGCTTCTGGAAATTGTGCTCATCCTTCTGGTCCTTCTCTGTCCTGAGGGGCCTCCTCACTGAAGCTGGGGACAGCAACCCCCATTCCCTGGCCGTGAGCATACCATTAATGTTCTTTGAAATGTTTGGGGTTTTTAAAAATTATTATTTTCTTCTTTTACTTGTACTGTGCCCCATTCTGTTGTTCAGATCTCTGTTCTGCAATTGCCTGCCTTGATTTTTCAAATAACCAATTTATCCAGGTTAAGGATACCAAAGACAAATGTCAAAATATGTCAAAAATCAAATGCTTGAGCTCACATTCAGAATGGGTTCTCTGTAGAAGGGAACAGCATCATAGCTTTCAAGAAAAATGGAATTTCAAACATTTCTTTTTATAAGAAGTTCACTTGCAGAGGTGTAAGCTCCCTAATTCACTAACACCATGTTTTGCTGTTTGGTTAGGTCGCTCAAAGGCTATGCCAAAAGAGGAAAGAAAGGAGGTATTTATGTTTTGAATAAACAGTTCTGGTGTACTTTGAAGGTCTCTTTATTCATGCTGAGGCAGCAGCGAGGTGAACAAACAGTGTTTGCTTCTCTTTTCAGTTCATCCTCCAGAAGGGCTTTTCTTATTTGGTTGGGCTCTTTCAGTGCAGTCACCCAGCAGCTTCCAGGGTTCTTTGATTCAGACATTAATCTCTAAATGCAGAACCAGCCAGGAAACAAAGGTCCTCAGAAAACCTGAACTGAAAAACTGCGAGTCCTGAATTTCTGCTGCAACTCAGTAACGAGCCATTAGAATTGTACTTTGTTCTTAAATACACATTTCCAATAAGGACCAAAAACTTTAGGATATATTTTTAAAGCCATTTGCAAATTACCACGCTACCAAACATAGTTTGGGAACCGTGCACATGTTACAATATTACATCTCTCCATATGTCCACATTTTTTAGAAATTAGGGCAATCTAATACCAAAATACAGGTTTAAACTTCCCAAATTGAAGGTAGAAAAAAGTTTCCAGCAGGAAACCCTTGCATTAGTTTGATTCCAATTTTAGCAACTACATCTTCATACTCCAACCAGCTTTTCTGCAACTGTCAAAAGGAAATTTTCTTTTTATTGCCATACAAGACTGAAGTACTATAATTCAAAAGATAAAATGTATTCCAAGTCGATTTTAGCAGACCTCAACCTATATTTAGAAATTGAAAGGAAAGAAAGGGCAAAGAATGTCAAAATTTAAACAGAAAATGTAGGCATTATTATGGTACATAGGGTCTCTCCTGGAACTGGCACAAGCTGCACTCCACCAATAGTTCATTTAAAAATTTACTCATGATCATCACTTGGATGGTTTTGTCAGGAATTATTTTTAAAAACACAGTAAATGTGTCTGTTCTACCCATTTGTCCATATTTGGGAACACTTGAATGTTCCTTCTCTAAAGTAGTATAATATGCGCGATAGAAAAGGGCATTTGTTACCTTTTAGGTATAAATGTGAAACTCTGAATTGCTAAAGAAAATGAGACAAAATTTTCTTTCACTCCTCTGGTTTTCATCAAGGCATTTCTAATCTAAGGGGCTCCCAGTGCAAGGAGCTTTTATTTGTCTTTGTGGCTGTACCTGTCACAGCAAGTTGGCATTTTGCAAGGAACTAATAATGGAAATGGCATTCTGCTGGAATCTGTCTGCCCCACGCAGCAGGAGCAGCCTGGGCTTCGAGTCCATCCCTTCAAATGCTTTTTTGCTGTTTTAAAATTAAACCCCTATGCACTGGACTAACGTTAAACTTTTAAACTTTTTACACTAACGTTTAACTAAACGTTAAACCCCTGTTTGGGCTTTTTCCCTTGCTATGTTTGGGGAGTCACGGTGGTTTCATTCTCTCACCCAGGAAAAATTCACCTTATGAACGTCCTCTGCAAAGTGATGACTCTGTGGTCAGAAAGGGGAAAATGCTGGAAATGTCTCTCAGTAAAAGTTGTAACAGTTCTGTTCCCTCAGATCCCTCAAGTCTTTCACATATTTGTGAAAATGGAGGAACCTCAGGAGTCGTTTCAGCCTGTTCTCCCCGAGACTGAACCACACGATAAATATCCTTTAGTTATTTGGATCTCTTTGTAAGTCCTTTTCCTACTCAACTCTTGAAGCATTCAAACTTCACATACTTCTGATGGAACTTCTTTAGAATGATGTTTAGAACAAGTTTTTTACTGGAAAATTACTGAAAAAAATGTTCACTTCAATCTATAGTGGGAATTAGTTTAAAAGGGAACTATATTAGTCATTAACACCAACCTTATTTTACAGAAAACCTCCTTTTCAAAAAAAAAAAAATTTTTGGCATGCATTTCTACACAATGCTTCCCATTATAATTGTTCTGTTAAAATGCCATTTTATTAGACTGAAATCAAGAATTCTTTGAAAACATCTTTATTATGTAGCACCTAGAATCTGGTTACGTTTGCTGCTTACAAACGTCCTGCTGCCTGACATTGAACAGAGGTGGGGGAAAATCCTGCATCCAGACAGATGCATGGCAGGACAGAGCTGTCAGCAGAAGTCAGCACTGAACTGAATTAAATGACAAGATTTAGACTGGCATATAACCACCAGGAAGGCTCCTTGTGTTTTGGTTACAGACCTTGTTTATATTTTTGCTGGATCATTTTTAATACTGATTTATTACAGGAGAAAATTACGTTCAGAGTTCATCTTAATAGTTTGAAAATTCAGCTTAGGAAGAGAGAAAACTCCCAAAAAAAATAGAAATATGGAACCTCCTCTAGTCTAAATGTCCTGTTATACCCTGATATAAAAGGAGCTGTGATCAGCCACACCAAGGAGAGATTTGCTGCCTGAATGTATTCATTTTAGAGGAAAACGGTAAGGGAAAAATGAATACATTTTTGAGAACATGGTAAGGGAAAAATTACAAACATGAAGACGCAAAGGATGGTAGTAGTCATATTTTTCCAGGAAATTACTTAAACTGGTGTGAAAGAGGATCATTCATGATGGGACTCGGGCGAAGGGAAATACACAACTCTATATTCTGCAGTCAAATTCTTTTTCAGGCTGTCGAGGGCCATGAATGAAACAGTCATACTTTGAATGAACATGTTGTCCCTGAAGACAGTCATGTTTTGAGCAGAATAAAAATAGTACTTGAAAGAATGGAAAAGAGTATTAAGTGCGTTAAGCAAAGGAACAAAAATTTCATGTCGCAGAGCAGAGCTGATTTCAAGTTTTTGTTGTAATTTTTCGCTTTGAGAGGTTCTTTGTTGCATTTTCTGTGTGCAGGAACAGGTCCATAAAGTCCTGAAAATTAATTAAAAAAAATAATAAAGAATATTTTGGCAGCCCAGTCACTCTGCTCGCACAAAGCCAGCACTGAGGGAGGATAATTCCTGCACCTCAGACCGAGGTGAGCTGTTGTTATTCCATCCTTGGCTCTGGGCTCTCCTTCCCTGTCTTGCCCAGATTGTGCAACAGTAAAACCCTCCTGCTTTCTTTTAGTTTGGAGACCTGGGAGAGTTTTAAAAGTAGTTTTCAATTACTGTTTCTGTTGGGCATTACAGAGAGCAGGGATTGGAGTAAGAGGTTGACGTTATGACCTGCTGATTGCTTTTTGTATAAAATCCTATTATTCAAACTGGAAATTCCACGGGGATAGAAGTACTCAGTAAGTGACCCACGATACACAGTGTACAGTGGACCTCTATTATCTTTGTGATACAAATGATGTATTAATAGTTTAAATGATTAAAACAAAATTACATTAGCAGGAAGTAATCAGTGAAATGCATCCTTGCTTAAATCTGCTAAATCTACTAATACTTTTTTGGCTTTTAGTGCTCACTGATGCAGCAGTGTAAATTTGATGCAGCATGCAGTCCAAAAGCCTCTTAGGCTCTTTTAATCTTAAAACCATGAAATGATGCAACTGCCCAATGTGTTGCTTCATTTGAGGGACGGGTTCCTTGCTATAAATGAAGACCTATCACATGAACACAGATTTCCACTTGGAAATTCAAATTTCTTACCCGTTAATCAAAAAATTCCCTTGCTAATGTGGGTAGTGCCTGGCTGCTCTCAGGGCTTGGCCAGCCATACAAAGAGAAAATACATTCATTCTCCTCTTGAAAAACAATAATAGCAGAAGTTACCCCACAACCTCTGGCTCTATTTTATTTTCATCTTGGAATTTCTATGCAGAGCATTGTCAGAAAGTACTGGTTTGTGAACTTGTAAATTTTCAGGCAATTTCTAAATTTGAACACCTCTGAAAATTATTCAATTTCCATTACCCGAAATTGTTAAATATGGATAAAAAGGTACATGTAAATTGAACTTATTTTGTACATGCTAACCTAATATATTGTATAAAAAGGTTTAAGCTTCATAGGTAACAGCCACTGCCTTGTCTAGTAGCCAAGGGCCCAAAAATCTGGAGTTCTGAAACATTTAGATGGGCAGAGGCTTCCTGATGGGCCTGTGGTAAGTGCTGCTCGTAACTCAATCCCACAGAACGCAGAGTATCACTGATTTTCATTAAATTCAGCTATATCAGTTAGAAAACTTAATGGCAAAGCTTGCAACCAGGAAAAGTTAGAGTATATTTTCCCCATCAGATGGAAAAGAGGCAATTAAGACATCATCTGGGTCAATGAATGAGTCTAGACACACTAATAGCCACCGGGGAATTTGCATCTATTCTTCCAGTGTGCATAATACGGCCAGAAATCGGTCCAAAAAGGGAAGGAATGAACTGCAAAGGCTGAAAGTCAGCGTGCTCTATTTATAGGGGACTTTGGTTTGCCTGTCCCTCCGCACAGCCAGGTCCTGAAGGAGCTCCCTGCAGCTCCCAGTGCCTTGGAGCGGGCTCAGAGGAGCTGCGATCCATCGGGAGCCTGGCTGGGAGGAGAGGGCAGCACTCAGCCTCCAGAACAAGACAGCACTTCTGATGCCCGAAAGATGGGCTGGAAATAAATCCCCACAGCCCGATGGCTGTAGAGCAGGTATTTGTTTATTGCAGCGCTGCTGGTGAGGGGGATTTTTCCTCCCAGCTCACCCACCTTTGTCCAGTGCAGGGGTTTATTTATACAGTAAATTATATTTAATGTGGCTATGCCATCACAGCATCATCACACACGCGCCAGAAATAATTTCCATAACATGATCTCATGGTTATCAGGTNTCATTAGTACTACCCTTACCTATCTCTGAAGCTGCACACCTGGTGGATCTTTTTCTCTCTTTTTGTCTATTCAGCATTTAAGCAACTAGTTAACCGTATACTAGCCATTGCATTATATAAAAAGCTATTCATATTAGATATATGAGCATCAAAAGTTATGATTTAGGTTACATAAGTAAAAACTTATGATTCCGGCTGTATAAGTGTAGAAGGCTATTGTTTCAGGTTACAGGGTATATTGATATTAAGGTTACATAGATATCTTTTAACTCAAGCTATATGAGCTTCTTGTTACTTTGACTTAGGTTATATAGACATCACTTTGTAACCTCAGACCAGCACAGGAATCTGCAGGCAGAGCTGCTAATGGAAGCAGGAGGCCGAGGCAGAGCATCAGCTCCTGTTTGGTCCCAGCAGCAGCACAGGGGATCCTCCTGGCTCGGGGCAGAGCCAGGCACAGCAGCCCCAGCCAAGCAGCAGGAGCTGGCCCGGGGCTCAGTGCATACGCAGATTATCCTATTAATTTAAACCTTATTTTACTTTATCCAACCTATACCATGAGATTAATCTGCTCCCATTTAAATGCCAGCGTTGTAAATGTTACACTCAGACATGTCTAGGATCCCTTTGTAGCCTGTGGAGAGGAGTGAGCTCTGCTCAGATGTGATTAATCTCATCCTAAAGAATTTTTTTTGCGAGAGTAGTATCCATCTTTTCTAATGGGGGACTTTTCCACGTAATGCCAGCAATTTATATCAGGGTGAAGCACTGTTTTTAACAGGCATGCCTGCTTCCCTCCATTGATTACAAAGCCGTGAGCTCAAACAAATACAACCTCTGTTCAATGTCTAAACATGCACATGGGATAAATCCCACTGGTGCTCATTTATAACCCTGTAATAATCGGGCAACCCAAGACAGCTCCCCCCTCCTGTGATTGCTGAATCATAACGCTCCAGCCAGGAAGGAGAACAATTTTATTTACAAAGAAATGTCAGCAGTAAACAAGAGAGAAACCAAGTCATGTGTTGCTCAGCAAAGGTGAAAACCTGGCTCTCTGTTTTGACAGTGTCCATTAGCTGAGCAGGGAGAGCTCTGCTCACCTGGTGCTTGGAGGAGCTGGGAGAGCATTAACACAAATCTATTAACACCAGTGTGAGCACTGTGCACAGGAAGCCATCGTGTGAACAGAAATGCTTTTTACTCTTACAACAAAAGAAGCTTTATTGTAAATTCCTTGCTAACAGAATGATAAACGTGTACAGCATTGCTGGAAGTAAAGTTTAAATGCACAATGTATGCTGAGAGGGGTCATTCACTGAGAAGGCTGAAAGTCTCTTGAGGATGCTGAGGCTTTAATAATTCCCCAATCAAATTGAATAGCTACCCTGAATTTGGAATAATTTTCCCCATGAAAGAGATTGTATGGGTTTAATTTTTGTCCTTTTTTTTTTTGCCCTAGGCCATTTTTAAAACCCTTTAACCAAGTCTTACACATAAGATCCTGAAATGAAGATGCCAACAGAAAGCATGACAGGCCAATTTGTATTGTACAAAAGCTCCTGAAAACAAGCTAAAATCTGCATCTCTGTAAATCAGAACAGTGTGTGCCAGCTGCTGTCAAAACAACACAAGTATAATAGAAGTTTGACAGGTTTTGGTTGCATCTTACTTCAAGAAACTGAGCTAGTTAATGCGTAACATAAACTCTTACAAAGTTAAACTCTTACTTATTTTTTTTGTTCATATTTGTTTTACATCAAATGACTAATTTACAAGTGCTATGAAGTGTAAAGAGCCAGTATTTTGATCCACATGGGGTTTTTTGAAGAGGGAGGTCTGGTTCTTTTCATTTTCTTTTAGTAATGAGTCCAGTGAACTCTCAGTAGCCCATTTGTCACTAATCCACATCAGCCCCCTTTTTCCCCTGTCTAAGTTCTGGTGATTCACTGACTCTTGGAAGGGAGCAGAACCCAGCTGGCAGTGCCTTGTGGCAGGAGACCACTCATCTGATCAATATCCTTCCTTACATTCAGCATGTACTTATCAAACCTGTTCACAGCAGCACAAAATGATTTCCTGATGCAGCTTTGTTCAACAGCAGAGGTGAAAGGTCTTCTTTCCTGGTAGGATTTGGGGAATAGGAACTTTTTGATGAAGCGTTTTCCTGCAGGAGGCAACCCTGAAGGCCCTGCAGTGCTGGTTCCCATCTGCATTGAAACAGAACAGTTGAGTGTGTGCCAGGTTTGGGTTCAGATGAGACATCAGGAGGAAATTCTTGAAGGGTGGGGAGCCCCTGGCACAGTTCCCAGAGAAGCTGTGGCTGCCCCTGGGTATCTGGAAGTGTCCAAGGCCAGGCTGGACATTGGGGCTTGGAGCACCCTGGGACAGTGGAAGTGTCCCTGCCATGGCAGGGGGTGGATGAGATGGTTTTTAAGATGCCACCCAACCCAAACCTTCCAATGATCCTGTGATTCTGTGTTCTGTGGAAAGGCTTTCCCTACTGTACTAAACATTAGGAATACATGTTGGGATGCAACTTTGTTTTGTGCAACCTGTACAAGAACTTGACATGTCTTAGAAATATCTTGCCAGCAAAATAGGTTTGGGTTTTTTTCTTTTTGTCCTACTCATGACAGCAAAAATGGAATTAATGGAAGAGCTAAAGGAGGGCTGAATAACAGATTCAGCCAGAATTTCTTAGTCATGTAAAATGTTCTTATTAGATTAAAGTATTAAAAAATCCCAAAAAGCTCCGAGATTTGCATATTTCTTTAATGGGTTATTTTGAGCTTCCATTGAAGCAGATACACTTTCAGCAGATTGACTTAAATGCCAGTTGGGTAATAGAGCAAGAAGAAAAACCATAATCTTTTTCTTTGGAGCAGAGAGTCATTCAAAGCTGAAATATGACTAATTACCACAACTGAACTTATGATACCCCTTGCACTTGTTAATAGACTTACTGTGTTAATGTCTCTCTGAATGGATGTAAAACCCAAACAAAGAAAATAAGCCCTTTTTGTATTTTAAGACATAAATACAATCTTCTGTTGTCCCTCACAAACAAAAATAAATGTATGAAATACCAGTTTACACCATGCAGCAGTAGTTTAAAAGAAAAGTTTATATTTTTTGTGGCTTTTCTACAAAAGCTTAACATAACTGAAATAGTTTAAATAGTTTAAAAAACTCTGTTTTACAGAAATGGGAATGTGCTGTGAGACAATTGAGGTTCCATTATGCAGCAGGGAAATGAACCATGAATTCCTGATTACAGCAATACCTGGCATTACTATTATTAGTTGTAGTGTCAGCTGTTGCTTAGCAGAAGTATGTCCAAGAAGAAAATGTAAAAAAACCCTTTCAATTCTGCAGCTGAACCTTAAGGAAGTGCAGGGAAGGGAGCGAATCTGAAGGCATGGAAAGGAAGGAGCTGGGCTCTGTCCTCAGCAGGGTTGGTGCGAGTTGTCACCACCACAGGTTTTAAAAATAATAGAACGCATTCTTTCTGTTCATTGTTTTTTGTTACTCATCTTCAATTTGTTCCAAATCCTGAGTCACTTTCATAAATCTGTTTTTAACAAGTTTTAGCCAGTCAGTGAGTTTCAGAACAAATGCATCCACTGGGTTTTCAGCTGTAGAAATCCTCACCAAGCGCATCTCCTGTAACTCAGGCAGCCTAGGATTTACCAATTAGTTAAACAAAGTCCGACCTTTGGCTCTAGGGGTGTATAATGGTGAAATAAAGGGCAAGAGATGGCTGGGGAAATGGGGCAAAGCCCCAGATAGGAATTCTCCTGTGTGATTTCTGTCGAGAAGATGCTGAGCCTTTGGTGAAGGCCCTGGTGTCCTTCCTCAGCCCAGGTCAGCTGCTCCAGCCTGGAATGAGGCTGGCCCTGCCCTGGAGCTGCAGGTCAGGCACTTCCCTGGCTGATTTCCTGCACACCAACCCTTTCTGGGCAGTAACTTGGATTGTTTTGCTGCATCAGCATAAAAGCAGTGCTAATGTGCCCAGGAGGAAACGCTTGAGTAAGAAAATGCCTTTGTGCCACTCATCCAGGAGTGTCTGCAAAAGGAAGGGTCTGGTCCAGGGCAGGAATGAGCAGCTGGGGAGTGGGGCAGCTCCCAGAAATGTTTCCTTCAGCAGAGCTGCAGCTTCGTGCCCGTGTGGAGCACAGACTAAAGCTCCCTTCTTAGCAGAGTTTGACAGGCTGAGGTTGTTTTTAGCTTGTTTTCTGCCCCTCAGGCACAGCCACAGGAGAATTCTTGCTGCACTGAAACTGTGGGCTTTGGGTGTTGTCGCTTTGCCCTCCGATTTGAATGGATGTTTTCACTCAGACTGGTGAAGAAATTAATTTTCTGAAGAAGCTTTCTATGGAAAGAGTCTGGCTAGAGCCTTTTATGACCTCTCACATCCTCTCCCTCTCTCCTGGCCGTTTGCCTAAGACAGTTTAGTCCCTTCTGAAGACCCGTTCTCCACTGATTTTAGGAATGACATATTTGCGAATTAATCGTGACAGCTTTAAAGCAAAGTTCCAGCTACACTGAAAATCCATGGTGCATCCAGGTATTAATGGAAGTTTGATCTCTTCCCTAGTAGTTTGGTGATTTGTGTGATACTGTTCTGCCCGTGGGATGCACTTGTTCAAACTTTGGAGCCTGAAATTACTTGTACATTTATTATACCCCCTTCAGCATAATTCATGCAGAATTCATCTGTTTGCATGCCACTTGGAGCCTCCTGGAATTTGTTATTTTCCATCCGCATCTCTAACAGTGTCACATTGTTTATGGAGAGAACATGTGGTTTTCTATAAATCACTCGCTTTCATACAGTTTTACTGCATTATTTTACTCCATTTGTGAAGGATTTAAGCACCCTGCAGTGTGCAGCATTACAAGGCATAAAGTGATTGAAAATAAAAACTATTTTTGGCTGAAATAATGGAATATTCACCATCAGAAATATGAAACAGCATTTAAGTGTGGGTGAGATGTAATGAATGAGCTGCATTATATAAAAGGGTATTACTCAGGCTATTAATTACAAGGACTTAAATTCAAATCTTGCAAGGGAAAAAGTGGATTTTTTATCTTGCTGCAAACTAGCTATGGAATGATCTTTGTTTCCAAACTGAGGTGTAAGGAGAAACATTGCCAAGTAGAGGCATTGATCCATTAGAACTTGGGCATTTAACACTGAATATCTGAATTCTGTTACTTGGGAAGCAGGAGGTGTGAAAACATGGATAGGAAACTGCTGAAGTGAGGTGACTTGCCCCAGGCTCCCTGGATCATGCACCCTGTCCAATAAACCTTGAGCTTTGGTCCTGGTTTCAGTTTCCTTCTTTTCCCACTGTCACTGCCTGGGCTTTAGAGCCCAACAAAGAACCCCTGTCCCCCTGAAGTGCTTTAATTTTAATTTTGGTCCCTGTGTCGTTTCTCAGTGGGCTCCTGGGAGCTGCTCACCAGTGCTGCTGACACACATCCTTTGCCACGATGGTTTGTGTTCCCTGCAGTGGTGGCTGTGCCCTGGCACATGGGGACATGGTTCTCCTCCCAGGGGGGTTTGGCCATGTGTGGACCCCAGCCCCTGACTTAGCTGTGTCTCTAAGCCACGTTTTCCCCCTGATGGGGAAGTGATTTTTAAAGAAACTTTCAGCACTCTCTGCATTAAGATAGTTTATTAAGTCTTATCAGAGAAGTAAGGTCACCAGCGTGACCCAGACACAGCACGCAACAGAGAAGTGCAGCAGAATGCCTGTAGAATGCTGAGAATGCCTGAGAATGCTTGTTTATCAAGATAACACGGTCTTCTTAAATCATCCAATTAAAGCTTAAAATGAAAGATATTTTCACTTTTCTACCAATGTTAGACAAATGCTTTAGTCACATATACAGGAACTGCGGAATTTTTCATCCAATAACTTTTAGAAGCCTACTACTGCAGAATATGGCATACTAGAAGAAGAAGAAGAAAGCCTAGAAACAACAACAATCCTCCATCTTGGAGTTTTTGCTTTTTATCTATTTACTACATTAATAAACCCAACACCTTTAGATTTTTCACCCTGTGATAACCTTACATAATACTCTATTATTTAGTTCTCACTGAAGTAGATTCTAGTTCTTCCCAAAGAGTTGGCGTTTCCTCCATGGATAAAGGTCAAAGACAGCGTTGTCCAGGGGGGTAGAACCCTTCAAAACAGGCAGGGAAATATTCTCTGCATTCAGGGCTCCCACAGCCGTGTGGCACCGGGCTGGCAGCAGCCCCCGAGCCGCGCTGCCCTGCAGGGCCGTGCCCGTGGGCTCTGTGCCACTGCCCCACTGCTCCCATGTGTCACCTTGGGGCTGCCTGCCAGAACAACTGGCTGCCTTCTGCTGCATGCTGAAAAGCTCTCAGCAGAGAGATCTCCCAGCTTTCTGCAGTGTTCTGTGAGAGCCCTGTCTTTCTCACACAAGCCATGAGAAACAGTGAGACGGGTTTGTAAATGAGTTCTCTATCTTAACACCTGCAGCTTGTTTCCCAAGTTTGTTATGGCTCTTTGGGAAAATGTTTTCAAATGGGTGTTGTAGGGTTTCACCCATCATGTCCGAGAGGTCGATGGTCAGGGACTGATGGCCCTACGCCACTCAAGCGAACTAAGAGATATAAACTAGTCTGTAAAATAATTAAATAATTCCATTTCTTCCTGGATCAAGTCTATGTCGTTTGTCCATCGACCCCGGGACAACAGCAACAGCTTCTGGTGGCTGGGTTTTTATTCTTTTTTTCCCCTGACTCACTGAAGTCTGGGAGAGTGCTGCAGTTAAGCAGAGAGCCCAGCGATACATTTCTGACATGTGTTTAATTCTTCCTGCAAAAAAATAAAATAGGTCCCTTTTAACTTCTCCTCAGACTTAGCAGGGTGATTTATACACTGCCTCTAGCAATGACTTATCACTAAAATGGATACATCCACTAGTACTTCTGTTAGTTCAGGAATAATATGAAATCTCAGGCACCCACAAGTGTATTACAGAGACACTGTGAAGCTGGACTTTCTAATTATGTTAAATGTGTGTTAAAAAAATGCATTGCTTTGTTGCACTGTAAAAAGGGGCACACTTAGGGAGGGGAAATAGTTATTATTTAGATCAGACAAACTTTAAAGTCCAAAAGGAAGTGGTTTCAGCGGTTTCTTTTCTATTCCTAAAGTTGCTATATTTTTAAACTCCTATGAAAAATAGAAGGATTTCTTATTTTATCTGTTAGTAGTCAGAGCTTCCAAAAACTGTCAACCTGAAGCTCAAATTTTGGCTCTTGTTTTGCTTACCAAGTCATAGATTTGATGTTCAATTACAGACTGCTTTAATTTTTTCAGTTGCCTTTATGCCTTTATGACATGACTTCTAAAGTGCCAATGCCATGCTAAAGCCTTGACTAAAACCACTCTGCAAAGACAGAGATGAGAGAAATTGATTTGCTTCACTTTTGCTCTGTACACCCTTAATGCATGTTCTGTGGTGAGTGGGAATGAGTTGAAATCTCATCTTTCTTGTTTTATTTTTTTTTATTTTGGTTTCAGTCGTGGCTTACTGAATTCCAGGCCTGTAGTGCTGCTTGAAAATTCTTAGCCTGTTGGAAGCAATATTCTCAGATGAATGTCAGCTAATTTGTCACTGACATTCATGCCTCGATTTTTATTTGTGCTAATATATTGCTTTTAGTAAATATATGGAGAGGGAATAGTGTTTACCTTTCCATATCACGAGAATACTACTCAGTCTCTCTGACAGTAACTAAGAAATGCTGTTTATATTGCTGCTTCAGTGAGCCAGGAAGGGCTGCACAAATATGTCATGAGCATGCAGTGGAAAATGCTCTCATACAATTTTCACATTCAAGGTTTTATGTGACTTAGTAACAAGAACAGCTATGATTGTTTAGAATAATTAAGGGCTCAAACATAGACTAAATTTTGGGGAGCATTTTGAGATAATGATCAGGTTCTAGGAGTGTTGTTTCCGTTTAAAAATGCTTTGAAATCTTTGTCAGCCACGTGGACAAAGTGAAGAAATCATCTCAGTTCTTTGACCTAATCATGCCAGAAGAACTGAGTTTCAACATTGATGCAGGTTTTTATCACATGGATACTTTCCCTGGTATAAATCTAGGCTGCTCTGGTGGTCCTGCAGTGCTGTTTTTGTGCTCTGTGAGCTTCCATGTGCTGTGCATTGAGCTAACCTGGGGAACTGCTCCAGCTAAAACCTAACATTGCCAAAAAAAATGGACTGTGTGAGTGTTTAGACACAGGAACAAGCAGGCAGGGCCACTGGTTCTGACAGCAATGTGCCGTGTGTCAAATTAAAGTGGTCACTTAACCATGACTTAAGGAATCAGCTCTGTGTGCAGAGGATGTGCTGGCCCAGCACTGGGAGCTCAGGGGGGCTTTGTGTGCAAGCCCAGTGCTGGGTTCACAGACTGATGGGCACAGGAGGTTCAAATTGTCCCCATTCATGCAAAAATGTACCTTTAAAAGTTACAGGAAATATAGAGAGGGTATTCACAAGGGCCTGTAGTGACTGGATGAGGGGCAATGGTTTCAGACTGATGGAAGGTTTAAATTAGACATTGGGAGGAAAATCCTTCCCTGGGAGGGTGGGCAGGCCCTGGCACAGGGTGCCCAGAGCAGCTGTGGCTGCCCCTGGATCCCTGGCAGTGCCCAAGGCCAGGCTGGACATTGGGGCTGGGAGCAGCCTGGGACAGTGGAAAGTGTCCCTGCCATGGCAGGGGTGGAATGAGATGGTTTTAAATTCCCTTCCAACCCAAACCAGTCTATGGTTCTGTGATTGTACCTGGTGCAAAATTCCACTGACTGTTGCCATAGGGTTTTCTTGCTGGAAACCTCCCATCTCAACTCCATCTTTGTTTAGAATTTTTTTTTCATTAAATGGTTTATGGCAAATATAAATAATTTGTTCATAATTAAATGGCATGTTTCCATGGTTTCGTATTTTGTTATTTATGTACTGCCAACCTCTGAGCCCACAGGTATTTCTTATAAATACCACTTTTGCTACTGGAATGAATTACTGTAACTTATGTCTTTTAGTCAACCATGTAATTTTGATAACTACGAAACCTACAAAATTAATCTGCTTGTTATGAGCAAATAATATACCCACCAAACACACTGTGGGAAAGAAATGAGGGTGAATTTTCTTAATTCTTTAATTGGTTTCCCAATGTGTTGTCTCGTGTGTTGTCTTACATTGGCAACAAATTTCTAACTGTAATTAGTCTAATATAGAGTTTAATTTTTTTGTGTATGTTGTTTTGCTTCCTGAGAAGTTGCAGTTTCTTTGAGATGAAATGTTTGCAGTGACTGATGAGAGCAGGAAAACGATATTGAAGTTTCTAGCAGATGACCCTTTAATAAGATGTATGTAATTGGATAAGACTTGCAACAAATATTGGGCATCTGTTGGGTAACATGGAAATAATGAAGAGAAACAGGAACTGGAAAAATCTTTAATTAACAAAACCTCTTCAATTTCTTGATATAATACTACTGCTCAAACAGAATGGGTGGGTAGGATTAAAGAAACCAGCCTGAATTCTTTGAGAAAAGTGTCTAAAGGAATTATTAGTTGGTTTTATTAGATACCTTTATGTGCAAAAGGAGCTGAACTTGATCTTTTTCCTCTATATTCTTTGAAAATTTCAGCCGTGTCTTTCAAACCTTTCTGTTTTAAAATGCTTTTCTCTATTCAAGACACACTTTTGGTAGGTTTAGACATGCAGAGCATAATTACTTGCAAAACAAACCAAAATAATGTGTGTTTTCTTGGAATGGAAGGTGTGGAGGCCTCGGGGCAGGGATGGCAGGAGGCTGCTGGCTCTCTGGGAGGCTGCAGTCATCCAAAAACCTGGAGAGGAGAGGAGGTGAGAGGCTCATTGCCATAGACCAACACGAGCTGCTGCTGTGTGACACTTTCTTCTGCCATCATCCCACCCCCTCCTTTGCACCTTCCAGTGGATCACTTCACTTATGAAGTAACCTGGTGATCATCTGTCACCTTGAAGCCTTTCAACTCTCCTCACCCCAATCTCCAGTCAAGATTATCTCCAAACAGGTATTGCAGGAAGTTTATTTCTTGCAGTTCAGTGCTTAGGGTATGGCTCTGTTCATATTTCAAACAGCTTGTTCAGTGTCATCCCGGCCTCCCTTCTTGCCATCCTGAAGAAAAATAAACATTATTTGGCACTAATGGAATTAGTGTGTGGCTCGTGTTTGCTGGCAAGGGAGATTCATTAATTTTGTTAGCATGTTATAGAGTTTCTCAAACACAACTGAAAGCCTGGACTTAAATTCAAAATATCCCAAAATACTTTAATGTTCAGCTCTTGGCATGCAGATCTGGCACTTCACTTGTTGTAGTGGTGTCCTTACAAATCTTTCTCACAGGAAATATTTTGGTTTACAGCCACCAGTACCTCAGTATCAATAAATTGTGAAGTAAAATGCAGGGAAAAACAAGCTACAAGGCTGGTGCTGAAGAACTCCTGGTACAAGCTCACAGCTGTACCAGCGTGCTTTCCTTACTCCATCAGTTTTCCAAGCTTGGAGCTGCCAGTGGGTTCAGACGTTCCTGCGGCGCGGGCCGCGTTCAATTGACCGTGCGGGTGATTTAACGAGAGGTGAAAGATTAAGAAGTCACAGAATTCTTTCAGATGTTTGTGTTCTGTGCACTCAGCTTCCCCCGAGTGATCCGTGCAGTTTCCAGCTGGGCTGGCAGCGAGGGGCAGCTCTGCCCACGGCAGCTCCTGGGGCTGGGCTCTGCCGAGCTGGTCCTGAGCTCGGGGATGGAGCACAACTGGGAGGAGGCAGCACGGGAGAGTGGCTGGTCTTGTAAGAGCAAAGCCATTGCACTTGCTCTTAGTTGTGGGGAGGATTTACCCACTGAGCACCTCATTTTTCCATGTTGCACGATGTGGCTTCGTGAGACTGTGTCCTGTAGTAGAGGCTGTCACCACGATTCTCCAAAAGCTCTTTGCTTTCTGTCGGTGTCCGGAATCCCAGCTGTATTACAGAACAAAATGCAACCCAACAGCTGCATTCTGGAGATTTGGTTTCATCTCTTATCCCATCATTTTATACAGCCTTAAAATATGTACAGCCTGTGCTGCTTCCTCCTGCTCCCTTTCCCAGCCCTTGGGTTTTGTGCTGGGTGATGCATCAAACTGCAGGAGCTGCTCTGTTTAAGACATCCCATTTCTGCAATTGGGGTCACTGCTGAAATAGCTGGAAAATCTGAGGAATTACTGCTCAGCGTTCACAGGAAGCAGTTCTGGGCTCTCCTTTTGTGTTAGCTCTTTAATTGGCAGAGCTGTGCTGTTCCTCACTGCTGTGCCTGCGCTCAGCTCCAGAGCAGATGAGAACAGCACCCAGAGGGGCTCTGTGCCTGGCAGAAAACACATGAACAGCAGCAGGTCCTCAAACTGAAGTGAATTCAAACTGCAGAAGTGGTAGAAAAAGTCGGTGATTGTGGGTCACCTTTTTTGTTGGTACGAGTTCTCAAAATAGGTATTTCAGCACCGTTTTTGATGGATGATTTCTGGGTTATTATTCATTTATAAAATGGGACACCTCAGAGGAGGGAGATTAATGGTTTTGTGAAAATTTAGCAAGGGCTTTACATAGAAACGGTGATCTCTGTTTCAAAAAGTATATAATTAACAAGTAGATTGAAACAGTGCTGAATACTTCATATTACATTAAGTCCTTTAATATTTTGAAACTCTTCCTCAGTTTTGCAAATATTGTGCTGCAGTTTTAGTAGAATAAACTATATCATGTATCTTCTTTTTCCTGTAATGGAAAGCAGAAATGACAAATCTGGTATAATATGTATCTGAATATAGTATTCAGACAGATCTGAATATATTATGCAAGGTATTTTACTAAATCCAAACTGTTTTAAAAATGTGTTAGGTATAAATGTATAATTTAAAATGTGCAGGTATATATTTATAATTTTATCCCACGGTGCTGCCAGGTCTGCCAAAGTTGTTTGGGTAAATGTAAATGCATATGCATTCCCTGCCAGGCACACAGCCTGCATTTGCACACTGTTGTAGATCTTGCAAAGCCAGTTTACCAGAGACATCCATCTGTTTTCTACTTAGTGTAAAGGAGTTAATGACCTGGGTAGTTAAGACTGTCCAGACGATCCGTATAATCCTTTCACACAAATAAGATACTGTTGCAGTTAACCGTTGCATTCTCTTAAATTAAAGTAAAAATTAAACAGCAGAGTTTACAGTGGTCTTATTTCTGTCCTCCACCTGAGTTTCTTTAGCCTAATTGAACTTGACCAAACAGAAAATCTGCAGCAAGGTCAGAGGTATGAGCTTGAGATTAGGCCGAACAATTATTAGCAGGTAGATTTGGAGCTTTAGAAGGTGGAATCAGCCCTAATTTATCAAAATCGATTTCATGTATTTCCATACCCTGGCTCCAGGGTAGGGTTTTGAGAAGGTATCTTGAGTTTTGCAGAAACCACAACGAAGATGAAGGTAACCCATGAGGCAGGGAGTGTGTAGCCCCACACAGATTAGTGCTGTGAGGGTGCTGTGTGACCTCGAGGGGTTACAAAAGAGCTCTAAGAAGCTTAGGAGCAGGTGAAGGTGATGGGCAGGGATGGTTGGTTTTCTTATTAACTCTCTGAGCCTGGAACAGACTGTGTCTCCCTGGGCTCCAGGCTGGTTTAGTCAGAAAGGAGTGGGAAATGCCAAGTGGAAAGATTGCATGTAGCAGTTGTAAGTGTTAGCCTGGCTACTCTCCTGAGACAGCACTTCTAGATGGGGTGAAACACTGGCACAAAAGCAAGCTGGTGTGTTATAAATTATGTATGTTGGAAAAGTTAGGGTAATTTAATTTTTAAAAATTCTCAGTGGATTCCGTATGTTGGTAGCAGTCAAAGGTAGGGCTGCTTGTGACTTGTGTTTCCTCTATAATATACAGTCTTGTTTATATTTAATGTAAAAGGGATTTTCATTATATTTTCACAAGTTATAATATGTTCAGAAGAGGAGAAAGACAAATATTGCCACATCCTATATCTTAATGGCTACTCTTCTTGTTTATCTATTCCTAGTAAACTTATTTAAACAGTACTTATTTAAACAACAAACGTAGTTGGGATTTAATTGATTTGTCTGTTTTGAAGTACTACCCTATTTCTGTTTATTGTAATTGCTATATTTAATCCAAGGGTGATCTAACACGTGCCACATTCATTCATTCATTGCTTGGTGTTGTGCAGAAAATGCAGGCCAGCCACTGATATGGGCCCCTGGGGAAAATCCTGTGGCCTCAGTGAGAATGCAAAGTGTGTGAAACAGCAACAGAGCACTGAGTCCCTGCTCCAAACTCCTGCAGAGACCCTACAGTCCTCTAGAACCCTCTGAGAGTAACCCAGAGAGGATTTTGGGCTTACTGCACTTCTGTGGTAACTCCTTAGTCCAGTTCAGAATCAATTCGTATTTTAAAACCCCAAAGCAGGAACCCAACAACAAATCTTGAGTGTGCACAGAGTTATTTCCCTGTTGCTGCCCACGACACCTCCAATGCTGCTTCCTTTGGAAGAATCAATGCTTGAAACCTGCAAATCATGTGCCTGTTGTTGTGGGGCACCCATTAAGCCAGGACAGTGGAGCCACAGCTTTGGGGTTGGTTTAGATAGGAAAACATCTGATTTTTACACTGGTTAAAATGTTATAAATTCATCATTTGAGCTGGGAGAATTGGTCAGTGGGCATGGTGGTATTTGTTCAAAGGTTTGATTTGATGGTCTTGGTGATCTTTTCCAACCTTAATAATTGTATGATTACAAAAACGAGTCAAAGGTGACTTGAAAAAGCCCCACTGATTTCTCTGTAGATGACAACTGACAGTTCAGTTGGACTCTCTGGCAAATATATTCTCTCCACCCTTTAGGTTTGCAGCTTAATTTGTTTTACTGAATAAATACTGTGGTGTAGTAGAGCTATTTATATCTAATGAAAAGGCTCATCTACTCTGTTCTTTTTCTTCCAAAAGTGGGAGCTTACAAGTGATTTTTAAAAAAAAAATCTGTTGACCTTTTTGAATAATTCTCAATTATAAAGCATGTGACTTTTGTCTTGATATTTTTTACCCCTTGTTCTTTGGAATGCTTACGGTTGTGGAGCTCTTCAGACATATGGCTGAGTGATGTGTGGGCTCAGCAATGGCTTTTCTTCTTTATAGATCATCTAATAGAGAAGCTTGCTTCTATTTCTGTTATTTATGATTGCAGTGCTTCACTTTGGTCTCATCCATCTGTGTCATACATGAAAGCCATTAGTAGCAGTATTTTTCAGCAGATAACTCTCACCCGACCATATATCACGGCAATCTTTTACTCCACGTAATTTGGAACAAAGCTGGAAATTTACAGTGGAGCCTTGTAACTCTAAGTGATGACAATATATATATGTATGTATTATTAATAACAACATGTTTTTCTCAGCGCTGTGCCTGGACAGAACAGTGTTGGGTGGAATGAATTGCCCTCCATTATGTACCGTAAATCCCACAAGCCGTGTCGAGCATCTTCAGCTTGTTTGCTCTGAGAACACACTCAGTGCTCCTTACCAGGTTCCTCCTTGTTTTTGTGCTGCCCAGTTGACATTTCCTGCTCTCTGGGAGGGCGGAGGGCAGGGAGCAGCCTGGGAGATGCCACATGCCAGCAGAGAGCCAGCAGTAAGTCTGGTTTTGCAGCACAAGGCCTGTTTTGTTCTCTCCATCCCTCCCTGCTCCCCTCCCTGGGCTGCAGAGAGCCTTTGGCTCCAGCGAGTCCAGAGCTGCAGAGGATGGCAGCTCACAGCCACGTTCTAAATATACACCACAGATCAAAATCACGCTGTCAAAACATGAAAATACCTCAATAATTTTCTTTTTAATTTTAGCTGTCAGCCTCGAGATGCCACTTTGCTCTCGAGCTACTCTGCATAATGTGTGCCAGCTCACTTCAGCTCGTGGTAAAATGTAAAGGAACAAATTTCCTGGCAGCCTCTGCAAAGCAGTGTAATACAACTTTCATTACATGAAGGTGGTGAACATAATGTGACTTCTTAACAGCTGCAATAAGTGATGTGAAGCTCTTAACATCTTTTCAAAACAAGTAACAAGTGAGAGGTTATTTTTCATCTCTATTCCTAAAAAAAAACCCCAAAACCCCATGTTATTTTAAGCAGACGACACTTTGTTTGCACTTAGCTGAACTAAGTAAATTTCTACATGAGTTCTCCAGATCTGTGTTGCTTTCTGAAATAAAGAAAACACTAAAAACGAATGCTAAAATGCACTCTAACGTCTGGATTTCAGCATGAAAATGTGGATGTTAAATTATAGGTATGGAAATGATGGCTGTCAGATGGATTTCAGTTCACACTTGTTCTTTTCCCTTTGGGTTTACGATTCCATGAGAGTTGCTTGTTGTGTTGCTTATTTCTGTGCTGAACAGTTTGGCTCTCATTTGAGTATTCTCAAAAGGTGGGACAGGTCTGGTGCTTTGGGATCACCTCCTAAGGAACCAGGCTCTTTGGAGATCAGTCACCCATTACAAATGGGAAATAAAGGAAAAAGAATCAAGGCTGCCCATGCTGAGTTGCCCACATCAGTCAGTCGATTATTAGGCTGGACACAAATTCAGTTTTCAGTAGTCAACGCTGAGAACCGAAGCCGTAGCACGTAGTTCTGAGGTGCAGCCCCAGTCCAAAAGGACAAATCCTCTCCGTTTTGCTTTTTTTGGCAGCTGAGTTGTGGTTTCCATTGCAGTGTGATGAGCATCGTTTCCAGGGAAGTTCACAGCTAAAGTTCACAGGCTGGAGCAAACAGTGGCACTCCTCTTCCCACGTCTTTATCTCGATGCTTAAATCATATTAAAAACAAGGTCCACACTGTCTGTGGTTGAATGAATTCCTTCACACGCTGTGAGAGGCTGTCAGCTCAGAGACAGGACATGACTGTGGTGTTTGATAAATCCTGCCCAAAACAAATGCCCAAATCTGCAGTTTGCCTGGCACACATTGCTGAATAACAGCAGAGGTGGAGCAGCCACTCCAAGGTCCTGATTGGAATGGCAGGCAGTGGTGAAGCAGCTCCATTCTACAAACTTTCCAGATATTCCCATAATATTTCTCAGATCTTTTGCATAGATTATCACAATGTATTTTGCAAGTTTTACAAAAGTAATTAGTTAACTTCTTTATTTTCTGAAGGATATACTAAGATATTTTGATTTTTTTTTTTAAATGTGGTTTGTTCCTGAAAACACAAATCAGTCTATTGTCCTCGAGACTGGAAGGTTTGGAACCAAAAATATAATCTGAAAGTAAAATATGACTCAGCTGCAAGTAACATTAATGGTAATTGCCACTTAGTGATCTTCCAGTCGGTAGAAAACAAACCATCAAAATGATAATTGCAGGATTCACTGGGATTTAGGTTGATTAGCAAACTAGACAACCAAGTGGGCAGCAGACACCGAGCCAGAGCTCTGGCTCAAGTGGAGTGGGCAGAGCTAATCTGGAATCATTGGAGCAAAACCCACTTTGTTGCCTTTGCCCAAAGAGTAAACGTATTCCACGTCGGAAATAGAACAGTTGGAAACAATTTCTGCATGGGATACTAATAAAAAATAGCTGGGAGTGAGAGAAGGGTGATTAGACTTCTTTAAAGGCAGACTGAGGGATGGGACTGAGGCCAGCCCGGCATTAATGGGATCAGGGCTGTGTCTGCAGTGACTGCAGCTGCACCTGCTCACAGCTTCTCCACTGTTTATTTATGAAACAGATCCATGTGTGTTTTCAATGGGAGAGAAGTGTTAAAGTTGCCTCATGCAATGAGCTCTTTAGAACAATTTAGATAATTTAATGCAGTTTCCCCTGAAGTTAAGGAAATTCAATGTTCGCAGTTGTTAAGCAATTCAAATGTCTTTTATTCTTTAGATTTGGGAAATAGCGCATTTTTATGTGTTGGAAATGCAAAATTTCAAGTATACAGAGAATGCATTACCTACAAACAAACTGTGAATTACTTTAAAATCATTTCATTATAGTCTCCCGACTCACTACTTGATGGCACGGTGCTTATGACAAGATTTTTTCAATCTCAGATTTTGATTGTCTGTTTCATTGAAATGTGGACCGATTTCAAAATATCTGAACTAAGTTTAATATTATGAAAGAACCCGTAGTGGGGGTGAAAAGCTGGAATACTGACCCCTAAAATAAGCAACCTCAAGCAAATTGTTCTTTTTATGTGGTTTGGAGGGACCTTGTGCATCCTGTGCTGTGTGGCAACCTAAGGCCTCGATCCCGTGGCAGCAGCTTTTTTATCTCAGAAAGAAAAAGTTCTTTCAGATCATTCATAAATTTTAAATGGGATTCATATTGCAATCAGAAGCTAATTTTCTTTTCCCATTATCTCCTGCCATTCTGTGCTAAGAGAACACTTTGTTCTCTGCAACAGGCTTCACTCAGAAAGAGCTGTGGTCCCTCACAGAAGTAATTAACTGGGAAAGATTTTGGATCCTCATAGAGACCTTCCCCACGGCGTGCAGGGGAACAAATCCCACACCCAAGGATGGGTTTCATTCCAGCTCAGCATTCCTCACTCCTGCCTCCTGCTCTTGCTGGATGCACGTTGACAGTTCCTGTGACAGAGGATTCTGATTCAGGAAATGTGGCTTCGTAGAACTGCTCATCCCACTCTATATTTGAACACTGTGGGATGTCTTCAGCATTAAAGATTTATCATTATGTAGAGTCTCTTGGTTTTTAAATGTGAATGCTTATCTCCTCTTGAATCACAGTGTTTGCTTGATGTCTTTGTCTTTATTTAACATGAGGCTCATCTTTCTGTCATTGACTTAGAGGTGAAATATTTTAAGTTTTATTTTATATTTGTTACAAAATTAAAAAAAACCCCAAACACCACCACCAACCATTCTAACTGTTGTTCCCCTTTTTTTTGCCAGTTTGCTGTTTTGTGGTTCACAAGAGATGCCATGAGTTCGTTACCTTCTCTTGTCCTGGGGCTGACAAGGGACCCGACACTGATGTGAGTACAGTGACATTTAAGACACTGCTTTGCACGGTTTTATGTTGTTACACCCATGAGAACGGATTACAAACAGGATCAATGGGCTCTTCATGACAGATAATTGAGTCCAAGTGGGTTTTAACAGTTGTGAAGTGAATATTTATGGACTGAGAGATCTATTTTTGGTAAGAAAAGTAAGATTGAGTGTGTGACCAAGAACAATATCCTCGAAATGCGACAACTCTGAGGCGTTTACCCAACCATGAATCAGCATTTTATTTTCTTTGCTTTATGTTGGATGTATTTGATGTTAACAATTCCCAGAAAGGCTGAAGCTTTTCTGAGCTTTCTTTGTATCTATCTTATCTCAAAGTGTCTCTTTTGAGCTGTCTCTGGTCCTTGTCTCACTGCATACAAGGATCTGTAGCTCCAGTTAAATGACAGTTTAATCTTGAGCCAGCTGGCTTATTGGGTTTTTATTTTATTTTCATGTTTGAGCTAGTCTAGCAGTCTGGATACTCCCATTCCATCCTGCTCTGTCAGTACTTCTGGAGACACGTAGCATTTTTGGTCAACAACCAGTTTTTCCCCTCCACACATCTGCCTGCGTGGTGAGACACATGTGCAGGATCTTTGTGTCACCCTGCTGAAATAATAAACTGATCTCGTTTGTTCATATAAAAATAACATTTCTTTGGGTTTTATAAATCCCACTTTACAGTGAAGTAATTTAACATCTGCTTATGGGAACAATACATTCCAAGTGTTCTTTGTCTGAATGGCTCTGTTTTGTTTCTTACAACATATTCATGCTCTAGATTGTAGGCTATTATTTCCTCCGATAAAATGCACCAGAAGAATTTTCATGCTAGGTTTTAATGAGCTTCTCATGAATTGTTTCAATATGCCAGCCAGGAGGTCAGTGAACAATATATGGGCAGAAGCTACAAGGGGTCTTGGAAAATTTCAGATATTAAAAAGTTCTCTCATTTTTAAATTTAAATATGGGGAAATGTTGAAGAACTGAGAAGAATTTTTAAAACTTTAATTTTTAAACATTTCACGCAATCTATATTTAGGTGCAGAAGAAAAATGCTAAAGTTAGGAGTGTAATTACCCTGTTCAGTGTCTCTTGTTAGGTGATACAACTTTACTATTAAAACAATCATTAGGCAAGAGCAAGAAACCAAAATTGTTCTTCATACCTTTGCTTTTCTGAAAGTTCCTGATTTCTTTAACCTTGAGTGGGGCAGTTGGCTCTGTACGTGTAGTTTAACAGAGAAAGCAGGCTTTTGGAATTTGGGAGTTGTGTATTTGAAGTGCCTTGAGCTACAGAGAGGCTGAAACCCAGGTCAGCCCTGACTGAGTGATGTTCTCATCCCTGATCTGTCTGGAGGCTGTTGATGGCAAAACCCCCACTGAGCACAAAGGGGCCACAATTTAAGCAAAAGTCTGAACAATTAAAGAGTATCTGCTTAATTCCTCATTCTCTAAATATGGTTCATACCTACCAGCAGTACCTTGCTGATTTGCTTTGATCAGTCCTAAAACCACAAGAATAACCCAAATTGAGTTTTAGCTCAGTGATGTGGGATATTTATGGGAGATATCCTTGACTGACAGTTTTAGTGGTGACACTCATGAATAGCTCTGCTGTGTCTATAATGAATGGTTTGGCCTTAAAAGAGTTTTTGATTATTAATTGTTTTTATAAGATGGTTCTTTGGGTGCTCACCTGAAGTTCAGAAATGAGAACACACATTTCTGTGCAAGGCCATTTAATTTCATTGAGAGTCTTTCATGGTGACAGAATCTGTGACAGGTTTTTAATGGTCTTTAATATTGCTGACTGCATTTCATGATTCGGGTTTTTGGCCTTGGTGATTAAATAAATCAGCCTAATGCCTCATTTCTGTATTTGGGTTACCATATAATCATTTTCAGTATTTACACAGCAGCAATAGCTCAAAAACAATTTGAAGATTAAAAGCAATCAGGAAATAAATATGTTTTATTAGAATTGTGCTGTGTTAGTGGGTACTATTACACAAAGAGGATTGTAGAATATTATACTTTAGTTTACTGAAATGTTGGACTATAATTTCAACCCTTTCACAATTCAGCAACTTATTCCCAATTGCTACAAGCTTTGTTCTGAAATGTAGTGTGCTATAAAGCTTATCATAACATTTAGCAGATTTTTAAATATTAAAACATCCTTTTCTAAATTACTTTGTGCAGGTGCACAATTAATTTGTGTACTCAAATGCTCCAGTGTAACCTTTCCATTAATTGTAAGAATAATACTGTCATTAATAAAATTAATTTTCCAGAGCAATAATTATAATGATTACATAATAATAATTATTGTGTATCAGAATAATGTTAAATTATGGTGCCCTGTACTTTTAATATTAATGAGGCAGTCCTTGCAAAATAATGCCTTAATAAAGGTGAGTGTGAAAGAGGAAAGCTTAAAATGAGCCTCTTCTTGTTTTACTCAGAGTAGCTGAAATGGGAGGTTGAAAGGTCTGTGTTTGTGCCAAAAGGAAAATAATACTTGGGAATAAAGTGGTCATCCTTGAGTGGCACTGAAGTGATGGTGTCTGGGGAGCAATATCCTGTTTCAGTGCAGTAAGAAGTCACACAATCAGAAAATTTTACGTTTCCTTATTACTTGGCGGGGTGTGAGCTGCAGTGTCTTAGCAAAAAGCAGCTCAGGAAGTTGTTTTCCTGCTGTCTGATGGCTTTCTGGAGTTGGAACAGAAATTATTCATCTTCTCTTCGTGGCCAGCGCTTTATGGTGATGCTGTTGGGTAGAATTTAGCAGCTCCTGCTGCTGGTGCCCTCCAGAGTCAAAGGAAGCATCATCTCCAGTTCAGGTGCTTGTTTTGGGAAGGTGCTTGGTGTTCTTAAAACCATTTAAAGTCACTGATTAAATACTTAAAACTTGGGTAAATTGGTGTAAAAATGTAAGAGCAGCCTCAAAATTTGAGTCCTGCTGTAATGAGCTTTGTTAAGGTGTGTTCAATATTAAGGGATAGTTGGTCAGGTTTCTTGAAAATTGAATTAAATATTTGTTTTCTTTGTTAATGGAATTCAGTGACCAGAAGGTGTCTTTGTTATATATTAAAATATTCCTAATTATATGCAAGATATAATTTAAAAAACCCCAAGCATTAATTTAAAATAGTGTTTGATTGTATAATTTTTTCCAGTATGAGTTTATAAGACTTTGAGTGCACAAGAACTCAGAGATCATGGCCCTGGATCAGCACTATTTCCCTTTCAGATTATAATAATAGAGGATCCAAAGGAGGATTATGAGCAAAATAAATACAAATTAAAGACTGAAAATAATTTAAATGAGAGTGAGTGACTGAACAGTGAAAGGATGTGAAATCTGCCTGTACTTAGTGAGTTTTTAGCCTTTAAGCACCTAGGAAAGAATGGATTGGAAGATCCAGATGTGTGCTTACGTAAAATGGACCAGCAAAGCCCTCTCATCATTGCAGGGTAACTGAACCCAGGCAGCTCAAAGGTGACATACTTCAATTTTCAAGTCACTTATCCTCTTGATACTGAAATTATTTGGGAGCTTTATTATCTTCAGCAGATTTGAAAGCTCAGTGTGAATTGGAACAACTGGGAGGTTCTGTGGGATGCTGCAGGAGTTGGGTGTTTTCACCAGTGGGTTGGATATGGGGATAATGCAACTCTAGGGTACAATATTTCAGATTTTTTTCCCCTGCTTTAAAACACAATTTATTAAAACAAAAAAAATCACTCATGAGAGGAAGAAAAAAATAATAATAATAATAAAAAAAAAAAATCAATGTGAATGGTTTTGCATTACACTGGTGCAGAAGAAACTGAAGCAGGACTTTCAGTGGGTCATAAACTCGCTGCTGGCCAGCCCTGCACCCCAACACAAAGGCAGAGATATGTGAGAAATTATTATTCTGCTTTTCAGGGCGATGAATTGAATTGTGTTGAATTCTGCAGCTCTTCTTTTGGAATTTGGAAAAGAACTGAAGTGTTAAAGGGCTTTAAAGCAAGATCTTGGAATATTTTGTTTCTCTTTAAGCTGTGAGCTGGTCTCGTAAGGGCAGCTTGTGGCAAGGGAGCAATAATTCCATAACAGGGCAGGTTTTTTGGTGGGAGGGGTAACTGCTGCAAGGGGCTACCATAGAAGAAATGAAGATATTTTATTGGGGTTCCCCTCTCTCCACAGTGCTGTAGGTATTCCCTGACTCCTCTGTGGGGACGTGGGACAGCAGCCCTGGGAGCCTCCACCGTGATTTTCATTTTATGGTTTCTGAGATTCTAGAGCTGGGAGGAGAAAGACTGACCCTTAAAAATTCATGTGCTGGGGGACCAGTGGGAGAGTCGAATTCGTGGATGCTGATGTAGAGAGTGGCAGCAGTGGGCTGGCTGTGCCCTGAGGCTCGGGCAGTGCCCACATTCACTGCCCTGTGACACTGCTCATTGATGGCTGAGGCTCTGAGAGAAATTATTTGAAGAATCACCTCTGTACTAGGACAGAATAAATTAATAAACTGGTCTGCCCCGGAGGGTTTAGGTGTCTTGACCAGATTTCTTTTTCTGTTCAGTTCCAGGAAATGCTGATGTATTTTTCTATTTTTTTTTTTCTTTTTTTGCATTTTATTTCCCCCACTGGCATTTAATCATGTTATTAGATCTTATTTACATGTAGGAGGCTGGTTTCAGAGTGGAAAAAGAGTTGCTTGACTGGCCTAGGGAATTAAAAAAACCAAACCAAACTCATGAGAAGAAAAGGCAGTAACTGGAAGCACAGTATTAAGATTTACTGTAGAACTAGTTAAAAAGGGATTTTAATCAGAAAGCTTTGCAGTCTTTTTCCAAGGATAATGAAATGCAGCAGCAGGGCTTGTCTGATTTGCTTTTAACTCTTTAGTTGTTTTTACAACAAAAAACAACTGTTATAAATGTTGGACATCTTGAGACTGGAGCAACAACAAACATAATTTGATAAAATATTATAGAATCAGAGAATCACTTAGATTGGAAAGGATCTTTAAGATCATCAGGTCCAACCATATGCCACTAAGGTTTGGGGGGTTTTTTATTGCTAATCTGAATTTTGAATAATTGGCAGTCTTGTCCCAAGAATATTTTCTTTTTAATTAAGATGAAAACCTTCTTGCTTCATCACAAAAGATACACAAATGCAGGGAGAACTGGCAAGATGCAGTTCACTGCTTGCCAGATTAACTAAAATGTTCTCTTAAAAAGAAGCCTGTTAGAATTTTTGGAAGTGATTCTTAAACAGCTCTGATGCAATTTTTCATTGCATATCCTAAAAAGAGAAAATTATAAAGCCCCCTCTATTTACAGACTGAGGAAACAACTCAATGTGATTGTACATCTGTGGTTTCTAATTATGATAATTATTAATCACGTGGACTTTGTTTGCAATAGACATTATTAGATGGAGGCAGTAGGTAATACTCTTAATATAAAACATAAATTACAATACAAACATACTTTTATAAAAATATGATATTCCCTGCTATAGTATCACTCCCTTTCCCCCAAAAGCGTGTCCTAGATAACAAAATCAACATTACTACAATCAGTGCAGTGATACTGAAGGAGCAGAACATTTTTGTTCTTTATGTTATTTATCATAATTACTTTAAAGCAAATTTTACAGGACAGCAAGATAATTTTTCTTACAGAAACAAGCATTTCATTTCTTGTGGTTACCCTGACTTTTGAACCTCTGCAGCGTATCCAAAGTATTTTGTGGAGAAATAAAAGTTCTGTGCTTATGGTTTTGACCTCAAAGCCCTAAAATTTAATTGTAGTGGTATTAAGTGTATTTTCTAATATTTTAGTTGTTTTTTTCAATGGTGCTGTGTGACAGTGGCTCATTACAGAGTGTGACAGTGAAACTTCAATTTGAACACAATAGTCCTGAGGTAAGAATCCTTTTAATGGAAGAGAGAGAAATTAAAGAAGGAAGCCTGCCCAAGAGGGCTCTGTGCATTCTGGGTGTAAACTGAGCTCATTTTCCTGCAGCACTGGGGTTCATGGAATTGCCCATCCCTGCCTGTACAGAGAAGTTTGGGCATTGCTCTCCTAAATGTCTTCTTTTAAGTAGCTGCAAGAGGCTTCCCAGATTACTTGAAAGCAGTTCTTGTGCTGGAATGTGCTTGAATTAATCATCCCCTGAGAAAACATTTGTACCTTCTACTCCTAAATTAAAGCACAGGCTCCTTTTATTGCAGCTGGAATGGCTTTTAGCTACAGCAAATGATCCTCAGCAAAACCAGGATTAAATTACAAAGGAACTGGTTCATGAACTTTTATGACTACTGGTAATTCCCACCTTTTCCCTGTAACCCAATCTCCAGACTGGCTCTGTGTCCATCTGCATGGGAAGATTTTCCCTGCAGTGTTGAAAGGAGCTGTGTGACTCCTCTCCTTGAACACCCCAGGGTAGAAAAGGCTGGTGGGTGGCTGCCTGCTCAGAGAGTGACTCCAGAGGAACATTTGCTCACATCCTGCACTGCAGCCTGCCAGGTTTTCAGCTCAGAGTTTGTGCCTCAGACACTGGGGTGTGCTGAGGCCAGCAGCAGTCTGAAAGCTTCTCAGGCCCTGAGCTGGAGATTTTTCTGAGTGCTCCGTGAGAAAAGCCCCAGAGAAGAAAAACAATCGGTTTCTACCCCTGAAAATGTAGTATAAACAGGAGCAAGAAATCTAAATAATGGAAGGAGAAAAACAGCACCTGTTATTTTTCTGAGTGCTTATGCTATAGGTGTCCAGTGGCAGCATATTGCAGTTAATTTGGCCAATTGTAGTCATTTAGTAGCCAGTGGAAATGTAACACCAATGATAACATACCAAAGGTGTATTAAAGAGACTGTCTTTGTTTAATAAATATTAATAATAATAATAATAAGGGCTTTTTTGCCCTTAACCGAGGCACTGCCCGTGTATGTGTGTTGTGGCCACCCCAACAGCGACAGGAGTGCAGTTTACATTTTTGTTACAGCCTCTGAGATTTGAAAGTTCACAGCGTTTTATTTATAAAGAATATATTTTTTTATTTCCCCAATCCAGAACAGTGCAAATGCTGAATAGCTGTAACATACAAGTTAGACTTTCTATTTTTCTTTCCTGCCATTTCCTGTGCAATATATAACATACCATAGGTGATGCTGGTAGGAGTTAATCATTGAGCAGAGTTCTGCTGAGACAGTTAGGAAATGTATATAAATGATGAACCTAAAAATATCCCTGATTTTCACAAGTTAGCTCTGCAGAACAATTAGGCAGTGGTACTATAAAAGGAGAACTCTCAGCTAAGTTATTCCCAGTAGTAAAAAGAAATCTTCTGGATAGGGTGCAGTTTTGGTGGCAGTAACTGCAGGAGCTGCAGCAACTCCTGGGTGCTGATTTCACCATCAAAACTCTTTCTAACTGCCCAAATCGAAGTTGGCATAATTCCAACAGCACTTATTTTCCAATTATTAGGAGTATATTGAGTTTTGTGCAATTTGGGTTGAGTTTCATTATTTCCCAGTCAGCTTGTGCTTCCCCTTGGCAAAAGTCTGTTGTGTCAGTCTTTAAACTCTGTGTAAATGTGCTGATATTTGGGGTTGGGGGGAAGAATGCCTAAGAATTACTAATAATCTGGTTTTTTACATGAGATATCATGTGTAAAACGCACCATAGACATTTCTATCAGGTTCCACCCCCACAACTATGTGGGTTTTAAAATAAAAAAAGTGATTATGGCACACTGAACTCAGTAGCTAGAAGAGACTCAGACAGACCACTGAGAGAGCCTTGCAGAATGCTGGTAATTTTTAGCACTGTCTGTTTGTTGAGGTGGCAGTTCTTGCACCAAAATTAGATTAAATCTTAATTTGGAATAAAACAAGTGGGCTAATTTTGAAAAGCACTGTAGATGCCGTATGCTACAAGTGATTTTAACGTGTCACCAGGAGTGTCCCCATCCCTGGGGCTCTGTCCTTGGGGCGCTGGCAGAAGTTTGCTGCTCTCTGCTGAGCTGGGTGGCCCCAGCTCCTTGGTGTAAATCACAGCTCCTCTGCAGAGTGAAGCTGCTCTGGGGGCGGGGAGCAAAGAACAACTTGTGCTTGTAGGAGGGAGCAAGGCTTTTTTATCGAGGTGCTTTGGCCC
The DNA here is from genome assembly GCA_013397915.1 of Daphoenositta chrysoptera. Lineage (NCBI taxonomy): Eukaryota > Metazoa > Chordata > Aves > Passeriformes > Daphoenositta > Daphoenositta chrysoptera. The sequence goes on from VZRO01001936.1 coordinate 69,041, forward strand.
TGGAACAGAGCGGTGAGAGGGAGGAGAAGCAGGGAGGGGAGGTGGGGACATCCTGGCTGGGAAGTGATGTCTCTATAACCTAAGTCAAAGTAACAAGGAGCTCATAGAGCTTGAGTTAAAAGATATCTATGTAACCTTAACATCAATATACCCTGTAACCTGAAACAATAGCCTCCTACACTTACACAGCTTAAATCATAAGTTTTTACTTATGTAGCCTAAATCACAACTTCTGATACCTATAACTATAGTTTTTACTTATGTAACCTAAATCATAACCTTTGATACCTATAACTTGATGTATATACAACCTGAATCATAACCTTGGATACTCATATATCTAATATGAATAGCTTTTTATACAATGTAATGGCTAGTATACAGTTAACTAGTTGCTTAAATGCTGAATAGACAAAAAGAGAGAAAAAGATTCACCAGGTGTGTAGCTTCAGAGATAGATAAGAGTAGTACTAATGAGAAGTTGGCAAATGCAGAGCCAATTAGCCACAAAACAAAGAATTTAGACCGGTTAAGACCAGAGAGACCGAGGAGCACTGTAACTATGCATGCTCCCAAGCCAAAGCTGAAAAGTTCAAGTGTGAAGAAGACTTTGGAAGCTTCATCAAAGACCCCCAAAGACCCCGAATTAGGGGAGCGCAGGCGCAGTGAGAAGAAATTACCTAATAACCATGAGATCATGTTATGGAAATTATTTCTGGTGCGTGTGTGATGATGCTGTGATGACACAGCCACATTAAGCATAATTTACTGTATAAATAAACCACTGCACTGGACAAAGGTGGGTGACTGGGAGGAAAAATCCCCCTTATGACCAGCGCTGCAATAACAAATACCTGCTCTATAGACCTCGGCTGGGGGGATTTATTTCCAGCCCCTCTTTCGGGCATCAGAAGGGAGCAGCTCCATCCTCTCCCTCTGGAGCTCCGTTTGTCCAGCTGGAGCTGGGAGAGCATCCCGAGAGCTCTCCAGGAACAGGAACACTTTGGTTTCATCCTTGGGCGTGCTCTTGCATTTCCTAATTTTCACTGTCCATAACTGGGGTTATACTCCGAAGAGATCCTCATAGCTCACAGGTTTTTCTTCAGCCCTGGGAAAAGATAGGATTTGTCTTGAAGTAATCAGTGATCTCAGGGAACATGCATTAAGTGTCCTAATATCTTAATATTCTCTTAATAAATTAATTAATCAATCTGATTTTTTAGCAGCCTAATGAAACTTGATGCAAACAGATTTTAACGCAATGGTGCTGAAAAACCAAATCCTGATGCTTCTGTTGAAGTTAACACGATGCTAGTCATGACTCCCTCCATAATTTGATTTTTGCTGTTCCCTTTCAAATAAATTAACTGTAGCAAGGCCTGTGTAATTAATGAACCTCAGTCCAGTGATCAGTGATCATTGGCTGAGCTCATAAACTAAAGGCAGAAGCATATCATAAATTCTGCTAATGAGAACTTAATAGATGGAAGAGTCAGAGATTGATTTATTCCTTCTCCTTTCTGTCCCTGTGAGAAGGGTACCTGCTGAACTGAGGCATGAAAGGATTGTCTCAGTGTTGGGAAAACCATTGTAATCTGTAACAAAGCACCTGCAGGTCTGTTTCTATGGCAACAGGAGCATCAGACCAGCAGAGAACGGACCAGAAAGGAGATAAAAAGCCTCTACAAAAATAGTTGTAAGAAGTGTCTGCATAGCTTTGGCTACTTTTCTTTCTTTTTTTAGAAAAAGGAAAAAAAAAAAAGAAGAGAAATGAAAAACTCAAAACTTGGGAGTTTTTTGAAAGCTGGTTATTATAGTTATTTAGGTTAGACCCTATTGGCACTGAAGGACTGGTAGAATAGTAGCAAATTATTAACTTCAGGAACATTAATTAAAAAGAGTTTATAAAAAAGTCTCAAATCTAAACTTAATAGAAGGAGTATAATTTGTTAAAGTGATTTCTATGTAACCCCTCTTAAAAAGGTATTTTCTGAATCTGAATGTCTTCGTTCTTTTTCATAAAAGTTATAATAAGATGGGAAATGATCCATTTTGGTCTGCAAATGCCCTTTTCGCCTATCCACCTAATTGCTTTATTATCATTAAATTTTGCATTTGGTGTCTAATTGCAATGATGTGAATGGTAAATCCCAGACTGGCAGTCTGTGGGGTCAATATTCTTCTTGGGTAAAAATAAGAGAAAAGGAATAAAAAGCTTTTTCCTCCATCTTCCAGATGGACTATGGTCATTCCAGTGGGAAAAGTGACCTGGAAAATCACAGGCAGATGCAGTTTTGGAGTCTGATTTCTTGCAATGAAGAGCAAATTATGATTGATTGGACCGGGACTCCAGTGAGCACCAGAGAACGGTTCCTTTTAGTGGGTTTGTACAAGTAGAGATGCATAAAAATTCTGATATACCCTGTCCAAAAATAGGATAAAAATCAACCTGACTGCAGCAATGAGGTTTGAGGGAGTTGGGAACAGACGGGCATAAGAATATATAGAAAACCCATGTTATATAGGCCATACATAAATACATGGAGTGTTTAGGGAGAAGGTTCTTGGTTTCTTTGCCACAGGTTTTTTCTAGAATAGTTTTATAGAAATTTTTTTTCCCCCTAGAATCATTTGAAATCTGGGATTATCTCAAATTATTGTTTCCTTCTTGCAAAAATTATTTGCATTTAATTAAAGATAATCTGAGTCCTACAATCCTAGCAGGCAGCAGGAAGAAGAGCTGGGTATCACTTCTTATAAACAGCTTTGTGAAATCCTTCCTTGGTCAAAATCCACTTTTATTTCCCAAGGTCTGCATGAGTACCTACAGATTGACCTGGTTATGAGTAGAGATGTTGCGTTGTTAAATCTGAAGCCTGAAGTCCCATTCCTCAACCCATATTAATGGCATTCCCCTTTTTAAAACTATATTTAAAAACTTTTTACTTCCCTTAAGAAAGAAAAATAAGAACTTTAATAACCAGAGACCTTGATTTTTGTAGTTGTTCTCATATTTTTAGGGTATTTTTTGTCATGTTGGTCTTGCTCTACCAAAATTCAGTTGTCAATGTTGAGATTTAGTGAAGTCAATCCTCTGGTTTAATATTAACTAGAATAGGAGTCAAAATACTTCGGTATTTCAACTGTAGGAGAAGCAGAACCAAAAAAAGATGGAAGGATAGTAAAAAAACCCAAACCCAGTAGAAATGAAAGCTGTCTTGTAACTTTTAGGGGAACTGTATAAATCCCTCAGAGTTTTGATTAACATCTGCTACTTGTCTCTCCATGTGCCAAGAGCATGATTGGACCATTCAGGAAAATAAAAAGAACTCTGCAATCAACAGACTTTGTTCAATATTCCTGCAAAAGGGGACTCTCCATAAATAATATGAAAGACTTTGGTCAAACATAAATGGGTTTATATTTAACGTGTTTTATTTAGAAACCTGCCCACACGGAGGTAAAATTTAAAAAATTAAACCACTTTTTTTTTTTTTAATTTGCTGGAAGCGCATTATAGAAGAGAGGGGTAGAAAATGTTCTATTCTCCCATTCCAGACTAATCCCTTGCTCTTCTGTGAGGAGGTACAGCTGTTTACTGATCTTGCAGGCTCAGATCAAATCAAAGTGGTTCCCAGGGCTTTGTGTTTGGCAGCAGCAAAGCCCCGGGGTCAGACGAGGAGACAGCTCCTGCAGCAGAACAGACCCCAACTCCTCCAGGCTCCTCACCAGGAGTTCTGGATCTAAATCCAGTCACTTCAGTGACATAACAGCCCAGAAACGGCTCCTCTAATAAAAGTTTATTTTCAAGGAGTTCTAAAATAAATGAGGAAAAAAGTGGTGTTTTATTTTTTCGCACTTCAGCTGTCCTCACACTGCATTTCATTTTCCTGTCGCTCTGCTCCTGTCAGCATCCCTTCCCTCAGGTTCATCACTGCTTGTTTTGCCAATACTCTCGGGATACACTCCAGGAATTTGGGTTATTACTCACTGCAATAAAAGACCAATGCATCTTAATCAATACAGACTTCCAAAAATTAAAGATTTACTGAAGCTGGGGCTCAAAAGGATCACATTAAAAATCCAGTTCCTCCTTCATAAGCAGCAGATTTTTTTTGTCTTCTGAGAACGTCACGCACAAAGGTATCTGGAATATGAGATTTATTTTTTTTAATTAAGGCCTTTTGGCAAAACGTGCCCTACTCTGAAGGGGATATGGAATTCCTCATCCATGCACACGCAGACATGTGCAGGCAGATATTGTTCATTTTCCATGCTCATTAGTGTTTGTGTTCCCCAGCAGAGCCAACAGGAGCTGCAAGGAGGCACTTGGTGCTTCTGAAAATTAGGTTAATAAATCATGAACACCTGATGTGGGAGTTGGTGAGGCTGTTCTATGCTGTTTAAAATAGCAGATATTGCTGTTTGCACTGGTTTTTTGCTATGCAGTTGAGTGTCTACTTGTGCATAAACATCACCATAGATCTAGAAGTATTTATGGGGTGTATTTATTTTAAAAACACTGCAGTTCCACAAATACCTGGGTGGAAAAAACCTGCAGTACTGAAAGTTATGTGGCTCAGCATTCCAGTTTTAAGAAATCACTTGTTTATGAAGGGAAAGCTCAGTAAAAATGTGAGCTGCTCTGGATTGCAAGAGCCAGCAGCTGAGCTTTGCAGAATGGGCTGAGGGCAAGGTACTGCTTTGGAAATCTAGAGAGTGGAGAGAAATTCAGGAAAAGGTCTGGGAAACAGTGGGTTTCCAAGCATTTCTAACATTAGTACAAAATTTGCATCTGAGTCAGTGGGAGTCTTTGGTGCTTAATGAACTGTGCTTGATTTACAAACTTGGTATTTAAACTGTTTCTTTAACACGAAAATAAAGAGCGTGTGAGATTTACAACTGCAGTAAAAACTAAAAAGATGCCAAATAAACTGTGCTGCCTCTATTCTGCTCAGAGCCCTCAGGAAAACGTTGATTATACAAAAGTGTTCAGTGCATTTCCTACAAACTGCCAGGCAGGAACAGCCCTGGCTTTGGTGGAGATGGAACTGCTGTAGAAATGATAGTGAACGATGCCTATAAAACCAGATAAAAAATTTATAGTTCATTTAGTAGGAAATGGAATTTGAGATGCTGCCGTGGGTTTAGGGTGTCCTCTGCAGTCCTTGGGATTTAGGAGACTCAAATAACCTCAGCAAGGAGAAATTTCTTCTGCAGGTGAAGGACTGGGGTCTCTGCTGGGGAGCTGCAGTCACCACCACGAGCTGGGCATTTGCTGCAGTTTAGTTGAATAAATGTGCCCCTAATTACCATCTATTTTGCCTAAAATACAGAGTTACACAGTCACCCCATCTTTTTTTTATAAGCTTTGCAGCTTTTGTGTATGTTTTATTCATTGTGATTAAAAAGAGGTGGAGTTGTAAATAAGGCCAATGGCAGGAAACTGTTGGTTCAAAAAGCTTCCTAGAATAATAATTTCAAGAAGCAGAGTAGAAAAAACAGCTTCAACTGGATTTCTCCAGTCTTCCCAGACTTGTGCAAAATCATCTGAGTATAGCCAGTTTTTAAAAGACTGTTAATGTTATTCTGACTTAAAAGATGATAACTTAAAAGTGAAGTCTGTCAATAAAGGGAGAAAACAAATAGGTAGTAATCAAAAAAACAAAGGAAAAAAGAATTATGTCCTTGCTAATGATATTCCATAATTAGATCTCCTTAATGGATGGGTAGAATAATCTATTTAATTGTAACTATAGTTTGTGATAGATTACTGTGCCTTATTGTATTATGTCCCTGTAATGAAAGAACCAGCATTACTTTTGTAGTAAATAAATGTTTCTCAGAATGTATTTTCCAATTTTCTCAATTTACTCATCATTTATGTAGGGCCTTGTGAAGTTTTTCCTTATTCTTTCTAATGGGAACAATCTTTTGATCCTTTGATAGAAATTGCCCCAGTTTCTCAGTAATGCAGCAAAGGTTTTGGGCTTATATATTTTCAAGTAGATGCTTCTATTTAGTGATTTATCCTTTACTGGCAAGTTGAAATGTTTTTTATCTACAGCCTAATTAAACTAAACCATATACCATCTGTGTCTAGTTCAATTAAAACAAATTGGACAGATTGACCTCCTTAATACTCTTCAAAGCATTTTATTAGTCTGCAGAGTCCCTTCAAGATAACTTGTTACCTTCTGAGACAATACTTGCTGTCTGCTTGAAAAAAAGTTGGGTAAAAATGCCAGTCTGCATGAAAATAAAAAAAAAAAATTGTTTATTTTTGCATTTAAAACCAAAGTAAAGAGTAAAACCCCTGTGGAGGTACATCAGGTAGAAAGGAGCAGGACAACCATGGTCCAAGCAGTCTTTGACACCCTTCTTTAATGGGCACTTCTCCTCAGCTTTTTTTCTTTTTTAGGTCTTTGCTGTGGGGTTTTCCTGGTTTTTTCGTTTGTTTTCAGAGCTCCTTGAGCAGGGGAGGATGAAAGGACCAGTTTTCCACAAACAATAAGCAAAGCTGCTCTTGCTACAGACAGAATATTTTACTTGGCCAGCAGAAAGATTCCTTGTGTATCTTGATTTGACAAATGCTCCATACTATACTTTAAATGAGGAGATGTGAAAAACCCTGAAGTATTTCAGTATTTCCTCAGTAACTTTTCTAATGATAATCAGTAGTGTTGAATTATTCCAGTACATCTGTGCTTTAGGTGGTGTCCCAAGTTTTATTTCTACCTAAGTGATTCCTCGGCATGTCTTCTTGATAAACAGCAAAATATAAAAGCAGTACAGTGTGGGGACTGCTGATGGCTTTTTAAGTTATGACCTGCCTTCACTGACTGTGGTGGTCAGATGAAATAGCTCTTTCCTTTTCTGTGTGAGATAGACTATAATTTTTGAGTCTTCTATTGTGATTAAAGGGATTTCACCTTTATTTTAGGTCATTTCAGTGTTTGTTTGCTCTCTTTAATTCAGTTTTTAACGCAATAATTTTTAATTGTTTGTTTCCCTGTTGAGCCCTGACCCTGCCCTCATACTGCAGGACTGATCAGGAACTCCTCCTCAATAAAACCCTCTGTTTTCCTGTCTCTGTGCATGCAGATGGTTTTTCATTTCTTGCTGGGAATAGTCTCTGCAGAAGATGCTGCCAAAGTGTCTTCATTAACTGGCTGGCAGAAGTTTTGAGCAATTGACCACCTTCCCCTCAGATGATAAAATCATTTTGTTTGGCAAATCATTTAGATTTTCTCTTAATGGCCTTCAGAGCTCCTTTGCAGCTCTCCTTGGAAGAGTGAGAGAACTGGGGAAAGCAGCAGCGTGCTCAGGCCTTGTCAATGGGAATGAATTTCCTGGGATTCTGCTACTTCTGTTATTCATAGTTCATCCAGGAGAGCGAGTGAAAAACGGAAAAGAGAGTAAAATTTTTTATTTTTCAGACCAATTTGTTGTAAATAACTCTTCATCAAACTTAAAGAACTGTCAGTTTTCAGCAAACATTTCTTTAATAGCGTGGTTGAGATAAAACACTTTGTGCCCTGTGCTGCTTTACTGAGTTGGGTTTTCCTTTGGGATATTCACTGCCCTGACCTTGCATAAACTTGCTGCTTCCAGAATATCCTCTGTGATCATATCCTGAGATGCTGAGACTTTACAATAATATTCCACAATTTTCTCTAAAATCCGTTTTAACGATCTTTTAAAAGAAATTGAAATAATCTGCAAAACAAGAAAAAAAAATTTTTTGTTTATTATACAAAACAGCAGCAAAGACAAGCAATAATCTTTGCTGGCTATTTGGGTGATTCAGTGAAGGCTGACTGAGCATCTGTTAAGCAATTTGAAGTTGGAGACTTAGCTACAAAATTCGTCATCCTGCAATAAAGAGGAAAGTCTAATTCCATTGTAAATATGTAAGATGTAAATTTACTAAAGCTCCATGCTACTGTGAGTAAATCGTGTTTGAATTCATTAAGAACTTAGAAACAATCATCAAGCCAGTAATGAATCATTAGCAAATGCAAAAACAGGCTTTCAATATCAGCCCAAGTTCTGTGAGGCTTTGCTGGGTCCTTCTTGCTGCTGCCTCTTATTTCCAGCTTTTGGGCTGATTTTGGAAGGAAACTGCCTATGATGTGTCAGGAGCCTCAGAGCATCCTCCAGCTCAGGCTTTACCTCTTAAACCACATCACAGCAAGTATTTCATGTGCTGCTTTGTGCAGCTGTTTCCCCGGGAGGCAGGGCTGGTGTCTGGGTTTGTGCAGCCCCAGCGAGGGGGGCTCAGCCTGACACCCCAAACTCCCCCCTCAGAAGGAGCTGTGCACACGGGTTTTTTACAGACTGCTGGTGAGGCACCGAGGGAATGAGTCCTGCCTGGATCACACCTGCAGAGAATTCTGCTCTCCTGACCTCGGGTGGGTTCTGCACCCTTGGCTCGGCAGAGCTCTCCTTGCTTTCTCACATGATGCCCGAAAGATGGGCTGGAAATAAATCCCCACAGCCCGAGGTCTGTAGAGCAGGTATTTGTTATTGCAGCGCTGGTCATGAGGGGGATTTTTCCTCCCAGCTCACCCGCCTTTGTCCAGTGCAGTGGTTTATTTATACAGTAAATTATGCTTAATGTGGCTGTGCCATCACAGCATCATCACACACGCGCCGGAAATAATTTCCATAACATGATCTCATGGTTATCAGGTAATTTCTTCTCACTGCACCTGCATTCCCCTAATTCGGGGGTCTTCGGGGGTCTTTGATGAAGGCTTCCAAAGTCGTCTTCACACTTGAACTTCTCACCTTTGGCTTGGGAGCATGTGTAGTTACAGTGCTCCTCGGTCTCTCCGGTCCTAACCGGTCTAAATTCTTTGTTTTGTGGCTAATTGGCTCTGCATTTGCCAACTTCTCATTAGTACTACTCTTATCTATCTCTGAAGCTGCACACCTGGTGAACCTTTTTCTCTCTTTTTGTCTATTCAGCATTTAAGCAACTAGTTAAACGTATACTAGCCATTACATTGTATAAAAAGTTATTCATATTAGATGTATGAGTATCCAAGGTTATGATTCAGGTTGTATATACATCAAGTTATAGGTATCAAAGGTTATGATTTAGGTTACATAAGTAAAAACTATAGTTACAGGTATCAGAAGTTATGATTTAGGCTGTGTAAGTGTAGAAGGCTATTGTTTCAGGTTACAGGGTATATTGATGTTAAGGTTACATAGATATCTTTTAACTCAAGCTCTATGAGCTCCTTCTTACTTTGACTTAGGTTATAGAGACATCACACAGCACTGTGGAAATAAAAGCTCTTCGCTCCTCAGCCTCAGGAAATGTTTCTGGGGATGGCATTTTCCAGCTGGAGGTGGGAGATTAAGGTTTGTGCTCTCTGATATTGTCCCAGCTGGTCACAGCCTGGTGCCGGGGGCACCAAGGTTCTGTCTGATCCCTGTGCAGGCCGTTCCCTCCAGAGCTGGACCCCGTGATCCTTGTGGGATCCACCTCAGAACATTCTGTGAGTCTCTAATCGAGAAGAAACCCAATCCCTTCCTTAACAAGAGCTCCAGTTGGGTTATTGCACTGAGATATTTCAGGCATTTGTTTCAAGGCCATGTGAGAAGATTGTATTTTTGAAAGATACCGAATATTTAAAATGAGTGTTCTAGGAGGTCCTCAATTCTAAAGGGACAGATTAATAACTTCAAGCTAAAATATTGCAAAATTAAAAAAAATTATATTCCAATAAGTTTTTTGTCTCCTTAAAATAACCCAGCTGTGAAACTGGAAGTATGTGGTACTAAGTGTTCTTTGTTCAGAGTTTAAAAATACTTCAAAACCCCAGGGATCTGGAAGCAGATGTCTGCTTCAGGAATCATAAGGCCCCAAAAATGGGAGTATCTCCCTGTCAGGATACTGATTTCAGAGTCGTGTGGCACCTATCAATTCACTGAAAAAGTGTCTTTTTCTGCTGGTAAACACTTCATTTTCAGAGATCAGGGGTGTGGTGGTGGTTTCCTAAATTTGTTCTGTGTGCTTGGGATAATCATTGCTCCAATCTGATCCAGCATCCTCAGGTATGTCATAAAATGGTTTGGGTTGGAAAGGATATATATATATATATATTTATATATATATTTATACAAGCAATCCAATCCCTATAGGATGGTGCAAACAGAACCTACTCTTCCAATACAACTTAAGGTGACATCTCCAAATTTCTGCTTCGGTTTTACTGTCTCTTATTTCTGTTCCTCATTCCTTTGCCATATTTCCCCCCCAAACAATCCTACTGCATTCAGTGGCTCTGTACAGAGATGTCCCTCTTTGAACTGAGGGGTTGTGTTTCAAATCAATACTGCCATTTAACCCTGCACTACCAAAGTAAATTATCCTTTTATTGGATTGACTGCTTACTCTAAACTCTGCACTTCATGATGCTGTGGGCACGATAAGTAAATCGGTAATATGTGAATAGATAAATAGAATCATAGATAAAACATAGATAAATCTATGTTTTGTCATAGAGCATTATAGGAAGCTTTAGGTTAAGGATTTTTGTTTCTTTCTCATTAGCTCCACACTAATTAATACTTTCCTGCAGTGCTTTTCATCCACTGCTTTTGTCCTTGTTCATTTGTTAACCTGCAGTTTATGTAAGGACAGTTATAACTGTATACATTATTCTCCAGAGAGGAGGTTTTTAAACATGTGATCTTAGTTCAGAAACATTCAGCATTCATATTTTGGGCATTATTTCAGTCCATGTATTCAACATTTCTTTATTTAACAGAGAAAGCTTTGATCCAAAAAAGTATTTACCTGGTTCACTCTGATTAGACATGAAAACGTTTTTCTATTGGGTTTAAAATACTTGCTTAGTACAGTCTTGAGGCAGGCAGAAAAGGAACTGTTTAATTGTGTTAATTATATTCTGTGTATTTGTTGGGAGCCAATGCTTTTACAAGAAGTGGATTGCTTATTCTCAGGGAAATCAAAGCTCTGCATCCCCGACTGGCTCGGCAGATCCCCTGCCTTCTGAACAGGCCTCTCAAATACGGCCCATGGGGTCCTGCTAAAAAATTAATGTTGCATATTTTAAGAGCCACTTGAGCAATATCTGTGTTGATAGCGAGTGTTGGGGCTGAAACCTGCTAAAAACAGACTAAAAATTAAAATTGTTCAGTCAGTCAGAAGGTTGAGCCACATCTGGAGCAGAAGTCAGACACAAGTGGTGAATGTATTGACAGAGGAGCTGGTACTTAGAGGAAAAATGATCAGCCAAGTGCTTGGATAAAGTCACTTGTATAGTTTGAAATCTGTATTTTATTAACCTCTCTCACCACCCATGGATCACGAGCAGACAGTGGGGCCCAGCTGAAGCACTGCTGGAGATGAAGTGCAGCGATGTAACCGTGTCATCTATAATAGGAAAAAAAAGTGCACAGCTGTGGGACTTCAAATTAATATCTCTCCATCATGAGAACTGCTGGAGTTTTATTTATGGAGCACTTGGGAATTGTTCTTTTTGAAGGGTGAGACTTCAGGTGTTTTTTCTTTCTTATCTATAATGCAGTGTCATACAAAAAATAATAAGGAAGAGAAAATCTGACTCATGGCATCTGTATTTATCTGTGGAATAAGTGGCTCGGTGGTGGTTGTTGCACAGCTAAATGTCATATTTGATCAAACCTGGTGTAATTCTTTCTCTTAGTCATAGGTATGGACTGGTTTGCTGCTAGAGGACTGTCAGTTGCATAATGTAAAATCTCTGGGAAATAGTTCAGTGCCTTCCAAATGAAACTGGTTTGTTATTGATTAAAAAAAAAAAAGAAGTTGGGAGACCTTATTTTGCATGTTTTTTAATTTATTTTTAAGCTTCTAGAATGGTGGTTAACTGCAAAATGTTCAAAAAAAACCACCCTGGCTATGCTGGTACAGCTTCTGCTCTGGGATTCTGACATGGCACATCAAAAAACAGCTTTGCTGTGACCTTTGAGGCTGCCCAGATCACTCTGGGGGGAAGATTTCCACCGTGTCTGGCAGTGACTAATAAGTTAACTGGATTGTGCTGAACTGACTTGTGCTGGTTTCTGCAAGACAATTTATTTTGCTGGTTGACAGGCTCAAAATTTACTCATTTTCTAAAGGACTTCTTGAAAAAATTGTTATTGCTGTGGTAATAAAGCATGTCTAAATGCTTTAGTGGAGCTTTACAAATAGTTCATAAAATACAGGGATGGGAATTATCCTGCATAGGGAAAACTGTGGTTCTTTTAGGTGCCTTCCCATTAATAGCAATAATAATAATATTAATAATAATAATATTAATAATAATAATAAAGCACAGAGCTGTGTTTATATTTTGTATACTTCAACTTTTATTAAGCTCTGATAAGAGCTTTTCTCTTAATGTTGTGTTCCTGCTTCAGAGTAGCCTCATTTGTTTTGCCTGACAGGAAATACGTAAAAATAAAAATAATAGCACAAGACCATGCTCTGTCACACTTAAAGTAGCCGTGGGAGTTGAACGGAATGAGACTTGATAAATTAATGATGCTAAGTGCTGAAGGCAAATGGGGAAGTGATGAATGTAAGGAGAGAGGTGCCAGTGTGATTGACGAGCCAGGCACAAAGGTAGTGGCAGGAACTGTGGGCAAGGGGAGAAGGCAGTGGATGAATTTAAAGCAAATGGGTGAATTTGGGACTAAAAGGAACAGTGGTTCATGGAGAAACATTTGTTTTAACCACCTTTAAAAACATGTTTAATTTAGGGAAAATAATTTCTAAGTACTTCATCATTACTTTTTTTTAATGTTGTAACCATGTGTTTTATTTAACTGCAAATTTAATTTGACTTTTCTAACTGATATTTATTATGAAACTACATTTTTGTTTCTGCTTGAACTGATCTTATTTCTGGGCTGCAATTTATTTTTTCTTAAATAATGCATTTTTATAGATTTCTGTGCCAGATTCAGTCAGTCATGAGCAGCTGTGGGATTTCTTTTGGTTTGGACTTTTGTCACCTTGCTCAGGAACCCAGGGCAGGTTGATTAATGTTAAGTCAAAGCCTGTTGCAGTGCTGGGTGCTGACTGGGGGGAGAGTCTTAAGGCACAGCAATAATAATTGGCATAGGTGCAGAAAAAGTCTGTCTAGCCTGGAATTGAGTTTGATTTTGCTTTGATTGCATGTCACAGTCAGTCCACATCAGGGTGGGTCAGGCTCTTTCCCCTCGCCCCGAATCCACCCGGAGATGGGGATGCTGCTGCTCTGGGTGACAGCAGCAGGGCTGAAATGCTCACTGGGGCTTGTGGTGGTGTTCCTGGGACCAGACAAATTCATTTCCGTGTGATGAAGGGGTGTTACAAATCCCCAGACAACTTCTGGGAGTCAGAAGATCTCCAGAGTGAGGCCTTTCCTTGCTCCCTGGCTCATGTGCAGAAAGAACGTGGTTGAGCAGCTCGTTCTCAGCAGCCCCAGCACTGCAGTGCAGCCAGGAGAAATCATCATTTTTGGGGCAAAATCCCCGTTTGTGTAGGGGCTGATTTGTGCCTCGTGGCTGAACTGAGCTTTGCCCATCCATAGCTCACGTCCCACATCGTTTGTCTGGAATTAATCCCAAGGGTGGTAGGTGCAGAGTCAGCGACCACTTTTGGCTTCAAAAATGTGTCAGGTTCCAAAAGCACCTGCACAGGCTGAGTCTGCTGGAGCAGAGAAGTGCTTTGTCATTGTCCCTGCTGCTGTTCAAGGCATTAGAGCTGGCCATAAATCTCATAAAAGGGCAATGGGGAGAGCTCTAACAAAAATCTGAGCAGCATTAACACTCAGGTATGATCTTGACTGAACAGGAATGTACACAATGTGGGAAAGAGGTTAAGACGTTGATTTTATCTGAATTTTTTTTTTTAAAAGTAATTTTTTTACCAGGTACTGTTTTCTGTTTGCACAGCCCCTCCATGAATTTGATGGAGATGCCCTAAATCTGACTGGAAATGTAGCAGTCACATGAGGCTTTGTCCTACACCTTTGTGTGTTCTGTCCTCTCCACTTGCTGAAGTTTATGGGTTTCCCCTGTGCCTCTCTTATCAGAGACACCGAATGTCAGTCCTGGATCAGAGGGACCACAGCACATTTTGCACCATGACTGTAGCTCTGTTGTGCAGAGCCTGTGATCCCTGTGCAGCACAGGGAATAAAATGCAGTAAAATACAATTTCTGCTTGGTGCAGCACATCTTTGGTTTATTTGAACAGATGAAGCATTTAGTCCAGCTTAAAATCAAAAAAATTAATTTACTTTTGTAAAAGACTAAAGGCCCAGTGAGGAACAATGAATGGATTTTTTCCTGAGTATTAAATTCTCAATATAAGCTGTAACAGAAGGATTTATGTTAGTATTAAGCTTTGTCATGCTAATTGCATTATGTTGCCATCTAATAACTTAGATTATGCACATTGTAAAAGTATTATCTGAAACCATTTGTTTTCTCTGAAATGTTAAAGTTCATCTGGAGGGCACACATTATTGTTTCCTTGGGTTTGTTTCTTTTAATGGTGAGGACACGTTTTCTGTGATGAAGTGAGTTTTCTTAAGGACTCTTGAAGATGTAATTTCTGGCTGCTAATTCATTACTATTTGCTTTGCATTTAGGTTTTTCTATCTTGTGCACATAGAGTAGTCAATCACGGAAGCATTTTTCTCCCAGGTTTTTATATTTAGTTTCATCTCCAACTCAAAAACACCTCCAGCTGCTTCTTGATAGGCTGTGGATGTCCAGATTGTTGCCAAGGTGGCCACTCCAGAAGGAGGGACGGACACTTGACTGACATCAGTGATGTTCATGTGGTCCTACAGGCCCATCACTTGACCAGTGTGAGCAAAACTGGGTTTCAAAGGTGTTTTCTTTGCTCCTTATGTCAGTCTTCCACATGTCTATCATATGAGATTTTTCTTTCAGCAGAATTAATATTATGCAATTCCATTTGTACCTGGGATTAATTTTAATAATTGTTTTTGATGCAACCTTCCAAAGGCTTCTGGCAGTGCTAGAAAGAGCCTCTGTTAATCTGTAGATTGGTGTTATAGAGGAAGAGCAGTTTCTTTTCTTCTTCATTTAAAAAATTACATTACTTGTAGATGAGGAATAATGCCCTGACTCTGCTGCCTTATGTGCAAGCAATTTTCCTGGATGCCTGCTGTAATCCTGATAAACATTGCTCTGCAATACCTTGCATGAATAGAACATAAGATCTTTCCAATTTTTTATTTCCTCCGTGGCAATATCAGCCTGCAGAGCTCCCAGCTAAAGGCTGAGTCTAAGTGATAAATGATGGAATGTGCAGACAAGTGTCCAATCTCGTGTTGGCAAATTATTTACAGCTGTAATTACAGTTGTCATTGCAGGGACTCCCAGTACGTGTTTGGTGACTGAATTTTGTGAAATGAGGGTAGAGTCAAAATGGCACAACTTTTCCCCTTTGTAAAGAGAAGGAAAAAAATCTCTTTATTTATTAAATCAAAGCTTTTAATGTATTTTTCATTGTTTTTTTTTTTTTTTCTTGTCTGTTGTTCTTCTGTATATATTTTCTGGGTAAAACAGAACTGGTAGCACTCAAGAGGATGAACTTTAGCAATGATGGATGACATGCACAGCAGCATTTAGGACACCATAAATTTGCACTGGCTGGGAGCTCTCAGGCCAAGGAGGAGGAGGAGGAAAGAGGAATTTGTACTGAAGACTCTTACTCGACCTGTAAAATCCAGAACTGTTACAGTCGCTGTGACAGACGAGGATTCCTGGAGAGTTTGGCTGTGGTTTTTTAGTTTATGTTCCCAATAATGAGGAGAATGAAGTATTTATAGAGCTTCATGGTGCCCTAGTGTAGGTAAACACTGCAGTGTTTGCTGCAGCAACGAGATCTTCACCATCAGAGGCTCCACTGAGGGATGTTCTTACCCACAAAGGGATTTCTGAGAAATAAAAAGTAGGAATCCAAACTCGCCTCCCGTTTGCTGGGAGCACACTGTGCCAGCAAAACGCTTCTGTGCAGGCTTTCTTCCAAACCCAGAGCCTTCAGTGTAATCTGGGAAGCTCCTTCACCATCAACAGCCTTGAGAAAAACACTCTCATTAAAGAAGGAGAAGGAAAAATGCTTGTTACTGAAGTTTGTGTCCGTGGATTGGTTTTGGGATGGGCACACTTGAAATAGCTGGGGGAGGAAGCTGCCATGTTACTAAATGGTTTAGTGAAGGCTTCCTGCATTTCCTTTTTTTTTCCCCTTTGAAGAGGGCAGAGTTAATTGCCAGACATTAAATATTTATAGACTTTATTATAATTCACTGCTAAATGCTGTGAGGACTTTTTCTGAGGCTGTGAAGCAGTTCAGACTCTTTCAGCCTTGGGAGCAACGCGGCGATGGCAGCCGGGAGGAAATCCTTCTTCCAGGGCTCCCAGCACTCCTCTGATGTGATTAAACAGTCCTTATTGTGTTCAGATTTCTGATTAGAAAACCTCAAAAGGGTCAAATTCGACTCAAGGGACAGATTCATCTCAGTTCTTACTTTTAATCTGAGTGTGCCCTCAGCTGTGGTCTCAGGGAAACACTTTTCTCCCTAAGAGTGACATCAAGTTTTGGGTTTAAAACAGAAAGCTGACAAATGTTGGCGAATCAGGAGCCTGTGCTAAAACCTGTCCTTCTTTCAGGGCTTTTATTATGCACCATTAACTTTTTTTTCCAGTTTCAATATTGTTTTCTGCATTTTTAATCGGCTAATAAATAGCAACTGCTACATTGGCATGGAAAAATGTTATGGGCCAGACAGCTTGGCTGGGATCTCTGCCACTGTAAGGTCAGGGTCTGAGTGCTAAAGCATGTGAGAGCATCTTTCACATTCACCCTTAGCTGCCTTTTTATATTTTATACAGAGGAGTAGGATTAGTGACTTATTACAGAGAGAAATACTGACTTCCCTATAGAAAAGATCCCGAATGTTCTATAAATACTACCGAGTCTGGTGTCTGTATTCCTTGGTCTGCAAAATTTAATGTGCTCGAGTTACTTTTCTGAAGAAGGGTTATTTAGACATATGGAAAAACATCTGTTCCATGCAGAAATAAATAGTGTTTGAGTGGTTATACAATGTAAAAGACCATCCAAGGTCTCTGTGCCTGAGCATCTCCCATGGTGTGATCATGGCTATGATTTATTGAGAGCAGTGTTTTTCACGCTGAGGTGTAGATTTGGAGATAAACATATTTGAATCAAATCCTTCAATCATTGCTGGGATTTGTAGGTAGAGATCACTCGTGGAATTTTTGTCTCTGGAGGACAAAAATCTGCCTTTGTGGTGAAAGGTCTGCCTGGTTTATGGGTGGTAACATTCATACCTCTGAAAACACAGAGCTGACACAGAGCAGAACGGAGACGGTGGGTTTAAATTATGCATATTTTACCCTCCCTCCTGCCTTTATTTTGGTGCTTAACCGATGTATAAAATATCAGGCAAAAAATGAATTATTCAGTGAGTAACTTTGAAGGCAATTTGCTCGGGTGTTTCAGATTCATGTCTGTCTCTAATAAAGTTTGTCAAATGGAAAGCAGCAGGACACCCCACAGGTTCTTGTGTGAGGGAGCTGTTGAGTTGTGAAATTCTGACTGATTCTGAACCAAAAATTTCTCAGACTTTTTAAAAATCACTGTTTCTGGGGTTTTTTGCTCAGTTCAGCACTGTTTTGCCGTTCTACCAGAATAAACAGATGGATCATTTTGTGAAGGGCAGGAAAACTTTAAAACTTTAAAATGTATTTATTAGCTTGTATGTGATTGACAGGGATGTGATACCTGCTGAAACATCAATGCAGGATTCCAGCAGAGTGTGTCCAAAAAAATAACGATGCATGTGCCAGTTCTTAACTTGAAATAAAGGTACAGGAGAGATGCAGAGCTCTGGGGAGTGTATCACGGGCTGTTCCCTGAGCCTGTGTGATTCCCTGGGACAGACCAACTTCTCCCTGGATTTCCTTCTCACTGTGCAGGGAACACCCTCCTGCAGCTCTCGGTTCCCACAAACAAATCTGTACAGCAGTTAGTGGGGTTAGCTTCAGCTTTTGGACCATATGTTGGTGTATATATGGATGCTGCATGTTCCTGTTTGGTAGCAGTGCATCCAGACATATAAATGTCTTTCCTTGGAAATCTGCTGAAGTGTGCAGCTGCTGCTGTGGGAGGTGGGAAGAAGAGAAGGAGCTATGTAAATAGGTGGGTAAGGGTTGAGTGAGAAAAAGTAAGGTGTGCCTTTATAAATTGGTGGGTTCTTCACCATTTTAGAGGGGAAAACGGAGGAGGAGTGGGAAATGTAAACCAGTTATTATTCAGGGCCCTGCATATTGAATCACTCGGAGGCAAAGGCAGCAGCTCAGCGCTCTGCGTTCCTTACCCGCTCCCGCTTCGCTCTGGGATCCTTTTTGGCAAATCAGTTCAGGATTCTGGGCTCCAATCTATCACTCAATAGTTGTAAAAATCTTCATTCAAACCCCCTTGGACAGGAGTAGCTGAGGGCAGGTTTGGCTTTCCAGTAAAAAGCTGGAGTTTGTTTTGGTTTTGCCGCTGGCTGCGGTCAGGAAGTTTGGGGTCACAAAGGCTCTTTCTGAAGCTTTAATTTGCCAGCAGTGAACTTCATTTAGGGCTGGGATTGCTTCCTAAAGGGTGTCTGGAGCCAGTTCCATTTCCCCCTGGCTTCTTGGATCAATGTTCACACAACTCCCTGGAGGAACAGCGTTCCAGCTCCAGCTCGTGTTGGATTGTCTGACCTGATGCCTCTGATCTTGGGGTCACTGCTTTTGCAGGGAAATGGGGAATTTCAGGTGAGGATGGTTTTCAGCCTTTATCTCCTATCATTTTCTGCTTAGGGGATTGAGAGATGGATGATATGAGCTCAAGCTGAGGATAATGAGGAAAAAAAAACAAGTTGTGTCATCTCTATCACGAGCAAGTTGGCCAGTAATGAAATATTTAAGAACTGATGGGAAGATCTTGTACTCAAACATATTGAAATATTTAAGAAGTGATGAGAAATTATTGTACACAAGTATATTAATGTAAAATAATTCTCATGCAACCTGATATCACACAATTAAACCTTTTATCATGTTAATGATGCACCGCACCCAACCCCATTGCAGATCCACAGGAAAGCATAGAAACTCCACTGTAACTTGGAATACTGAACAATTCTATGGAGAAATAACAATACTCTTCTATACAGCAGGAATGTATTAAAATTACTTCTTGCTTCTGATCAGTTTAAACTGTATTTCGTAATATGCATTCAAGGTGTAAAGGGTGCTCTGTGTTGAAAAGTGTATCAGTTTGACAAATTATAAATAAAAAGCTAATAAATTAGGAGGTTTAAGCAAAACATATACAGCTGTCTCTGGCTTTCTAGTGCTCCTTTTGAATCCAGATCCCTGGATTTCATCTTTATTGAAATGATTTATACACAGTAACACGACGGCAAGTTTTATCTGAAACAAAACCTCTCTCCATTTCTCCTCGTCATGAATCATTTTCTAACAGGATCTTTTGTTTGTGCACTTTTTGTAATTATACTGCAGTTTCTTCATTAAAAAAGAATGAAGAAAAAATAGCTGGTAAACACCAAGTCCCTTCCGGATTTATGTGTCTTTCTAGTAATTAGGAAATTACAAATCCCTGGGAGTAGAGTCATGCAGATCTTCTTTCTCCCTTTGCCAACTCAATCAGTTCTATTCTATACAAGAAGAACATGAACAAAAGGCAGCAATCAGAATCAGTTGATTCAATGACCACCTGTTTCTTTTAATTAAAAATAATAATTTACAGTGAATTCCAGGAGGGGATGAAAAATCTGCCTTTGAATAATTTTGAACTGTGTTCACATTGTGCTCTTCTATACAATTATAGAGAAGAAACAGTTGATTGAAAAATTTCAATTTTCTTTAAAGACAGTTTTTTTTTCTGTTTGTCTACTTTCTTAATTCTCTTTAGAGTAGTAAAGAATAAAAGTGGTCTTAGTAACACAACAGGAGAAGAGATTTTTGTTGTCATTTTTGGCTGGGGTGTCATTTATAATCATGAAAGACTTTTCTTCTACAGCCCTTGAGAATCAGTCTTCATTTCTGAATGTCATCCCAACCCCTGAAGCCAGTGAGGAATGGGCTGGATTCTGACCTTGCTGCACTGCAGCTGCTCTCAGGTGCTGGTGCAGGTCTGGCAGAGGCCCAGCAGGGTCTGCACAGGTTACATCCCCTGTATTTTTGTTATTTTTGCTTAGCCTTTATTCCCCTATCCCACCAGTGCCTTACACTGCTACTGTAGAGGTGAATACAACTCTCTTTATCAGTGTGTTCAGGTTTCCCATCCTGCAGATGTCAGAAGATTGAATGAATGAATTCTTTCTCCAAGTTACTCCTTTGAGTCACTCCAAACTTCACATTCTGCCTGGAGGTAGATTCCTGGAAAGAGCCTGGGTGTGATTTCTCACCAAGCTGGAAAGCACACTCATGCCATTCCTGTCCTCCTCCACTGCAGCAAGGAGCTCTTGGTGTGTCAACCTGGAGAAGATTTTTTTGGGTGCTTGGCAGGTGGATTTGGAGCTCGAAAGTGTCTTGCAGCTGGGGAGGAGTAACCCCATGAACCAAACCCAGCTGATCTGCAGCTGGCCCTGCTTTGAGCCCAGTTTGGGCTCAGGATTCTCAGACATCCCAGCCAGCCTCAGCCCTTCTGGAGTATTTTTGATGTTGAGGCAGTAGAAGTCTGATCTCTTATTGCACTTTTCCAAAAGCAATAAAACTTTCCTGCACTGCAGCTCTGAGAGGGGAAATATCAAGTGAGCTTTAAGCATTTGTACATTTTATATTAAAAAATGATATGATCTTAATCATTCCCAAGGGTCTCAGATTCTCTTCACTCCCAGTCTCACTCAGCCAGGGAAGAACAAAGCTGGTGACCAGTTAAACAAGGATTTTTCCTCTTTCTTGCTCCTGAGCTCTGATGACAGAAGCCATATTTTAAGCCCTGGAAGTTATTTCCAGTAGAAGCATCTGGCTCCTTGGCTCTTGCAGCTTCAAAGCTGAAGCTGTTGTCTTAAATTAAGATGCAGAGCAAATCACCAATCAATGTTTTTGTTTTCTCAGTGCAAAAATAAATAGCAAACAGGAGAAAGTGTCTCAGACAGAGGTGGGATCTGGGTGGGATCCTGGATATTGCAGTCACTGCTTGGAAGGTGTTTAGGAAAGCTGGAGTCTGAAGACCTTCAGAACTGAGAGGGAAATTTGCCTGAGGACAGCGTGGGCTGAATGTGGGATTTGGCTCTGTGCAGAGAAAACCACGCTCAAATATATTCTCAAATATATTTTATTAACTTGGTATTCACTTGGGGAAGTTAAAGCTGTTTTGGGGAAGTTAAAGCTGTTTCAAAGGAAATGTGTGCAGTACAAATTGCAGTGGTTTCATTGATCTGTGGCAGCAGATCCATATTTCTGAAGATGTTTGGAGGGGGGACAAAGGAAGATGTGGGATTCAGTGGATCTGTCACAGTAGGGAATGGCTAAAGGCTGTGTGTTACATGAGGAAAACACCTGCCAGTCCTTCTGGGCTTTGCCATGGGTAAGGAGGAACAGTGACCTCCTATCTCTTGTAACAATTTGTGAGTTGTTTTGCATATATGGAATATATTGTCACCCTTGCTTTCAGCAGAGCCACAAACAGCACCACAATTTGTGCTGCTGATGTTCAGGAATTACTTTTTTCTTTTTTCTATGGGAAGTAGTTTGAAAATGTGAAGCTTTTTTTTCCTGTACACCTTTTAAGTTAGTAACTACATATATATGTAAGTCTGACTGGGGATGAAGAATAATCTTGTGGTTCTGTTATGGAAATAAAAAATGGAAAATTTGGTACATTTGCATTTCTTTACATAAAACTTTTCTTTGTTGTAGTAGGCCCTGATACAACCTGAGGACCTCACAGCTCATCTGCAGAACTCCTTTAAGGTTTTTTTGTAATGGAAAATAAAATTCTCCATTCCTCCAAGAATGTTTTTACACTTGCACTTTTGCATTTCTTCTTCTTAATGATCACAAAACTAGCAGTTCAAGTATGGAAAAAAAATCCTTTCATCAACCCTAGGCAGTCTAAAAATTTAAGAAGTTAATCTTATTTCTTGCCTAACACCTTATTAATGTTCATGTCTTGGCATTAATGATGGAAAATGGTCCTTTTTCCTCACTCCTTAATCACCAGCACAGGCTCTGGCACTGACAAGTCCCAGAAGCCCAGAATGATTTGAGTTGGAAGGGACCTTAAAGCTCATCCCATTCCCCCCCTGCCATGGCAGGGACACCTCCCACTGTCCCAGGCTGCTCCCAGCCCCAATGTCCAGCCTGGCCTTGGGCACTGCCAGGGATCCAGGGGCAGCCACAGCTGCTCTGGGCACCCTGTGCCAGGGCCTGCCCACCCTCCCAGGGAACAATTCCTTCCCAATATCCCATCCAGCCCTGCCCTCTGGCAGTGGGAAGCCATTCCCTGTGTCCTGTCCCTCCATCCCTTGTTCCCAGTCCCTCTCCAGCTCTCCTGGAGCCCCTTTAGGCCCTGGAAGGGGCTCTGAGCTCTCCCTGGAGCCTTCTCCTCCCCAGGTGAGCCCCCCAGCTCTCCCAGCCTGGCTCCAGAGCAGCTCCAGCCCTTGGAGCATCTCCGTGACCTCCTCTGGGCTCTCTCCAGCAGCTCCAG
>VZRO01001936.1:91825-147706 GCA_013397915.1 Daphoenositta chrysoptera
TACCTAAATACCAGTGCACAAACAGGATAGAACCTCATAGAAACAGGAAGATCAAATCCCAAGATTTCACCCACTCACCTGGAGTATTCCCTAGATATCACCTATTATGGGAAGGTGTAAATAATCCCAGATAAGGCCACTGACCACAATCTTCCCGGGCCATTGGTCAGGAAGGTCACTGACCCATGGTCCTCTTTTCCAGCCCATCTCAGGTGCCCTGGAAGTGTTTCCATGGTTACCACCGGGCCTAGGGAAGATGCTTTTGTGGCCTTCAGGCCTGCTCTCCTGTAACCCCCATGGTGGAACCCAACAGGCAGAGGGGCAGAATCCCCCTCCCCTGCTGCCCACGCTGGGGCTCAGCCCAGGGCACGGGGGTCCTTGGTTCGGTGACACAGCTGTTGGCAGTGTCAAGTTGCATCCCGTAAAGAGACCTCACAAGTAATAATCTGATGTAAAATCCTCCACTGGTGCAACATCACATAAAGTGGGGTTTGGATATTTTAAATTAAAGGCGATGCGGTGATTTAATGCCTGCAAAATTACAGCCGGTTCAGTATTGCTATCAGGGGGAATAAAATTCTGATCAAAAGGGAGCTTTTAGAAAGAATTCTGAGCTATAATGCTCATAAGCTGTTTTGTGATGTGTTAAGGCACAGTTTGACGTGTGCTGCTGGTTAACCATGCGCTTTCAATTATTGCACACCCCCGCCTAAGAGCCACAGAAATTCTGGAATGATTCCTCACCGGGGGGTGCTTCCCATCGCTGTTCAATAAAGGAAATGGGTTCATTTGTGCTAAACAAAGGAGGAAGGCAGGGATGGTGGCAGGGGGCAGGACACAGCTCAGTGGCAGTAGATAGATGGAAAAACGTGTGGGGTTTGGGGAGATGCCTCCGTGTTCTTCTGCTTCCCTCTGCTGGAGTGCAGCAGGATTCCTGCCTGAACCCCCTTAAACGCATCCAGAGCTGTCTGGGCAAAGACTTCTGCCAACTCATTATTTCTTTTAAATGCTTCTGCTCCATTTTCGGGTTTTTTTCAGTAGTTCCACCTTGTGCCAGTGTGTACAACCCTCTCCTGGTGGCTGTGACTCTGTGGCTGCTTCTCTCTGTAATCATGTCTCAGCTTTGAGACTGATTAATAATATTCTGATTTTTGCAGAGCTGTGTGGGGTGTAGCTGCCTGGTTGCTTCATCTTTGTCGGGATGCTGCACCCAGGCTCTGAAACGCCAGTCTACTAGAAAGTATGCAAATGCAGAGCTAAATTTATGCTAATTCAAAGGTTTTTCAGAGAATGTCTGTGATATCACTTGCCCAGAAGTTTTTATCCCATTTAATTACACTGTATTGCATTAAGTTGTACTTACAGAAATGGAGGACTGTCCTAACATAGCAGAGAATTCACTTTTTAGCACGAAAATAACACGGATTTTAATAGAGCACATCATTCATCACTGCTGAACAAGTGCTTCCCCATTGCTTTCCCATCGCCACTTTCCCCCCTCGTAACTCTGACGGGTTTTGGAAGCAGAAGTAGGTTTTCCCTTTAGAGTTTCACAATTAATCTATGCCAAGTTTAATGCAAAGTTCAATTCTCTTGCAAATAGCAGCCATTATTTGGCAGTTCATCTGTCAGATCCTGGCTTGGCTCCCTGTGTTTACTACGAAATGGGGCTGCCAGCTCTGCTCTGGGAATTATTGAAAGTTTACATTGATGAAAAGGGGATATTTGAAGAAAACTTGCAGGAGCTTTCCTTTAGCTCCATAGTTTGCCTTAAGCCAAAAAAATGCTAAAGACAACGTGATTTCCTCTATGATGCACATAAGTTCATTAATGCATGTTTAACACTGGGAAGTATGAACCTGTATTAAAAACTGATAAAATAATTGCTGTTAATATAAGCAATTAGAGCTGGCAATGTAGTAATTATTATTAATATGATTGCTTATAATTAAAATGCAAGCTGCAGATTCAAGGGTCGTTCTAAGTGCATGAGAAATCCTTGTGAATATAGGAATAAGATGAAAAAGTTTCATCATCTGGGATGGGTGGATAGTGATCTCTTGGCTTTCTCTAGGTGTTCTTGGCCTGTTTCCTAAATAACAGTATCTTCTACACTTCAATTTACAAAAAAAATTCCTAAAAAAGCACAGGATTGAAGCAGGAAATAGGATAAAATACTGATGAGGAGTGTACTCTCTTATGTTTTAAATGTTTTTTAGGACATTCTATTTAAAGGATTTGAAAGAGAGATTTCCTACAAAGTTTTCAATTCAGGAGTAGTTTTGGTGCTATTTTCCATTGTCTTCTTCTCATTTTGAATGATTTTGTGTGTGCATGTAGGATAATAGCTAATAATAGTCAGAACATACTTGCTGCTCTTTACAAAAACGAATTCATATCAAATTGTTGATTTGAAAGGCCCCACAGTAGGAATATTCACACAAGGATAGAAAACTAATATTCAGTATAGAAAGCAAACCATGATTCAGATTATTTACATTGAGTCCTGCAGGGCCTACTCCAAAGTTTGATCCAACTTGATTTATTTATTTATTCATGTGGCTGGTTTTTGCTGTTTTCTAAGAATTCTTTTCCTGGGATTTTGTAGTCACACAGAGCTTTGTAGTCAGACGTGAGCCCTCACTCGTGTTGCTTTTCAGTGAGTGCTGAATAGTTGTCCCTACATGTCACAACATTTTTAAGCCACACACACCCCTGCTCAACGTAATTCCATGCACATTCCATTGTTTGGAATGAAATTATTTGGCAGTGTTCCATAATTTCAGTATAATATACAGGTTCAATGTATTTAGTAGACATTGACTGTAATAATTTCTTTATATATAATAGAATAGTTCCTTTCCCTCTATACCATTACTTTATACTCATAAATACTACTTGTGTCAGACATTAAACACAACTTTAAAACTCTGTTTATTCCGTGTCATTCCTAGGAGCTGTGGCTTTTGTCCTTCTCAGCCACAGATGTCTTACAGAGTCATGCTTAAGTGTAGATATTTATAAGGCAACAAGTCCCCTTCTGTCACCTAAACAAAACAATTCAGGGAAGAATTAGCTTCCCAACTGTGGCTGAAATTGTTTGGAAGGC
Organism: Daphoenositta chrysoptera; assembly: GCA_013397915.1. NCBI lineage: Eukaryota > Metazoa > Chordata > Aves > Passeriformes > Daphoenositta > Daphoenositta chrysoptera. The sequence continues at coordinate 94,935 of VZRO01001936.1, forward strand.
ACAAAGTCACCGAGCCACCAGAGATCCCTCCTGCACAGCCACGTTCCCATGACCCTGGGCCACCAGGCCCGTTGCTGTATCTTTAATAAATAATGAAACAGATGTTCTCCGGAGCCCTGGCTGTCACTCCATTTAGGTTCACTGTGTTTACAAAATAAAGGCAGTTGGTAGCACTTTGCATTTCATATCTCAGCCTGTACAACGAACGGAATTATTGAAATAGTTTCAATTTGAATTTGTAATGTAAAGTCTTTGCTTGTTGTCCTGGGTGCTCTATAATTTCTTTCCATACAGTGAAAAGCAGTGGTTACAGACTCACTGTAAAACTTAGAATCAATGCCAAAATGAATTCACGTGAAGAATGCTGCCAAAACACTAAAACCCTTCACAAAGAGTAATATGGCAAAATAGTAAAATTTGAAGGCAAAATTTTTTCTTCTCATAGTCATATTTCTGTGATAATTACTAACCAAAGTTCCCAAATTTCTTGAGAAAGCACTTCTACTAAAGGGATCTTTTCTTTTTGAGGAAAGAGTCAGCAAGTTTTCCATTTTGAGTAGCATGCTGGGCTTTCCTTTTGATTTTTTGGAAAGCTTTGATTGGCAGGTAAATTTTAAAAATCTGTACATTTATAAGACAATTTAACAGTTCTTGTCTAATATAAGGGTAAAATACAAAATGTAGACAGAAAAAAAATACTTTTATGTGTCATTTTGCAGTTCTGTTTTCACTGAGGATGTTTTAGACCTGACATGATTTTCATGGTCTTTCTGAAAAGAGTGTTAGCAAGGATTGATTTCAAACCCCAGTGTGGTTTTTAATAGAGTTATTGCTTTTCCAAATTTCTGACCAAGACTGTGCAGGGATGGTTCTGACTGAAGTGCAGCTGGAGCAGGGAGGAGTCATAAAGGATTGGAAGATAAAGAGGGTGTGCACAGGACAGGGCCATCACCACGTTTATTTTGGCATTGCACATCTCCAGCCTGGTGTACGTGGGGCTCTGGGTGAGCCTGAGATGGGTGAACATATGGAAGATGTGGTTTGTTCCTCTGAAATAAATGTTCCTGGTTTTCCAGAGGGGACCCTTACTCCTCGACAAACAGCAGATGTCTTTGGATGTGTCATGCATTTAAGTGATTTGGGTGTATTCCCTTTCACTGGTCCTAAATTAGGAAACATTTCCAAGCTGCTGGTGGCCTTAAAATGTTCTCATTCTTAAGTTTCTCTGCTCAAAAATCAGATGGGAACAGCAGTGTCTGTAAAATATTTACCATGTGCCAAGTTAGAAGTCGTTCCCTTTCGTTTGCAACAATAGAGATTATCAACTTGCAGCATTTCAAGATGATCCCATCTGTAAAATCCTGATTTTACAGTCGTTGGGCTTTATTCCAGATTAGCCCATGAACAGTTTCTCCCCAGTTCCCCTGCTGTATTTTGTGTCACATTTCAGGTGACAATAACACTCTGTAATCAGTCTGTGACTCTTCAGCCACAGACTGAACACTGCCATTAAACTTTATGTATGTGAGCAGTCAGTAAATGAAGTTTTAGTGTGCATAAATCATGGCAACAAGCCTGAGCTGACACATTTTTTCTTACAGCACCATAAAAAGGAGAATTAGGAACTGATGCCAGCGTGCCTGTGCCAATGCAGGTACCACTGTAAGGCTGTGAACAAGCTACACAACAAAATGTATTTTTCTGCAGCATAATTTGCAGAGCTGGAAAGCTTTAAAGCAATAAGTTAAAGGTGTGTCAACCTTGTATTTTATGAGCTGAGAATCTGTGTCTGTTTTTCCCTGCAGGACCCCAGAAGCAAGCACAAGTTCAAGATCCACACCTATGGGAGCCCCACGTTCTGTGACCATTGTGGGTCGCTGCTCTACGGGCTCCTGCACCAGGGGATGAAATGTGACAGTGAGTGAAGCTTTCGAAGTTTCCTTAGGCTGCCAAAGGGGGGTTCTGGAAAGGCACTGGGAGCCCTGGGTAACAGCTTCTTACAGTGTTTCTGTGGAAAATACCATTTCAAATGTCAGCTATTTATAGCCCTGCTATATTTCAAGTGGATATTTCAGTACCATAATAACCTACTAATGAAAATCACCTCTTCTGCTGAGAACATGGTGTATCCAGACCCGTGTGGCTGGAGAGCCTTTGTCACAGCAATTTGGAGAAAGCCTCTTTTTGGACTGTCTGGGTGAACACACTCAAAGACTGAAATTTCAGTTCAGTTTGTAGTCAAGGTCTAGTATTTTCCGTGTATTTAATTTGTCTTGGAAGTCTCCCACTAGCACAACCTAATAATCAATTTAAACCTAACTCCCTTTATTGCTGACGTGAATGCTCTGTCTTCTTAGTCATATTCCCAGCAAGTCTTTATTCCATTTTCACTTTTTTTCCCCTTGCACTTCATTAATGATATGTTTAGCTTTCTGAAATAGGTTATTTTATTTTCTGTTGTATTAACTCTCTAGAGAAAGTATTGCTAGATGGAAACCAGCCGTGGTGTTTGGTTGAAAACCAGGCAGCTGTAATCTGAAAGTCTTGCCAATAATTAAGCATTTAGTCTTAATTTTCACTTTAAAGTAATTTTCACTTAATTTTCAGTTTCTCATGGGTGTCTGAACCATCTTTATGTCCACAGCCTGTGATATGAACGTCCACAAGCAATGTGTGATAAACGTGCCAAGCCTCTGTGGCATGGACCACACAGAGAAGAGAGGAAGGATTTATCTGAAAGCTGAAGTCACCGGTGACAAACTGGAAGTAACAGGTAAACAGCTCCTTCTGGAATTTTTCAGGTTTTATAGATGGGTGATGCACAATGAGTTTGTGTTCCTTGGTCAGATCTCTGTGCATTAAAGCCACTGACAGAAAATTTCCTTCCAGAAGTGGGAGGATTTCATACAACGTGGCTTTGAATCAAGAAACTTCTACGAAGCTGTGTGCATAAAAATAAGCAGAAAAAAGGAATTCTGTAGTAACAGCTTTAAAACCTGGGGAATGTTAGTTAGAAAATCACTGTATTGTCATTTTTCATGTCAAAAGCAGCCCAGCAGGATGAGTAGCTGCTCAGGAAGTTACCCATCATCTTCAGAGCACAAGAGATACACTAGACCTTCATCAGCTGAGGAGTTGTTTCCTGTATTTCAGAGTATTGAATAAACAAAGACAACTGGGATTCAATCCCAAATATTACTCCCAGCGAGTTTTAAAATATAAAAAAAAAAATAGTTCTCACATTCTTTAAGCTTAAGGTTGCCAAGCTGGGGAGGAGGAAGAGAAGGGAAGAAAGGAGAGGGTGGCAGTTTGTTTCCTTGGAAGTGTTTCTGGGATTTGTGGATAATCTGTGGTTGTGCACACCCAGACAAGCACACCCACACCCCCCGACCCTCCCTGAGCCTGGGGTTCCAGAAAATACTCCAGGAAACCAGAACAGGGTCCAATGCTTTTGTCACTGCCTGCTGTTGAAAAGTGGAATTGAATTCGGGGGCAAAGTCAGAGTAGGACAAAGTGGGAGGAGGTTCCGAAAAACATTCCCAGCTCCTGCCTGTGATCCTTGGTGTGGTTGTTGGAATTTGTGGTGCTGAGTGTTGTGGCAGTGGGGCTCAGGTGACAGAGCCTGGTGCACACCTAAAGGATGTTTCTTCCCCCCTACATTCAATGGAGACCTTACCCCTTTGCACAGAGGAAATCACTGAATTTTCACAGCTTCCAGAACCAGCAAACTTCCCTGCTGACATTATCCCTCCATGGCTTTGTTCTTTCTAAATCCAAATACCTCCATATTCTCCTGTCAAACCCTGTAAAATGCATTGAAAAGGAGAAGTTTGATAAAATTTTGTTAGAAAGGATCAGAATAGATCCCAAGTGATGCTTAATTGTGGCTTAACTTTTCAAAGAGCTTCCTGTCAACGTGGGAGGGGGAAATTTGTCCAAGGTACTGTCATTAACAGAAGGTGGTTTCACTAAGTAATGAGGCGTTTCAGAGATGGTGATGTGGCTTCTAAAAGTAATTGTACCATGAGAGGGAATTAATTTTAAAATCATCCAAGTGACAAAATTTAATATTTGCTTTATTCTAGGCCTCTTTGCAGCAAGGCTCTTAAATATGGCTTAAACTTTCGGCAATAATACACATAATTTGACAAATAACATGTGCTTATTTCCTGATGATTCAGTTGGTTTATAATCCTTTTAGGGACAAAAACGTTTATCACAAGTCATTGTGGAACCAAGGCACTGTAAAGTGATTATACAAACAAGGATCCTTTCAGTTCAGAGTTTTATTTGAAAATAAAACTTTTCTGGGAGGTGAACATGGTAAAATTGTAACATATTTTGTAGGTTTTCTCCATAGGCTCTTTTTGGTGGGAGTATACTTGGCAAATGTCATTTCTATTGTGTTTATAAATAAAACATTTCCATCCCACAATTAAGTAGGTTTCTGGACAACAAGAAGAATGTTTACTATAACTTTGTTATGTATAAAACAATTACAGTGCTGTGGTTGTGGTTGAGGCTTGTCAGCATTTCCAAGCTTTCTGAAAATGTCTTTAAATAAAAATGACAATTGGCCTGAAAGCAAGCTGCTTTTTTTGTTTGTTTTTACATTAAAAATACCAAATGGACTAAGCCAAAATAACATTTCGGGTGCCTTTTGTGTATGTTAAACTGAAAAGGAAATTAGCAATTGCCAGTTCATGGACATATTACAAAATGCAAAACAATTCTCCTAGAATGTCATTGCTTCTAAAATATTTATTGACAAAACCTTTGTCAGAATATACAGTTCTCAGAGCTCCCAGGCACAACATCACTGCCTTGAGCTTTGGGAAAGGAGGTGAGTTAAATGTCCAGGAGGTTTAGGAACAGCAGGAAAAATAATCAGTAACTGGCTGTTTGGTTTGAGCCTTTGTCTGAATCTTTTCCAAAGGAATTACTCTGTAGGTGTTGAACTCCTTCGGCTGAATTCCTCAATATCCCTGCTCTGCATCCTGTTTCGGTTGTTAATTAGTTCCTGCTGATTTCCTCCCAGCCAGCCTTGATTACATGCAAAACATTTGTGCTGCTAAACGGGAACCTGCCAGTGGTGTTGGCAAATTGCAAATCCATGGGCACCCAACCATCCCAGCCCCACCAGGACACTGCTGGAAAGGAGAACTGCAGGATGTGTCCTTCAGGGGATGTGTTCTTTAGGGAGATTTGTCCTTTAGGGGATTTGTCCTTCAGGGAATGTGTTCTTTAGGGGATGTGGTTCCTTCAGGGGATGTGTCCTTCAGGGGATGTGTTCTTTAGGGGATGTGGCTCCTCCAGGGGATGTGGTTCCTTTAGCACATCCCAATTTCTCTTTCTTTCCCTCTGCCTTCTCCTTTGGAAGGTTTTCTGGTGCCTTTTGTTTCCAGGAAGCCCCACAGTACAGGCACACGGAGTGATTTCCAGCTAAAATGTTGGAAATAGGGCTGGTTTTCAATTCCCACTGAATTCCAGGAAGGAGGTGAGGCACTGCCAGGTGGAGCTGCCCAGTGGCTTCCTCAGATTATCCACAACCTCCGAGCTGGCAGGTTCTGAATGGAATTAATGGTGGAAATCATTCAGTCCTGAGTAAAAACACAATTAATTCCAATTAACGGAGTCAGATCTTCAACCCAGGGGCATCAGTGTGGACACACAGCTTTGTCTGTGGGAGCTGGAGAGACTCTGCAACACTTCTTCACACAGGAGTTGGAATTTTGGATTGATTCCTCTGCCATAACCTCACCATCTTCCCAGGGCGACTCAGTCTGCCCCATCCAATGCTCATTTGTGTTGTAATTCCTAAATATCAGTGGTTTATTTTCAATGGTTGAGTTCCTTGTGTGAGTTGCATTGAATATTAATAATTTATGGCACTTGCAGTGCAGAAATGTGGTAGTTTTCTTTTTATAGAAACGCTCTTGAAACGCATATTTCTGAAATCTCTGAGTTCATGACCCTTTCATAGGTTGGATTGACGTGGGGGGTTTGCTCTTAGGCATAGTAAAGTGCTTTTTGCTATTCTTAATCTCTGCTTTTTACACTGAATTTTCTTCCTCCTGATGTGTGTTAGAAGTTTTTTCACTCTTACATTTACTCTTTGACCCATCTTATAATTTAGGGCTCTTCTGAGTGAGCTTGTAGGTGGTTGAATCGCAGTTCTGATTTTTTTTAACTTTATTTTTGAATTATTTTTATAGTGAATGAACAATAACCTTTGTGAGAAAAATAACCCCATCTGGTGCATTGATATATAAAATGCTGCCACCATATTGGGACTTGAAACTGTGACCTCTCAGGCACTGGAAGTTGGATGTGACAGCAGCTGACAAGGAGGATCTGCCCTCCTGACACTAATTTAGAGACAGGATGGTGGTGACTTTCTGGCAGCTAATGCACCCCCTGTTACATAAATCTTATTAAACCACATATAGGCACAGCCCAGAATTTTCAGGGGGTTTTAACTGTATTTTCCTAAGCTGCGAGGATCAGAAAATCGGGTTTTATTCTTCTTTATTCTTTATTGCTTTACTGAAAGGAGAGGGAAGCTGGCAGTGCCCCTGCAGAGGCTGGGAGCACCCAGGGGCTCTCCAGCAATGATCTCCCCACGGGACATTGCCCGGGTTATTTATGAACCTGTGAGTGCTGAGCCAATCCTGGCACTGCCCATTCATGTCCTGTCCCTGTGCCTGGTGGGGGCCACAGCCTGCACCCACACAGGGGACACAAACTGCACAATTCTGGCACTTTTCTACATTCTCATCGAAATTCTTGCCTTAAAAGACCCCACCAGGCACACACTCTGATAATTTTATTGCGATTTTCTAGGTCAGTGTCAGTGTCTCTCTTTGTTAACATTAATTTCATAATCTGCAGCTGATTTTAAAAGGGAACATAAATGAATATTTTGGCTGTTTGACCAGCTTTTAGTACCAAACGCCTATAAAGTGACCCCAAATAATTGTTTCCATGCGGGACATGTTTTTAACGTCTCAAAAACCACAAATCTCATGGTTTACTTCACTAATATCTTCTTTCTTGCATTCCCAGAATCTGCAGGGTTGCTGCAGTCATTACAGGAAAAGCTGTGCCTTTAGCAATGCCAGCCCTGGTGACAGCTAAAAGCTCCCTTCCCACTTCAGTCATTAAATTTACTTTACCATAAAGAAACAGGCAATGCAAGGGGTTTAAAAAAAAACATTAATTTTTCAGTAATGGCCATCTGCATGCATCCAAAAATATTAAGTAGATCCTATACATTTATCTAAGATATGAATTAGAAATGTAGCAGCCTGAAGCCTTTTCCAGATTATTTGATCCATCTTGTGGTAAGATTTCTGTTTCATTAAGCAGCTGTCCTGCCCAGTAGCGCATACATTTTAAGATGATATTTTTTGTAAAGATAATCTTCCTTTAAAATGAAAACAGAATTGCTATTATGAGATTTCCAAGTGAAATTGAAGCTGGAGAACCTATTGCAGACACGAGAACTTAGGAAGCAGTGTTAGGGATGGTGGTACATTTTTTGTGAGTAGGAGAGAATAGCTCAGTAAATAGAGAGGAATCAAGTCTCATGCAAGTTTGGTTCATTGTTCTTCTTGTTCTAGACAAGGAGATTCATCAGCTGATCCTTGTATATCACATTACAGTGCAGGTGTTCATTATGTTGCTGTTTTTCAGGGCTCAGGCACTGGGCTCAGAACAGATATGAAAAGAAAGCTTCACTGGGCAGGGGAGTAGTTAAGGAACAGAGAAAAGTCTCATCTCTGAAAGCCCTTTTAGTGATGTAAGCTAGAGACTGAAAATTGCCTGGAAAGCAGGATTTGTTTTGGAGTTGGTTGTACCTGTGAGTCACAAGCAGCTCCAGAAGGGAAGCATTCAGTGACTTTTAATAAAATCTCATAATAAATCTTCAATGAAAGCTGAGCAGTTTTGGAGGCAGCTTTGGATTTTGCATGCAAAGAGTACCAATCCAGAAATGGGAAGAAATGCTATTTTCAGCAATAGGTGAATCTTTTAAACTGATTGAGGGGTGCAGGAAGGTACTGGGGAGAAAGTTCCTTGGCTGGAAGTGCAAGACCCTCTGTCACTCACTCAGGCATCTGTAAACTGGGCAAACCAGAAAATCTGTACCAGAAACTTCTTCAGGAGGCAATGAGAATTTTGGAACAATTTACCAGTGCTTTGTTGTGAGAAGACAGAGCTTTATGATGTGTTGGAGCAAGTAACAGTCCTGCTTTTCCTTCATTTCTCTGGATACCATGCCAGGTGAGACCACTGCAGGCCTGCAGTGTCTCCTAAAAGCAGCTTTTGGCACGAGGGTGAGAGATTTCTGCTCCTCTGAGTTGCCTGTAGGACTAAAAGGTTGGCAAGAAATGGTTGCTGTGATTAGTAAACTTTTATTGTCCACATTTGGGAATTCAGGAAAAAGGTAGCTGTGAGTCACTCGTAAAGGAACTGAGTGGACTCCTGCTGTGAATCGTTCAGCTTTGTCCTGGGGACAGAAACATTTATTTAGTCATTCCCATGATTAAATTTATCTGCTGGTACCACAAGAAGCTATAAATCCTCAACTGCACATGGCTTGCAACTCTTGACCTGCACAATCTCACGGAAAAAGTTTCAGCTTTGTCATCCACTCTCTGAATTCCTTAAAATCCTGCCTGAGTTTCTTGTCTTTCCATGAAATGTCAGTTGTTCTCTGCCAGCCCACTCTGTTTTATTTAGGTTTTTATTTAAAGTATGAATGCCTAAGAGCCAGCTCTGTATTTGCTTATGTCCTTACATTATTCCTGGAAAAGTGGGAGTCCCAATTTTAGGCATGGCTCCTGGATGAATACTGCTGGTTTATAAGCAGCACTCGATAGAAGAGCCATAGGACAGACATCAAATAATCTGCATTTTCTGCTGAATACACATTTATGATCTCCATTAACAAGCAGGAAGAAAATGGCACTTTTTCCCCAATGTAAGTTGACAGTTATTTCTGGGTTTTAGAAGGAAAACCTGAGCAAGACTGAATTTATTGGAGACTTCAATCCATACTTGTCTTTGTTGACTTTTTCCCTGTGTGCTTTCCCAGCCCCCATTAAGAGCCCAATCTGGACAAAATGTTAGGAAGTTTAACTGGTGGCAGCTGCTTCGCTCAGTACACAGATTATTATCATCCTTAATACTGATAACATAAAAACTGACAAGGAGTATTTCAGGTTTCCGCCCAAAGAGAGTCTGAGCTGCACCTCCCTTCAACCTTCTCTAATTTAGAGTAGCATCTCTATCACACTGTTGAGTTTAATTAACCAATAATTACCAAGCAGGATGAGATTGCTTGCTATGGTTACAATTATAGCAGAATTCAGCCGCTGCAAACTGATTTATTTTGATGGAGTTATTTTTCATTTAACTTTCTCAACCCCACACAAGAGATACTGCCTTTGGTAGGGAGGGAAAATCTCTTCTTCATGTCAGTTCTCCCAGAGAAACCTGATCTGTCCTGTTAAAAATAGGGCACATTAAAGAGATGAACCACTTGGATGCTAATTCTTGATAAGCACTATTTAGCACAAGTATCATCACGCTGTTTCCTCGGGAAAAGAAGTGCTAAGTCAGTTGGAAAAAGATGTCTAAGGGTATTAATTATGCAGACAAAAGTACAAATGGGCCAGATATCTCAAAACAGGGAGTGAGATAATGACTTCGTTAGCAGCCTGTATTTAGTACATGGTGCATTTTTCCTTCCCAATTAATCTTTGAGCTTCTCTTTCTTGCATTTAGAGGGGTACTTTTTCCATTTTCTGTGTTTGCTGCAGAAGAAAGCAGCAATTTTGCACATTCTGCCTCGTCCTCCTGCTGCCAGGGCTGTTTTGCAGTGATTATCAGGGCTGGGCAGGGCTGGGCAGGGATCAGGGATCTTCCAGGCAGAGCCTCCACATCCACCCAGCCAATCACTCAGAATTCTGTGTTTCACACTGAGCCTCTGCAGGTAAAATTCGAACATAAAAGCTCAGCCTGAAGATGGTAAAATTAAGCAATTTTGTTCAGAGAATTTTAGTGGAAAACTTAACCAGAGTGTATTTTTAGGAAGCCGTAGAACATGTGGAGAGTTCCGCTCCTCACTTACGGCAAAGTGCAGCATAGAAATAAAAATCAGAAAGTGGATTTTGAAGTAATAACTCCTGTGCCAAACCTGGCAGTGCAGTCACAAAAACCATGCAGAAGAAGACTGAAAAAAACCCAACCAAAAAAGCAATAATAAACCCAAATATGGGATGAGAGAAAGCAGCTTGCACTGAAAGCTGTCACTTCATCCTTCACTTGCTTCATGGTTCTTAGTCCCTTTGGGATTGTAAATACTCAGCTAAAGTAAGTTATTTAATCTCAATGTTATTCCTAGGAAGTATTTGAAGATTATTTTCAGTGCGCTACATATTTAAAATTGGGTGTTTTGGTTTTTTTCAAGGGTTGAAAAGAAATGTTTTTCCAGCCGACCATTGGGTGTGAAAACCATCAGAGGGCAAATTCAGAGTAAATGAGAGTGGGGACAATTTCTCGGGCCTGAAAGGCACCATTTCCCCGGGTGCAAAGCCCTGCCAGCTTTAGACATGCATTGTGGAAATGTACAAATGAAATGGTCTGCAAGAAATGCATTTATTTTCTGTTCTTTTAAAACACAGTGGTTTTTTTCCTGCTATAATTCTTTGAGAAATAGACAGAGTGAATAGAATTACACTTTATTTTAAAATTTTAGCCCATAAGCATTTTCTGTCTCTCCTTTTAAAACCAGAAATTTAAGAAACTTAATCTGTATCAACTGTTGGGTCAAGTTAATGTGATTCGTTTCCAGCCATGATCTAATTTCATTAATTAATTTACATCAGAGTATCTGTTCTGCATGAGAATTATCTTGACAAATATAGTGTCTTCCAAATCAGTAGCTCACATTCCTGTACTCCTCTTATTCTATATATAAAATAATATCTCTGCTGTTTGGATGCCTTTTAACCTCTGTGCTGGGAAATAACAGATTGAAATCCTGGGTAGGGCTATAATTTTTGGGTTGTAGTATGAAAATGCCATTTAAATCTGGGGGAAAGGAGAACAATGCCTTGAACAAACAGTAACTATTTATTGCTGAAGATCCTGACACCTTTTTTCTTTTTCTTTTTTTTTGCATAAGCTGTAACTGACTTTCAAGTGGCTCTAAAGTCCAAATTTCTGTAGGAAATCCTTTCCATCAAGAAATATTAAGTTACTTAAAGGTTGATCTTTCCTAAATTTCCTTTCAGATTTCTTCAGTTAGGTAGATAAATTTTAGAAAGCTCTCCTGAATGAAAGCAGTAGCTGAGGGCAGTGTCAGTCCTGGTGATTTCTCCAGTGGCTCTCAGAGCCTGGAATTCCTCAATCCCTTAGGAACCACAGCACCCTCAAAGCTTCTTGCAATCTTCCTTCCAGAAACAATTCTAACCTTGAACTCTGACTGTCACACAGGAGTTCCTGGGTGGAAGCTGTCTTCTGTCCCAAACCCCAGAGGGTTGCTGCTCCCAGGTTTGAGATGCCCGTGAGCTCCAAATTCCCCATCCCAGCCTGATCCCAGTTCACCACAGCATGGGCTGGCTTGGCTGGGACAAGGTTTCACAGCACGAGGAAAATTCACCTTTTATTCTTCAGAATTCTTCTTCCATGTTGTGGAAATGTTGCTCAGGTGCCTGCCAGAGGGAGGGCAGTGCTGTCTGTGCTCACCCTTTGGGATCTCCAGCCCCTGCAGGTTCCTGAGTGTTCCCTCTCTCTTTGGGAATCGGGAACAGCTCGAGATAAATTAACTCTGTTTCTTCCTTTGACGTTGTAGAAGTAGAAGCTGTATTAGGATTTTTGTGAAGCTGCAGCTCCACTTGTCTTCCCTGCACTTTCCCTTTGGTTGCTGTCATGACAATGCTCACAAGGATTCCATCTGACAGCTAATGAGCCGTGAATCCGTGGGAAGGTTGGTGTTAGAAACCTCCCAAAGAGGACTTGTGTCAAACACCTGATCCTCTGCAATCCACTCTGATCTGCCTGTGGCTCTTACAGTATTTGGCTCCCAATCCTGTGGTTGTATAACCTAAGACTGATGAGGGAACAAAAGCACAAAGAACTGGTACCTGCCCAGAAAAATTACAGTGATGGATTTGGGTATTTAATCATTGCATTGCAGGGAGAGCTGCCTGGAAGCTGTGTGTTGCTTGTGAATCACTCTTCTCTCCTGTCATTGCTCCCTGCGATTCTTATAAATATCACTCAGTACAACCTTTCTTTACAACAAGTAGTTTCTTCCATGCCAAGTCTGACAAGTGGGTTTCACATCTTATTGATTTGTCAATGTGCTTCAGTAGCTCTGGTCTGACATGTCATTTCTTCCTTACCAGTGATGCGTAATCCTGTGTTTTATATTGACAGTGAGAGAAGCAAAAAACCTCATTCCCATGGATCCAAATGGACTTTCAGATCCTTATGTCAAACTGAAGCTCATCCCAGATCCTAAGAATGAAAGTAAACAAAAAACAAAAACCATCCGTTCTACCCTGAATCCAGACTGGAACGAGTCATTCACATTGTGAGTTTAACACCCTGGTTTAATGGGGGGACTTTGGATGTATTCAGTTGTTTATTTCAGTGTTGACAACTCCTCCTTTTCTCTCCTTTTTAGTAAATTGAAACCCACAGACAAAGATCGCCGGTTATCCGTAGAGGTCTGGGACTGGGACCGAACAACCAGGAATGATTTCATGGGATCTCTCTCTTTTGGGGTGTCAGAGCTTATGAAGATGCCTGCCAGTGGGTGGTAAGAGTTTCTGAAAAGAGAAGGAGAGAATATATCCCCAAGAGTTTTAAACCTGTCTTTTTTTTTCAATGTGATCTACCTTTTTTTTGAGCTTTTCGCTGTGTTTCAGGCTATAAATTCACTGAAAGTGCAACTAAGCCTAGGAAACACATGCTATATATATCAAAGGAGCATAATAAAACAACTGCTTTTCTTTTGTGCTGTTCCTGAAACTTCTGCTGGAGCCAGGAGCTGCTGCAAACTCAATTCTGTGTACACAGTCTTGTGATACAAATTTTATTTTTATCTCCAATATGATGTGTTCAATACTAAGTGTATCATGTTATATATAGCTCTGCAAATTCAAAGCACATGGAAACTGATCTCATCAAATGCCATCTCATTACCTACCAGAAGAGGGGTAGAACTCACCACATCTTCTCAAAAAGGACATTTCTTCAGACAGTTGTTCAGGGCTATGGAAGCACTGGAGACAAAGGTTCCTCCTCAGGGGTGATGTCTCCCATCAATCCCAGCGTGAGTGGGAAGAATCTCCTTGTCCAATAAACTGCCTTGACAGATAGTTTGGGATTAAAGATCTGATTTCAGCTAAAATACATTCTATTTCTGAGTTTGGTGTTAGCAACCAGATGTTGTTTGGTCCTTGAGATCAGTTCTTTGCATAGCTGTGACATTGATACAAACACACACAAACAACTCAATCAGATTTTAAACCTACCAGGAAAAAGTTGTAAAGTCACCGTTCTTTTTCTCAAATCCTCCACAGGTACAAGCTGCTGAATCAAGAAGAGGGTGAATATTACAACGTTCCAATTCCAGATGCTGATGAAGATGGAAATGCAGAGCTCCGGCAGAAGTTTGAGGTGAGGGTTAAACACAGATGTGTGCAACTAAATATTGCATTTATTTTTCACTTTATTACAAAGCAACAAAAAGGTTGTTAAAAGATACATATGTTAGAGTGCTCCTATTTCTGTTCCTGTGACAGCTCTGTGTGTCTTTGGTTTTCTTGAAGATTGGACCAAATGGTTTAATTCAGAGGTGGCATCATTTTCCTGACAGTTCAGCTTCTCTGCTGTGACACTTAGGAGTTGGTATTTTAAAATATGTTATGTCAAGTATATGTAATAATTTCAATGTCTTTTAACAATTGCTGTGAAATCTGCCAGCCATTAGCACTGATATCTGCATTGTTTGACAATTGAAATTCTCAGAAACAACGGTATTTTAATACTTTAAATGTTTCACGCTGTAAGTTGGGGTGTTTTGAACACTTTCAGTGTTCATACTTTGGAGCTTTAAAGTGTTTGCAGAAGGTTTTCATGTGAAATCCTGCTCTCTGTAGTGTGGGGAAGGCTGTTGATGTTTCTTAAGGATCAGAGGTATTGCTGGTTATGTACAAAACAGAAAATCCAGAGAAAGGTGATGCTTTCTGCAGTTTCTTGCCTCCTGTGGTGCCAGCTGGAGAGGTTGGTAGCCACAAGAATTGTCTCATGTGCCACACCAAGGAGTTTTTGTTAATGATCAGACTCTGCCTCTTCTGACAACCACAGCCAGAATTACAACAAAATATTTGCTGGCCACTGAGCCCAGGAGCAGGACAGGCATGGCCTGGGCTGGGAGGGGTTTGCTGGTGGGTCCAGCTCATCTCCCCTGCCTGCTCTCCCAGCTGCACACACAGCAGGAGTTGGGAATATTCCAATCTGCACTGTTGCTTTGCGTTTTTTTCCTGGTAGGACATTTACAACCTTAGCCAAGCTGTTTATCCAAAACATAATGAATGTACCTGTTGTGCATAAACCAACCTGCCTGTTCCTTTCAACCTGAAATGGCAATTTTTTATGTTCACCATCAGGCAGAATTCTCCATTGTTATTATAAAAGATGGGTTAACCCACGAAAGTGAGGAAAAACGGCACATGTTCAACTTTCAAGAAAGAAAAAGAAAAGGTGCACCAATTTCTTCTGAACGCATTTGGATCAGCTCCCATGTCTGCAGCATGAACTATGATTTTTGTTACACATTTGAGAAGTATTTGAACCTCCATTCCATTTTCCTTTCTTTACAATCATGATCTGACCAGTGTGATTTCATTTTGCTGCACTAGGTCATTTGCTGTTCAAGACCATGTTTATTTTTTATCCTTCCTAGGAAGAATAGCTTCAAGAGTAATTCTGTCCATGTTTCTGTGCATTATGCAGAGCCTGGAATTGGGTGAATATTTATAAATTGGTATAAAAATTTACCTGTTTTGTCTCATGACAAACAAACAGGAAGACAAGTCACTAAAATTGTCCACTTAAAAATGTCAGATATTGCGTGCAGTGTGGTTGCATATTGAATTTACACTCTCTGAGGTTGATTCTTAATCCTGCTGTAAATACTTTGGTAGCAGGAGGAACAGTCAGGGTTTATCCACATCCTGCAATGAAGTGGAGTAGAAATCCTGAGAGGATTCGTGTAAAGCTACTGGACCTGGTCCCAGAGACAGCAGCCTCACCAAGGGGCAGCTCTGCCTCAGAAATAATTAGTCTGGCTCAAAGTCTAATTAGTTCAGCCTCAGCACTGTGTATTTGAGGCTCTCCCTGTTCTGGTCTAGCCTGGTTGGTGCTATTTGAGTGACTGAGTTAATCCAGGGAAGGGAGTGGGTCTGCAGCAGGCACACAGGGTCTCCAGGAATGTCATTTCCCAAGCTGGACAATGAACAGTTTCAAAACTCGGTGATGATAAATGAGAATATTGGTAGCTGAACAAACCCTGTAATTGTAACGAGGCCAGGGCTGGTGCAATGTTGTGTTACATGGCTGAAGGATTTGGGTTCACCCTCTTTTCCTGTCTCAAAGTTTATCGTTATGAGAAGGAGCAGAGGGAAGCAGCACCCTCCATGGAATATTCTTCCTTGGTTTCAAGGGGCATCACTGTGATGGCTTCTAAAAATTCACAGCACAGATGTCTGAATGGTGGTATTTCACTTATTAGCTATTCTGGTATGGCACAGAAGTGGTGCTGACTCTGATCATCTTTTACTTTATTTCTGTTATCATTTATATCCTGGCTTGCACAGGCATTTTATTTTAAGTGCTCTGGAATAAGGAACAAGTAAACTGAGAAAAATGCTGCTATTTGGGATTTAATGACATCATCTAAATAAATATTTCCACTGTTCTAAAACCAGCATTGGAGCCTGACAGGAAGAAGATTGCAGGTCTTGACTGTCACTTTTCTAGGGGAGTGAATTTGCCAGGAGATTAAAAATACAGATAGACCAAGGGGTCACTCTGGGCCACCTTCCCATTTTTCAGTTTATGGAAGGAGTAACTCCAGAGCTCTTCCCAATCCAGTCTGCCCTTGTGGTGCCTGGTATATTTTTTGATATATGACCATGTGATTGGTAGCCAAGCTACATTGATTTAACTTTGAGTACAAAATTGCAACAATTCCCACAAAAATATTGCATTAGTAATATCAAATACTCAAAATAAATAATGGTGGCCTTCAGAGTAAAGGACTGTATAAAAACCTGAGATACACAAGAGCAGACAAACTTTAGGGTTTCATTGTTTCGTGTTAAGAAAGAGTAAGATTATTTTCAGGTTAGGAAAGACCAGAGGGCCAATAGATGTAGAATTTCAGAAACCAGTTTCTGATCTTGAAAATTCTAAGATGTTCTGAAAATTGACTTTGCCCTTTTAACTAAAGTTTAGAAATATGGGTAAGACCTCCAAGACCACTTAGGAACTACCTCCCATTTAAATCAGAATTTTAGAAATATCTGCCTGCATCTGTTTTTCAACAGGCAGCTTTAAGATTTGGCCTTCAGCTCTCACTGATCTCAAACCCTTTACACAGTCCCATCACATCCTTCTTAGCACATCCCTTTCACAAACCAGATTTCCTATGGAAATGTGGCTCTTAGCCACACAGATCTCATGGAAATGCTGCTTTGCTCACTGGACCTTCTGGCACAAATTCTTAAGGCGTTTATTCAAAGTAAATCTACCATAAAATAGCTATACAAGATTATAAACAAGGAAATAATAATAGATTCAAATATTCTCTTCACTTATATTTGTAACTGAACACTAAAAACTATTTGTCATGAGAAGTTTTCTCATGGCCCATTCTGCCACATCTGAATCAGTTGAAAAATTAACACCCAACCTTTGCCCAGAATGGATCCCATCCAACAAATGGCACCAAATTTGGAAAAGAAAGAATTGAAGAGGACGGTGCTTTTTTTATCTTTTGTATTTTATTGCAAGGAATTTTCTTATTATATTCAATGTATAATCAATATGAACTTGTGCAGTATATAGAAATTGAGGTATATTGTGCAGAGGTGCAATGCAGTATTTTCTATACAGCAAATTTTATTCAATCTACATATTTTCTGGATCTCACCTCACCCTAAAACTCACAAATCTATGATCTGCTCGTTTAGTAGTGTGATCAAATCTGTCCTCAGTGATTTATACATGATACATCATTATTAATATTTAGAGATAAAAATAAACTCCTGTAGGAAGTGGAGGCAGGATAAAATCTGTCACTATTTTTCAGTTGGGTTTAACCTTTAGTTGTGAATTGTCTCTCTGGAATGGCTTTATTTGTGGCCATGTCAGAATGAAACTCCCTTCTCACCAGGCATATTCACAATAATTGTGGCTGCTCCATAATTGTCCGTGCTGAGGTTGCCATGGGAACTCCCAACAGTCCCAGGTGCCTCCGTGGACCCAAACTAGCAAAGCTTCTAATGCAGCATCTACTCTTTGTTATGTATTTATTTTCTTCTTACAGTAATTTTCTAGCCAAAGCAAAAAAGCAGAATATTGAAATAATGCAACCTCCTGGTATTTTTTTCTACCTGGTTGTGATTTGAGGAGTAAGATGCCTTTGCCACTTAGAGCATCATTCCTTTTTTCCTGAATTTGGGGGAAAGAAATGTGCAAATTCTAAAACTTCTGTCGTGGGAAATTATTTGAGTTTGGTCAAGCCCTTTTTACTTTTCCTGCTTAGTAAAGCACTTCTTGATACTTCAATATCGCCCTAGAATAGTAATAGAATAATACTGGTTTAAAAGTAGGCTGGTGAATTGTTCTATGATCTCCCTGCTTCTTTCCACATCACCAGCACTGGGAAATGTTATTAAAAATAAAGTAGCTGTTAGGGTCAATATAAGGGATTTTTTTAATTAAACAAAGAACAGAGCAGCCATAATCCTTACCCATGGACACATTTCCTGAGCACAAGGTGTGTTGGTGATGGGAGCAGTCTGAGTCACTGCACCCAGCTCTGGCAGTGGCAGAGATCCCAGCACGTTGCTGCAAGGGAATGGGATTCTGCTCGTAAAATCCTCATTTTAGAGCATCTCTGGGAAGGCACACAATGGTCCTCCTGGTGCACACTCTTCACATGTCAGATATGTTCTTTTGTTCTGATTATTTCCTTTAGTGTGGCTCTCTGGGTGGCTTTCACAGGAACAAAATCTTTCCCTTAATTTCTGAGAGCTGCGACTGCTGCCCCACCACGGGGACGGTCCCTGTCCCCTGGGAGGGGACAAACATCCACATCCTCATCCCTGGCTCTGAGTCCTGGTTGTGTGAGCCATTCCAGCTGCTCTGAGCCCCGGAATTGCTGATGGAAGCTGTACAGGAGCTGCACCTGGGGGTCCTCTTGGCAGCCCAGAACACGAGGAGAGGGAGCAGAGCTGAGAGCAGGGCGGGTGTTGTGTCACCACTGGGAGTGGTCAGCCAGGGGTGACATTTTGGTGACATCTCAGTGCTTCTACACAGATCTATTATTATGATCCTAAAGAAAAGGTCTTCTAAAATGCTTTATCATTTTAAAGATAAGAGCAGGAAGGATGTGGAGCTTGGCCATCAGGCTCGGTTATAAATACCTGGAACCTCTCCAGTGACGCAGGATCTGAGAGATATTTCTGCTCCTGAGCTCCTCCAGGATGCAGGGCAGCCCTCTGTTTGACCAAACGTGTGTGTTAATCCTTGTGCAGACCCCAATTTACAACCCAGAACCCTCAGGCTGTGCATCTGCACAAAGCCAAGGTGCATTCACACCCTCAGGCCACTCCTTGAGGCAGCACAGCTGGTGCCAAACAGGATCTGAAACTGTCCCCGGAGTTCAAGGCACAGCTAAAACTTTCTGATGAGTTTTGTTGCTGTTACAGTCTAATGCTGAAGAAACCTCTTTCCTTTATTTATAATTCCTTTCCTGAACATCAGTACACTGTTTCAGATTGTTTCAGTGCAGGCTCTGCATTTCTTAAATTTTTAACACTCCTCTTAATTTTTTTTAGAGCCATTTCTGTCTGCTTCATTAGGAAGGAGAAGAACAGAACTTTCTTGATTCATCTGGCATTCTTCTGATATTCACAACAATTTTAGATTAAAAGGGCATTATATTTCTTTCTTTTAATCAGTGACCAGGACATCCTAGAGCTGCCTTAATTCTGAGCTGGAGGCTGGGTAGAAATGCTGCAGTTGCATGGCCAGGCCATAGCAGATACTCCAGGAACTGTTTCAGTAGCTTCTTGAGAACCCAGGGAGTTTTCTAATTAAATCTATTTTCATTTTAAAAAACCACCCCAAACGAATAAACAACCACAAAACCCCAAACAAACTGCAGAGGAACTTGTGACTTTATTTTGTGAGTTAAGTTCTCCAGGTCTCTGCAAAGTGTTATAAGTGCTGTGAAGGAAACATTACTTTTACATCTTTGAAGGATGGTGATGTTTTGCCCCAGAGCTGTTATACTGCAGTTACTTTACTCTTTTTTTTAAAAAAAAAAAAAATTAAAGATATGATCTCTTCCATATCTGTCTCTAACCAATATGCATTCCCACTTTGAAGCTTCAGGCAGGTCAGCAAAGGGGACGTGCAAAAGAGAAATAATGTTGCTGACACTTCGAATTGCAAATGACAAGATTAAATTTACTTTTCAGGAAACAGACACTAAGCCACACTGAAATCATGACCAGCCAAAATATCACTGGCACATCAATCCACACTCATTATGCACATAGAGATATAAAAAGAAGAGCTGCTTTTTTTGGCCATGGCACTCATTCCTATTTTTAAATTGTGCATATTTAATCATTAGGGAATAGTTTGCAGCATTATAGAGATGCTGTTAGATGACTCCATCTGTTCTGTACTATAGCTTGGCAGGGGAATTCCCATATGCAGTTGTCTGGAGGTTTCCCATCCACTCACCACGGCTCAAACTGGAGAACTTGAAATTTCCTAACTAGATGGCATAAATCTCTGGTTTCAGTTCGTCTCAGCTGCTGATTTCCTTCAGGCTTTTCTCAGTGTGTTGTGATTTAAGGTGAAGAATATTAAAAATCATGTTAATAGCAGGGATTCCCTTATCCCTTACATAAAGGTGAAATATGTGTGGCAAAACAAGGCAAAACCAAATCTCCCAAATCCCTCTGCGAGGTCCTGCAGTGGGGAGAGCCCGGAGTGCTCCAGCCCAGCTGTGCACATCTGGAGGTGTTTTGGCACGGGGGTTGGGGGCTCCATGCATGGGGGGTGTTTGTGGGGCTGAGCTCACCCCAAGGAGCAGCTCAGCCCCAGCCCTGGCTGTGCTCCTGTCCCCTCCTCCCTGCTCGGGGAATTAACTCCGATTTATTTCTCCTGGGTTTTCTCTGTGCTTTACAGACGTGTCCATTTCTGTATTCCCGCTGCTGCTGTGTCTGTATTTGTTTATTCTGCTACTAATTGTGGTTGCTGTGCTGAGCCAGCCCGTTACTAACCATGCAGTGTTTCTCCCTTTCCTGTCTCTTCCAGGACTGTCATGTAAATATCCACTTCTTCAAGGTAGTTTTCTCCTTGGTGTTCTCCTACACACAACTCCCTTTACCAGCATCTGAAGTTTATTAAGTTTAATTTCATTCTCACCATCTTTTAAGGATGCACTTGTTTTTTTCCCACTTCAAGCTTTTCTAATTGGTAAAAAAAAAATATAAAAATTGAAGTACAAATCTTCCATAATTTGTCATAAAGTGATCCCCAGATTAGAAATTTACTACAAAAAAAGAGTGATCAAACCTGAGCAGGTGCAGTGGACCTTTCTTTTTGAAGGAATTACTTAAATGAGTGCCACCTTCTCATGGAAAATGGAAAAAGGTGCATCTTTAATTTGAAAGACATTCATGGAACTTTAAGTGACTTTCACAGATAAAATAATGCTCATGGTCACTGTATTTTTAAATAGACAAATTTAGATAATAGAGCATGCATGTTTTATGATTTAACATCTATTGCTGAATGTTATTTGGAGTATGCTATACTATAAGAGATATTACCCATATGCACAGATGCTCTGATACCTGAAATACCAATTCACCTGTTTATTCCTCATTTTGTTCTTTTCACTACTCCCCACATCACTGAGTTACTGCCATAGAAGTTACATCTCAGCATTGAGAACATACCTGTGTTTGTTTATATTTGCATGTATCTAACAAATTATCTTGCTTTCTTAGGGCAAAGGCCACTGGCACAAACCACACTTTCAGTTTCATACATTTGTTAAGTTACAATTTAAATTAAAATTTGAAGCTCCTTTGTTGTAAATTGTTCTAAGACTCTAAGATTATTGGAGCCATTATAATCTTCAAATAGTATTTTACAACTGAAGTTGACCTGGAGCACTTTACATTATCACTCAAGGTTTCAAATACTTAATTTAAAAAACAAATGTTATTTTTAAAGAGTTGGTTATATTATTAATGCATGATTTTAACAAATGTTCTAACACTGAACCAGAAAAATCAAATTAATCACTTTTTCTTAACTTTGATTCTTTATCTCAGAAAAGCCTGTACAGAAGAGAACTGCCCTTCCTCAATCCTTTACACCTCTTCATATTTGAAAATAAAATCCCGTGGTGGTTTCACTGGTGCAACCTGTCTCATGCTGGGCAGTTGGAAGTTTCTCTGCTTAAATGCATTTTTAAACCAGAGCAAAAGTTACCCTGATAAAATGTACCTGGGATAAATAGGAAGTTTTGTCACCTCATTGTAAAATCCAGGCCTTGAAGAGCACTGATATAAATGACAAAAGTCCTTGGTTCGTTCATGTTTCCACCATAGGAGTGCACCCCAAAAAAAGGACTGAAGAGTTTCCCACAGCTGCTGCTTCACAGGCAAAATTCATGTTTAGTCCTGGTGGATTATAAACATGAATTCCAACGGAGAAAGCTGGCACTCTGTTTCTATGGGGACACTCTGGGATCCAGGGTTTTTCATGGAAAAAGCACTTCCGTGTTTGTTATCTGTCTTTTCTCACTAAAGCACCCCAAATCCCCGTTCCCCTGCTGCTGGCAGTGACACTGAGCCCTGAGCTCAGCTCGGGAATCCCTGGGGGATCCAGGGGATCCCTGTGCCAGGAGCACAACTTTGGGAATGACCTGGGGGGAATCGTTCCCTGTGGGGCTGCTGGGGAAGGTTATTGCCCAAATTCACAGGGCTGGAACTGAAAGGAAGCAGCAGGAGCAAGTGGAGGAGGAAGGGCTGAGGATAACCCAACAATTCTGAGCTTGAAACCAGTCAGTGTGCAAAAATTAATTCATAATATCATAGCAGGTGGGAGATGTTGTGAATACTTGTTTATGGACTAATCAGACTCTGGGAAGGGTCACGCCTTTATCCTGCTTTTTTCCCACTGCAGAGCTTGTGTTTAAATAGATTATTTCTCAACATCATGCAGAAAACACCTTCATCTGTGAGTGTGTGTGTGTGTGTGTGAGATAAATCATTTCAGAGACATTAGGATTTGGATACAGAATCCCAAGGTTTTGAAATCAGTCCTGGTCTGCAGCTTTACCTGGCTGGCAGGGTTTGATTGCAGGGATTTGCTCTAAGATCAGGGAGAACTGAAGTCCTTAAAAATTCTTTTAGAACGGAATTTTTTTTTCCTTTATTGAAATGAGTTTTATGCTTAAAAGCAAATTCCACACTCTAGGTTTTTTTCTTATTGAAAACTAGCAGTAATTTGCATAATTAAAGAACGAAGGAGCTATAGAAAAGCAATTCTTCTTTTGACACATCGGGATTAGCTGTTGTAGCATCCTATTTGCTTTTGGGGATTTTTATTACCACTACCACAGGATACTTCTGCAAGAATTCTTGAATATTATTCCTAGGCAGCCTCTTTAATTACATTTCATCTCGTTAGGCACTGCTCTGTTGCAGGGGAGGGAGTGTTTGGCAATAAAGGCAGGAAACAAAGCGGACTCAGGTGGCGGCAGGATTATTAAACAGATTAAACATGTTGACAGTGCCAAACGGGGAACTGGAAACTCTTCCCTCTCTGGATTTCAGAGCTCACACAGACAGACATCCTTGTCCAGGGCAGTATCCCCTGGAACTCCTGTCTGAGGACAGATACATCCCTTTTCCAATGTTCTTCACAGTCTTGACTCCACTGTCTCCATTTCCTAGGGAATGTGGTTACCTCCACCTTGTGCCTGGCACATTTGGGAATATCTTAGAAATCATGTGTTCAGGTTTTTCATCCAGTTCTAACTTCTATCCAGAAATACGAGAAAAGCTTAAGAAAAATAATTGAATAGGGAATGTTGTTATAAACCCCACAAAAAAAGGTCTGTTGAGATGCTCCATGATCTATTAAACTGTTGTCTTGTCCTTTCAGATTCCCTTTTTTCTTTATCCTAAGTAAAGTTGAGCTTGAGAAAATAATTTCTCCTCAGAGTGAGAAACCACAAGAGGTCACCAAAGAACAGGGAAAAGCTCCCAGAGCTGAGCTGGCTCCAGCAAAAGGCCTGAAAAGAAGGAAATCACCCACATTGTTTGTATATATCATTTAGAAAGATACAAACTCGTCAAATTAAACAATCATTTCAGTAAAATTCAGTATAACATTTTGCACACAGCCCTTTCTTCAAGTTTTATAACTGGCACTGACAATATTTTTTCCTCTAACCAAAATATTTTATAATTGCAGGTGTAAAAGCAGGTACTGCCCTGCTCACCTCGGGATTGCTCGGCCCAACACTTTGGTGGCTTCAGGAGTGGGGTTCCCGTGTCCTCGGACATGCTGCAAAAGACGTTTTTAATCCTTTTCATATACAGCACAAATATTTGTTTCAGGCAAATCCTTTAAATAAATTTACTGTTAGTAATTAACAGGGTAAATATGAAATAATTTTAAGAGAAGAAGGCGAGGAAATGAGAGGAAAAGTAAATTAAAGACATAAAGTAGTTGGTATTTAACTCCCAGGTAGAGTTTTATCACTTACCATAAAGATATAAATAGTTATATCTTTATGAAACATCCCATTTGCCTTCATGCCTTTTGCTAGCAATGGGAATCTATGAATTTTTTCCCAGCTCTTTTCTCAATAATTATTTTAGCCATTGAAAGAAAACTGAAGTTTTATTTTTATATATTGCATTTTTTACTAATTACATCATAGTTCACCAGAGTGACATTGCCGTCACGAAAATGAATCTCAGAGTGCTGCTAAACAGCTTTTTGGTTATTTACATCTCTTCAGTGTTCCCCTTGCTGCAGAGAAGTGTTGCTGTAGTGTAAATTCACCGAGGAATGACTGAAATCCATGTGTGAAGCTCACGAATCCTTGCTGGTGTCCCTGGTACAGGGCACCTCCCTGCTTTCCAACAAAACTCCCTGCTGATGAATTATAAGCTGGCCTTAGGTTATGGCATTAAGATTAAACCTCAGTCTAGTGAAGCATTAGGTCTTGCTGGGGCTTAAAAATGGACTCTTCTCATTTCAAATTCTCAGCATCCTGGTAATTAAGTTGTAGAAGCTGGGAAATTGATAGTCTATCATAGCATCTATAATTACATGGAATTGGAAATGCAATAATGGAAGAAACAAGCTGCCACAATGACAGAGAACATTCCACTGAATGGGAGAGCTTTTCCTCCAGATTTTGACTTGAAATTTATTGAATTTGTTTGCTTTATTAAAGGCTTGCTAATGGCTCAACACATTCATCAAAGTCCCCACTTTGTGTGTACATGACTGGAAACCTGAATGGCTCCTTCCTTGAGACTTGGATAAATCAGTATTATTTCAGTTTTTCCATCCTTAGTGTGAGCTTTGCTGGTTCTGTCAGTGACATCTTCTATGGTTTGTCTGAGATCTGAGCTGCTCTGATGCTTCTTGTGCAGGGTCCAGGTAGTGACAGGCAGGACTGAGCATTCATTTCACCCCCGCAGCCCCCTGGGCCAGAATAGTGAAACTGGAATTTTACTGTTCAGGCTGTTCCTTCCTCACTTCTCACCATCCATTTTGCCATTTCTGTAAGTGATATGCAGAGTGTTACCTGCAATGGCTTTGGGTTAATTTAAGAATTAGGGGCAGAAACCTTGGCTCAAGGCGTGGCAGTGTGAGGTGGCTGATTCCATCACACAGGGACATCTGAAGAGAAAAGAACTGCTGGGTGCAAGGTGTGAAGCAGGGATTTTGTTACCGTTTTTAGAGGGATTAAGTCGTGGCAAGGAGACATTCCTGCTCCACAAATCTCAATTCCTGGGACCCGAGATGGGTTGTGCAGAGCAGCTGTGGCTGCCCCACCCCTGGCAGTGTCCAAGGCCAGGCTGGACGGGGCTTGGAGCACCCTGGTCTGGTGGAAGGTGTCCCTGCCATGGCAGGGGGTGGAATGAGAGGATTTTTCGGTCCCTTCCCCAGCTGTTGTGTGGCTCTGTGACTGAGACAAGCCCTGAGCAGTCCCTCCCTGGGCTGCTGGGGCTCCTGCAGTCAGAGCTGTGGGGTCTGAGCACAGACCGGACGGTGCCGCGCTCTCGTTCCGTCACTCACTCACTGCTTTCAGAGACTGCACAGCCAGAGCAGGGGTGGGGAGGGACCTGTGAAGATGAGGAGGGGATGCTGGTGGGAATGCTGCAGAGCTGTGAGAATCCAGAAGGCTCAGCTGCTGGGAGCAGAGCTCTGGATTTGCCTCCCCATCAGGTGTTGGTGGGGCCGATAACCAAGGGATGGACTGTGGCTCTCCACACAGCACTCTGCCCACGTGGTGGGAATTCAGCATTGTTGTTAAATATTTTTTCATTTATCACTTTTTCCTCTCGAAAATGTGGTGCCAGGGATGATCCTGCTGGCATCTGGGAACTCGCTGCGAGTGAGTTTCCCTGACAACCACAGAACACATCCTCTAGTGAGCTGCACACGAAGCTTTGTGTTGGCTTGGGTGTCTTTCCAGGGGAGAGGGTGTGGGTTTCTCCCTCCTGGAGCTGTGCTTGGGGGGTGGGAGGGGGTGGATGCAAGTTTGGGCAGGTTTGGATCCTGGTTCCCATATGGAAATAAAGCCAATCTCACCAAGATGAGTGTTGCAAACAGCAGCAGAGCAGAAGTGGAGGAGAGCAGTACAAGGTGTTAAAGCACTGACATCTTGTAAGGAGACTCATTGCCCTAAAGAGATTGGGAGTAGGAAAGGGAATTTTGTATATTTTTTTTAAATCCTCACAAATTTTATTTATTATAATGTGGAAAATGAGCAGTTCAGTCTTTTTGCTCTGTAATTCCTAAGAGTCTCTACTACAGATACACACAGAGGGCAGAAGAACCAACATTCAGATTTATTGTTTTTTCCTATTCAGTTGTCTTCACAGGGAAAAATCAGAAAGTTTTGAAAAGAATCAAAGAGAATTACTGCAATTGCCTTAAAGAATAAAGAATTAGTATTCCCTAAATCACTTCTGTTTCTTCTTCGCATCACACTTCTCATTAGCTTTTGGAGAACTTTTTTCCTGTTTAATTAAAAGTATAATTGTTACTCTTAGATTAAAAATAAATCCAAAGCATTTTTACTGTGAAACCTGAGATATCTTTCCCGAAAAGCACCTGCCAAATTCCAGGAGTCTCTCCAGTGTAGCACACTGTAATTTCTTAACACTCCATGGAGAAGTGAGTTTGGGCTGAATATATAAGATATGTCTCACCTGTGGTTTCAGGGTAAAAGAACTGGCCGAGATAAGGTGCGTCCAAAGCAGAGGAAGTAAGATGATGTGCATGTCTTGTTTTCTTTCTAGATTAACTTTCCTGCTCCCAGTGCAGACTAATTTATCTTTAACATTCTGTTTTCCTGGTTGGTTTGCTGCAAGCTGGCTTTGTTGTAACAAGACTGTGTTTTTATCCAAGATAATAAGCCAAGGAGTTGGAATGTAGATTGAAAATTAATCCAGGGCCTGGAATGCCATCTTCAACTTCAGCAAGTTTTAATATGCATAAAAAATAAAGGAGGATTCAAATAGGATTCTGCGAATTTCAATTTTAGTTGTGATAGGAAAGGCAAAATATCAATCTTTTCCAATAAGCTTTTAGGAATAATTTGAGTTTATGTCCCTTCTGTAGCTGCAAAATTGGTTTTGCTCTGGCAGTCTGGAAGAGGATATTGGCTGCATGGCATTTTCTCTCTGCTATAGCCAAGGTGTTTCAGATATAAAACTCATGATAGAGCTCAGTGAAATGTCTTGAAATTCCCACTCTGTTTCCACTAGGACCTTAAATCAAAAAGCAGTAACAGGAATTCACATGCCAAATGTGAAAAAGGGTTTTTTGCATGCTTCTGACAGGATGGTGGCTGGCCAAGCTGCTGGGAAATGAGGGCCTTTGATAAGGTTATGATAATTTAAGGAGTTTCTGCCACTTTGGGGCTATGTGCTTCCTTGGGTCAGTCTGGTTGTTGCCCAGCATGTCCTGGCTGCCCTGTCCCTGGTTTTCCCAGCTGTTTGCAGCAGGGCTCTCTCTGCCCCTCCCAGGGCAGCTCAGCCAGGGGATAACCGGGATTGTCACCTTCCCTTGGGGACAGGTCACTCCAGCTCAGCACAGCCCACAAACTCCTGCCCTGCTCTCCTGCCTGGGTCAGGCAGCACTGAGCCCACCTGACCCCACAGGAGGAACCCCACGTTCTCCTCAAAAATCTGCCATCTGCAAAAGAAATTCTCAAACTGAGAGTGATGGTGATGTCTAATTTTAAAAAAAAATATGAAAGTGGAAGTGAGAGGAGCATGTCTGTTGCTCACTGAATCTAAGTGCTCAGAGGATGCAGAGAGGCCTTGGCTGGGTTCTCAAATATTATTTTAAGATCCTGCCTTCAGCTCCTGACAATTCCAGCCCGTGTTCGCTCCGAGTGAGTGCAGTGCCTCCAGCTCTGGAGCCAGCAGCAGGCACAGGAGCCTGCTGGTGAACCTGCCATGCTTTTTTATGGAAAAAGTGCTGGAAACCCCAGAGCCTGGGATTGCAATGCTGAGGAGAGAACTCCCCGCCTGGTTGGCAGGTTTGTCCCCGGAAAAGCAAATGGCCTTGGAACAAAATTTGATTTTTTGTTTCGAATTATGCATTTTTCGAACAAGCTGCCAACAACCTGCCCAGCGGGTTTAAAGTGTAAGAAATAAAGCTGGTGCTTTCCATTCAGGGCCTGATTTGGATCTCCATTACTCGGTGAAAAGGAGGATATTGAAATTGCTTTGTGCATCAGAAAAGCAAGATCTTTATCTGAGATCCCATATGTGGGAGCATCACAAAGGCATGGCCAGCAAAGCTGCTCCCTTGAGCCACGTCTTTATCTTGGACAAACAACGGATATTGTGATTTTTGGGGTTTTTTCACTTGTTTTGCTTATGGCTCAATCATGTGTGGCCTCAAAAGGAGCTTTGTGCTGCCAAAGAGCTCCAGCACAGATTTGTCCGAGCAGCCGGATCTGCCACGGGAACGTCCCTTGCAGACTCAGGGATTTAAGCTGACATCCAGGACTGGCTCTCCCTAAATGTTTGCAGAGTTCCTGATCCTGATCAGCATCTCCAAGTGCTGCTTTCATGCCAACAAGTAATAACCTTGCTGTGGAGGAAATTCCCCATTCTAAGCTGTATTACAAGTTTGTGAATAAAGAGATCTAACCGTGCAAAAATCAGATCCCTGTGGCAGGGCATAAGATTTTCTGCACTTACAGAGTTGCAGGAAGAGTCATCCAAGCTGAATATGGTTTTAAGTGACAAGTGGTTATTTTGTCAGATGATTATCTGACATTACTGCCTGCAAGAGTAGATGAAGTCTGCGAATTGTGTGCCTCTCAATTTTGTGGTTTTAAACTCCTCTGGGGAGGGGGAAGTTTGTAACTTCCAGTTTCCAGTGCCAAAGGTGTAGGCCAGGCCTGGCTTATAAAGGGATAGACTGTGTGACTTTGAATAAACCTCCACTTCTGTAATTCCTTTATCTGTAAAACAGTGATAATATACAAATATTGTCCTTTTGTGGAGCAGAGAGAAGAGCAGTTATCCTGAACTGTCAAACATACATCAGTGGCAGAAAGTAAATTAACCATATTAGAGGTTATTAACCAGACCAACACACCAGACAGATGGGGAAAGCACTTAGATCCCAAAGAATTATTAAACCTTATTGGCTTTGCTTCTGCTGGTATATGGGCTTATTTTGAGGAAAAAAAAAAATAAGGGATATTATCTTGTAGCCTGCATTATCTTTTGGTGAGTCTTACTTTTTTCTCTTCTATTAACTCTGAGATTTGAAATGCAGCTTACTTGAGCCGTGCCATGGTGTCTCATGTGAAATACTGAGACTTGCAACCCCCTGTAAACCAGAGTGTCTGGCCATGGCAGAGCCCTTGCCTGGAATATTCCCCTTCCTCCCTTTTCCAGATCAACCCTTGATTGAAAGTCAAAGTTGATTGTACTGCTGGTTTGAAAGTGGCCATGTTCATCTGCATTAATTCTCATGTGTTGTGGGATTTTTTAATGCAGGTTATTTTTCTTAGTGCATGTCAAAATTTTCTTAATTCTTGCTATGCGGTGACTTGAAGAATTCCATTTTAAAAGATAATGTTTTGAAGAGGTTGTTTATATCCTAAAATACCCAATGTACATTACAGCATGGTATTTTTGGATAGCCTCTCTTTTTTTCTATTTCAGAACAAAAGCACCATATAAGCTGCTTTTGGCATGAAAGTCAATGATCTTTTTTTAATTTTAATTTTGTGTTTGGGCTTTGCTTTGGTTTTGCTCTTTAAACCAGATAAGCACATCTGCTTTATCTGGTTATACATGAACACAGCTTTCCACTTTAATTCTTCAATAATGTCAAAAGTATTGCTGGAATGAGTCTTTGAAGGTGTGTCTGTGCATATTTTGTTATGCAGCTTTTCACCTGGGAATGCCACCTCAGACCCGGCCATTTCCAGTTCTAACTCCCACCCAGCGATCCCTTCTGCCAGGAGAACGGGCTGCTCTTCTCACTTTGCTGTTTTTGTGTGTGTATGTGTGTGTGTGTGTTCTTCAGAAAGCCAAACTTGGGCCAGCTGGTAACAAAGTCATTACTTCAACAGAAGACAAGAACTCAAGTGTGCCATCCAACAATCTGGACAGGGTGAAGCTGACAGATTTCAACTTTCTCATGGTTCTTGGAAAGGGGAGCTTTGGGAAGGTAGGAATTCTTCAGAATTAATCCAATCACATTCCTTTTTTTTTGTTTGTTTGTTTGTTTTTTCCTTGAGGAAGAATGAATAAACAGTTCTCTAAGAAGCAAAATCCAGAGTCAAAAGGATGTGCATGTTTGTGCATGTGCATGTTTAAGGATTTCTTAACAGGGAGTAGGGTGATTCCACCAAGGACTAGCAGGCTTCAGTCCTGATTGGCAGTTTTCTTGAAAAAAGAAATTTAAAAACTCAGACTGTTGGGCAAGCTAGGAACTCGTTGCTGACTTTCAGATGTTCATTTCTTGGCAGTTTCAAGGAAATTAAGGCTGTTTTTTTGGCTGTAACACCTAGGTCACTCAGCCTGTTCTGGAAGTCACCAACATTGGTAAGGCTGAATATTGGGGAAAAGCCAGGAATAATGTCTATACACATTTGAAATCCAATAGCTGAGAGAACAGACTGCTATTTTTCTGTCTGTTTGAACAAAACTCAGGTGATAAAGTGCCCTTTACTGAAGAAGTCTCCTGGGACTTAACATTTTATCAGCCCTTCAGCAATGACTCCGTGATCGAGCAGCAGGTTTGGGCACAGGCTGTGTCTGAAATGGCTGTACATTGATCATAATTGTGGAGTTTTGGTCACATTTGTCTATAAAAATTAAAGGAGAAGCTGGCTTGCCATCTCTCCAAATCTTCAGGCATCTGAGTTCCCTTCCCTCAGAACTTTTCACGCCGCTGCTCCTCTTTCCTGCAGGTGATGCTGGCGGACAGGAAGGGCACGGAGGAGCTCTATGCAATCAAAATCCTGAAAAAAGACGTGGTGATCCAGGATGATGATGTGGAGTGCACCATGGTTGAAAAACGAGTCCTGGCACTGCAAGATAAGCCCCCGTTCCTGACACAGCTCCACTCTTGTTTCCAGACCGTTGTACGTGAGCTCTGCCTTTCTCTCCACCCCGGTGTTCCCCAGACTGCGTGCTCACGGATTTTATCACTCCAGTAACATTTGTTATGGTAGCCCCTGCACGTAGAAAATGGTGAAGAAATCCCACATGTAATTACCCCTTGTATCTTAAATATAAAACTCATTTTACAGGTTTTTCTTCATGCAGGCATTCGAGCAGGCCAGCGTGGCAATTCCTAAATGTAATTAGATGTGCTTTCCTAAGTCAGAACCTCAAGCCCAGATTCCCAGAGGTTCCTAAATACTTTTGAAGCTCTGAGGATAGTACTTGAAAAGTCTTAATGGCTGTTATTATGTCGTGGGGTTTTTAGTCATGAATCAGTGTTGGTGGATTTAATTTAGTTTTCTGTCATTTCTGGGTGACACTGAGGGGTTTTATTCTTTTTTCTTTATAAATATGTGAAGTGGATATTTGCCCATCACATTGCAAAACATCTCCCAGTGACAGATTTCAGGATGGATCTGATGATCCAGTGTCACTGTGCCAGCCTCTTGGGTGACGTGGAATCTTGTAATCATTGAGGCTGGAAAAGTCCTCTAAGATCACCAAGTCCAACCATCAGCCCACATTCCCCACAAAACCATATCCTCAAATGTCACATTCACAGAATCCCCCAAGGGAAAACTTACTAGGAAGGATTAGAAATGGCCTCAAAGCAGGAAATTTTGACCATCTTTGATTTTTTTTTTCCATTTATTTTTAGAGAGAGATTTTTCAGACTGAGCTATATTTGTATAATTCTTGAAACTGTTGGAGACAAATAATCTGTAAAAGCATGGCACAAAAATTGGCAAAACTAGACAGATCTCATCAATCATTTACTCTTGAAGGTTGTACAAAACATTCCACTTCCATTTCCTGATCTATAACTTGTTCCCAGTCCTAATAATCCTAAAAGCTTTTTAATAACGTGCTAGTGACTTCTTTTTTTTGGCTGATCAGTGAATATCTAATATTCTCTCTAATGTATTTATGTGCCTCTTTAATACTTGATCCTAGGACCGGCTGTATTTTGTGATGGAGTATGTGAATGGTGGGGATCTCATGTATCACATTCAGCAAGTAGGAAAATTTAAGGAGCCACAAGCAGTGTGAGTGTTCATGTTCGTGTATTTAAATCATGTCATCATCTTGATTTTACTCTCTAAGAGGATTTGGTTTCTTCATCTTCCCAGGCTCAGGATGAATTCCAGGCTGGCCTTTGTTTTTAAGGCCCAAAATCTGAACTTTCTGTTAAAAATGTTGTTTGCACACATAGACCAAAAGTAGCTGTGCCTTTATTCAAAAATACAGCACAAACAAAGGCAGGAGAGGCTTACTTGAGAAGTGACAAGAATTTAAGCAGGGCAGCAGGAAATTAAAGATGTTACTTCGTATTCTGATATTGTTTTTAAAAGGAAATATGAAAAAAAACCAAACCAGTGAGTAGAATACTTCAGTCTGAATTAGTGCTACAGATAAAGGCAGTACAAATAAACTCAGCATTGCAATGTCAATTACAGTTTATACAAGATAAAGTCAACGTATAGCTTGTAAGAATTTCTGTGATATATTTGTGAGGAGTTAATAAGGGATTCAAAGTTGTTTATGTCCATGATTCTTTTCAGGTAATTGTACATCTGGCACATCAGTGAGCAACTGAAAACGATCTGTAGCATATTTAAGAGTGAACAGTTCCATCAGTACCATTTTAGTCATCCTTATAATACCTCATCACCACTTATTAGTGTTTCATAAATCACTCACTAATGAAACTTGAAAATCAAGGGTGACCAACTGCTTTAAGCATTCAGTTAAAATAATTTCTCATTTTGATTTAAGCAATCAGGGCTTGTGTAAACGAGAGGCCTTCTAAATATAAGTATTTCAGATGCAGACAAACATTTTAACAAGTCGCTGAATAAAACCGAGATGGTGTCAGATCATCCTTGACTCCCAGCTAATGCAACTTGCCAACACTTGACAAAATCTGTGGTGCTTCCTGACAGCTTTTGCCTGTGCTGCATCTTCACCACACGTGTTCACAAACACCTCTGATCGAGTGTTGCAGAGCTCAGTTGCTTCCTCTCCCTTGTGCTGAGCCTAAAAATTAATCTCATCTTTAAATAATCCTCTCGCATATAATTTGCACAGTTCCACAGCAACCAGCTTCAAACAGCCACCAGTATTCTGCACCTCTTAACTGCATTCAGCAATTATATTTTATATGGTAATCATTTTAATTAGCTTCGTGTAATTAATCCATTAACAGGCTGTATAAAGGAATACTATTTCTGCAAATTATTCCATGCCATATGAATTGCAATATACATTGAGCTGCATCCTGAATTCATCAATATGTGATTAGAGATAAGGGCCTTTGCAGCAGAGTTAGATCAGTGCAAAAAAGAGCTGTGCTGCAGCTGCACCATTTTTTGTGGTCCAGGGAGCCATTTTCAACTTTTTTTTTTAATTTTGCATTATTTTATCATCACGTACTCAAAATGTGTCTGTTAAGGTCCAGTTGAAGTGAGATGTCTTTTATATCACCCGTATATGTACACTATAAATTACATATTTCATTTGCTATTATATTATCGTTCTTTACCATGATTCATTTCCAATTTATTTTGCCAGAAGAAAATCACGAGGCAATAAGAAATCTGTTGATTTTTTTTCCCCACACAGGTTCTATGCAGCTGAGATCTCAATTGGGTTATTCTTTCTCCATAACAGAGGGATTATTTATAGGTGAGTGTGATTTGACATAAGTAATTTCTGAACTATTTTTAAAATCCCAAAAGGAACAGTTTCTTTAGCATTTCAGTGTATTTTTAAAGCAGTTTATAGAAAGCTATCAGTGTGGAGCTCTTTTTGTTGTGTTGGTGCTGGTGAGGTGGAAACTGTTTTACCTGAGCTTTCTGACACCTGTGCTCTGCCCAGCTCAAATGAAAACTCTTGAAAATGGAAGACTTTATGTTTTGTATTCCTGTGTGATGTTTAATAATATTACATATTCAAAAGTCTTGGGTGAGGGGTCAGACACAGCCACCTCTTCATTCACTGTCCAACCCAGAGCAGCTGTGGCTGCCCCTGGATCCCTGGCAGTGTCCCTGGACAGGGCTTGGAGCACCCTGGGACAGTGGGAGCTGTCCCTGCCCAGGGCAGGGGGTGGCACTGGATGGTCCTTCAGGTCCCTTCCAGCCCAACCCATTCCATGATTTTAAGGTCATTCTTAGATGTCTGCCCAGCTCCCTCCAGGCTGAGCCAGCCCCACAAGTGCACCCTGAACTTCCACCCCCAAAGAGCTGCAAATATTCCTTTTTCAGAATAAGCTGGCCCTTGCTGACCCCAAGCATTAACCTTTAATTACTGTGATTCTTCTCAGAGATCTGAAATTAGACAATGTGATGTTGGATTCAGAAGGACACATTAAAATTGCTGATTTTGGAATGTGCAAAGAACACATGTTAGATGGAGTAACAACCAGGACCTTCTGTGGCACTCCAGACTACATTGCACCCGAGGTAAATATTGACCCTTCAAGAACCTTTCAGTCTCTCAAATGGAAGTTGTCCCTACACATTTTATACCCCTGGGTTTGGGTGGATGTAACTCCAGATTCTCCATTGACGGCACCATTTAACTTCTGCAGGTATATTGGTTATATTTGTGAATAATGCAATGTTATCAACTGAGACCTCACTATTTGAAGAAATACCTAGTTGATTGAAAAAACTAACTTTTTATGAGATAAGTGCTTCAGATTTCATTCATTCTAGCAGAAGACTCAAAAAAACCGAGGTTCACCAACTTGTGATCCTAAATTTGTAGCCTGGAAATATTCTTAGACTAAACTTTGCACTTTGTGAAGTTATACAAACTTCATGGGTGTTGCTGAGCTGATTGCTGAGATCAGCAAATACTTCACTGGGAGCAAACAATGCTTCTTTAATCTATTTCTCCACAGGTTCACACAGCTGCCAGCACACATTTATTTAAAGGATTGTTCGGCATTTTCAGGAAATCAAAAACCACTCACTGGTTTTTGGGAAGGGACTCATGAGGTCTTGAAGCTTTTTGCTGTAAAACCACTGTGGTGTTCTCCAGGCCATGTCCTGCAAGTGCTGCACAGGTGCCACAAGTTGCTGCTCTTCACCTCAGGAAAGCTCCTGTCACTGAAGGCCTCTTCCAAAAGTTGAGATCAGGCCTTGAGTGGAGTTCCTGTAATAAATCCATAATTTGCCTTGAGTTTTCCGTGACTTGGCCATACCTGTGCTGCTTTCAAGCCACTAAAAATGACATTGAAGTCTGAACCAACTGCAGTGGGTCTAAAATGAAAATAGGATCATGAGAAGCACAGTTGTGCTTTAAGGCACTGGGATAAATACAAGCTTAGAATTAAGATTTTGAGTCTGGATATGATTTGTATTTCAGTAGTTGAGGTCTGAAGAATTGAAAACAAGCACATGTGGTGATTTGGATATAATTCAAATATATGAATATTAAAATCTGGTATTTGTGCATACTGAGCTTTCAAGAGCCTTGATTTGTTTGGCAGCAAATTTGATGCAAGAGGCTGAATCCTGATCCAAGAGACTCAGTTGTTCACTGGGTGCTGAGCAAGAGGCAGCTCTGGCTGAAGCATTCCTGGCTGTAATTGAATGTTTGTTGGAATATGGGAGATTTATACATGGACAAGTAAATTAGTGTCTAAGGTGAATTTTGTCATCTCCCTGAAATTGGAATGAAAAATAGTTTGTTTTTTTCCCGGTTGCTAATTCATGCTTTTCAGAGTGAAATATTGTGTATTATAAACCCTTGTTTTTTCACCATTTGCTGTTGCTTGCAGCAGGATGTCAGAACAACCAGAGTAGTATTTCATTTTCTTCTGTCAAAACATAAATGAAGCCAATATTACAAATTAAAGTGTCCTTTCTGTGGCAATTGTCTTGTGCCAGTTAATGCCAAAGAACATTTTGTCAATACCAGAATGCTCAGTGTGTGTCAATGCTGGAGCGAATTATTTTACTTTATTTGGAAATTTCATATAAAGAAATAAACCTTTTACCAAAACATCCAGTTAGTGAGAGAAAATTAGTCTATTATCTTACAAACAGATTTGATTTTATTTTGTTTAATTGGCTGATTTTCTTTTGTTTCTGAAGACATTATTGTGACTGACAGATTGCTAACTAGTTCTGTGGTAACTTCAGAGGAAGGCTCCTGTTTCACTTGCAGGGGTGTTCCAGCCCATGTTTCCATGGGCTAAAATTTATAAATTTATAATAGATATTAATGAGAATTCATTTGCATGGTGCCATTCCCTGCTGGGTGGAGATAAAGGAGCTAAATCTAAATAAACTGTTGAAGGTATCTGGAGTAGAGTCCTGTGAGTGGGCTGCACTCAAACACAGAGAATTAGCTCTTTTCAGCAGCATTTGGGGAATAATGTGGTGACTCTGGTGGGGCCTGAGGGAGCCCACGCTGCCTCTGCAGGACCTGCCCACGGGCAGATCAGAGAACACACAGCTGCAAGGACCCTGCAGGGACAGCTCAGCTGGTGTCCCATGCCCCAGCTCTGCGTGGCAAAGCAGGGGAGTACAGTGCTGCCTTCAGCAAAGTGAACCCCCCAATTTGGTGGGCTGTAAAATAATGTTTTCCTTTTTTTATGAGTGGGAAAGCTGCCCTTTGCTATTACTTAGGTGTACAATGGGCTGGAATTATTGTTGATTTTCTTACGCTGTGCAATTTGAGAAATGTGCAGAGGTTAAACTGGTGGGATCCCAGGTCTGACAGCTTCTCTCGGGCAGAAAGTGGTTATCTTGTACAGAGTATTTCCTGATGTGCTGAACTTAAATATTTATGGTCAGAGTGGTAAAATAGCTGTGAAATCAATTAGTAGTTGGTGTTTCCTTGGCCAGTCAAGAGAGACAGGAGGAGATGGATGTCAAGAGGATTAGGGGGAAGGGATTCTGCCAGCACAGAACCCCACCATCAGCATCCCTGCAGCAGCCAGAGTGCTGATTTTAAATTTCAGAGGAATTTAAATTAGAAATTCCATTTCCCTTCTATTCCATCTCACAGCCTCAAAACCTTCAATTCCAACCTTGAATTTGCCAGGACTGTGGGAGGCAAATAGGTATTACAAAGGTTTGGAAAGTGCATTTGACTGTTTCTTGTGCTAGTAATATTTATTTCTTTTAATAACTGAGTTTTAACTTTTCCAGCAGACATCATATATGCTCACAAAACATTTCCTCTTGCCTCTAGGATATAATCTTTTCATCCCAACTGGCTACTAGCTGCAATGATCTAAACATTCCTACAAATTGCTGATATTAATCTCTGTGTCCTGCTCTTAACTGTGCCTGCCTTGGAGGCAAAATAGAGGAAAAAAAGCAACTCCTTCTGCCAATTTTGCTTGATGAGAGAAATTCCTGAGCTCTTTCTGAGCACTGAAATCTACAGAACCTGGAAAGGCAGAACTCCTAATACATGGCAATAGATGGGTAAAATGGGACATTTGAAATGTGAAAGGATGTGAAAAAGCAATCATTTGAATTAATGATGGAGAAGGAGGGGAAGAGAAGGATCCCATCAGCTTTCCACTGCTGCCTGGCCAGCAAAATCAGGAATCAAAGCTGGAGGAGGGTACAGATCTTAATTTCTGGGGACAGGAACTCCCTCACAGTTCTGTGGGTCTGCCCTGCACATTGGTGAGAGAGGAGGGCATGTTCATGTTGCCCTCATTTGCTCTAAAAGATACCAGAAATTGTAAATGCAGATAGAATGACTTTGGCAGCTGCTGCAAGGCCCACAGGGACGGCTTCGAGTGCAGCAGCTGGGAGGGGACACACGATGAATTCTGGGTGATGAGGAGGGAACTGCTGAAAATGCAACGTTTAGAACTTGCTGACTTTGTACCAATGCATGTTTGACTGTACATCAAAGCTCATCTGCTTCCTCCCACGTGTAATCCCTCCCCTGAAGTGAGCATTCTTCCCTCTGGTGTGCAGTTGCCAGTGCTGTGAGCAGCTCCCAGGACGAGGAGTTTATCCGCAGGTTCCGTGTGGGCCGCGCTCGCGGGGGGATGAAGGTGGCAAACGACTGGGCTGGGTTTCCCTTGGGCCACAGCCTTAGCAGGATCCCTCTGGTCATTCAAACTGGCTGTATTTCGATGGCATGAAAGGAAGAAAACTCTCCATGTGCAGCAGCAGACAGCGGCAGCACCACCACCTTTTTCTACGTGGAGATAACTCCATGAAAAAGGTGTTGTCATTGCATTTGCAGTGGGACCTGTCCAGCCTTGATGGCTGTGTTGATGCCTCAGTTCCCACTCTGCCATCACAGACTGGCTCAGGTGAGGGAGGTGTGCCCAGCCCAGAGGGGTGATGCCTTTCCCTGGTCTTAAAATGAAGAGCCAAACACAGTTAGAAGGGAAAAAGGGTTTTTTCCCTGGGTATTTATTGCAGCCCCTCAGGTGCAGCCCAGCCAGGGGCAATGCCCCAGAGCACACGGAATGCCACCCACGGGCACTCAGGATCACATCCTGGGCCTCACAAATGAGCACATCCAGCAAAGATTCCCCAGGGAGAGGCTCCAGGGAACCCCCGGCCCAGGACCCTTCCCCTGGCCGGGCCCAGCTCAGGGTACAGGATGTGTTCTGGAGAGGCCCTTGGTGCCTGGGGCTCTCTGACCCCTCACTGCCAGCCTGCCAAGGGCTGCGGGCTCTGGGCTTCACAAAATATTGGGTCTGAGAATGTGGGCTGGAAGCACTGAGAATATAGAAAAAGTATATAAAATGGGTATAAAAGAAAAGGCAAAAAATCGTCATGACATCAGGGGCACTGCTCTGTTCATCAGATGTGGTATCAAACA
This sequence comes from Daphoenositta chrysoptera, assembly GCA_013397915.1. NCBI lineage: Eukaryota > Metazoa > Chordata > Aves > Passeriformes > Daphoenositta > Daphoenositta chrysoptera. Next base: position 134,051 of record VZRO01001936.1, read on the forward strand.
GCACAAAAATTGTAGTGTTTCTGACCATACATTGGAGCTTTTTCCATGCTAATTCTGCCTCTCTTGATGATTCTATTTGCTAGTCTCTCCCAAAGGCAGATTTCATAGGGGAGATTGCATTTCCTTATGGCGATGCTGTAGAGGAGAACCCAGCCAAGACTCACTCCTTGCTGGATAAAAATCAGCATCGAGTCTGTGCTTTGGTACAACTTTCAATGTAGGACATTGCATTGCTGCATTTAAATGGTTTGCTCCTCTCAATAATCCCATCAAATTCCTTCACAAAAGGGACAGAAATGGACTGTGGGCTCCTGGACAGACCTGGCTGCCAGGTACAGAACCTTGGCAGCGTGGCAGCATTTTCTTTCTCACTGCTGTGGATCCATCTTTTTCTCATTTGCTAATTGAAATAAACTGTTCCTCCCAAAACCACATACCTGGATTGCACTTGTTGTACAAAACGTTCTGCCCTTATAAAGTAATGACCTGGAAAATATCCCTTTTTTTTAATATAAAATATTCTTTTCAATAAGGCAGGGAGACATTGTCAGATAAGGATTGAGGATGAAATGTTTGGTCATTTTCTGTGTGTAAAGGCCATTATTTTCCTGGATGGAAGTTTGAAAGTGTTTGGTGTTTCAAGAGGCAATATTGATTCCAGCAGGAACTTACTGGTGATGGAAATGGAAGGGAGAGTAACCAAGTATGTCAACTACTATAATATGAAATGAATGTCCCAAATACATATTTTTAAGCCCATATTACTGCTAAGAAACAACTAATATAGACTGCCTTTATGTAGGGCCTTCCAGATGAGAATCTTGTTATTGCCTCTGGTTGTCTAATATATTCCAAAGCGCAATTGATTTTGAAATCCTTTGGTTAGAAACATTGCAGTAATTTTCAAGTCTTGTGCTGCTGTATCTCAGGGAAGGACATATATTCACACAGAGCCTATAATTTTATTTAGTAGCCAGGCAGTCCTGCTTTATTGCACTGGTGACTCACTATTTTCCTGAGCAACTACAGAACTTGGCAGTTCAACTTCTCTTTCAGACAACTGAAAAATTTAGGGTGTGTGATGTGTACTTGACTTGGCAATTTATTTCACAAAGAATAAAAACACGAGCAAAGAGGAAAATGACTGCAAGCCCCTCTGGAGTACGGCCTGCCTCAGTTCCCTGCTCGTTCCAGTGGAGCAGAGATGTGGGAATCAAAGGCTCTGACATTGCCTCCAGTGGGGATGGGCAGGCACTGGGATGTCCTGCATTCCTTCACAGTTCACAGTGTCCCTTCACAGTTATTTAGAGAGCTCTGAGGAACACCTGCACCTCCAAACTCCTCCACACCATGAGCAAACACAGCTCTTCAATAAATGAACGCTGATCTCCGAGGAGGCCTCGACTGAAGGAGATGACGCAGGAGGGGACCTGGGTGCTGCTGGCATTTGCAGCCTTTCCTTGTGTAAAACTCAAATTGTGCTGCTCTGTGAGTCAGATGTGAACCCGGAGGATGGAAAATACTTGACATTTCCATTAGTCTGAACAGCAGAACCCCCTTTCTTTTTGGTGAAGCTGGTATTTCATACTGAGTATCACAGTCATGCGGCTTGGGAAAACTTAACTGAGCTTCTCGGGGTTTTGCTCTTTTCCTAAATTTTGATTTCTTTTACAGCAGAACAAAAATATAAATATTGAAAAGAAAGGCTTAATTATTGATAGTCCATAAGTTAAGTGAATCTCATGTTTCAAACTTTGACACAAACGGTTGGATAATCGTTTTGCCTTGTCTCTTACATTGTGCTGCTGTACTTCCTCCTTTGCCCTCAAATGCACATCCCAAGGACTCCTGAGAGCTGCATTTTCCAAGATATCAGGGTACCAAGGGTGTGGGCGGGTTTAGACTAACACTTGCAGAATCATCCAGCTCCCACTGAAAGCTGTGATCAACTGGAGTGAAAATTACAGGATTGTCTTTCTGGCTTTTTCCAAGGAAATACGTCCTTCTCTGCATGTCACACTTGTACCTAGTATGGCTGGAGCTTGTTAACACAGGTGCTTTTCCTTTGTTTTTTTGTGATTCTGCAGATTATTGCTTACCAGCCCTACGGGAAGTCGGTGGATTGGTGGGCCTATGGAGTGCTGCTCTATGAGATGCTGGCTGGCCAGGTGAGATCCACCCTCCCGTGCTCACTCTGGCCTCCCCCTGCTCTCCAAGGCTGCTCTGTTTCAAGGCTCCCTAAAGCTTTAGACCATTACAGGATAGGACTGAAGCCTTTCATTCTGCTGTTATCTCCTTGTACTCTCGACTGACTCAACTGAGAACGTATTTATGCTTTAAGCTCTTTATGTTGCACCCACATAATCAAGCTCTGCCTTTGAATACAGCTCCTTTGTACTGCAATAATGTTATAAATAGCCATCTTCAGAACTGAAAGGGAGACACTTGAGCAGGAAAATGCATGTCAAGTGGAAGAAATACCATTTAGTAGTTTGAAACCACAGGGAAGCATAATAAGAGTGTGTGTATAAGCTCTGCATTGCAGTTCAGTCCCAAGAATACAGTTTTTGTACTGTATGTCCTGGGGGTAAAATAGGGGTCTCAGCACTTGGAAATCTGCTCGGTTACAGACCCCTCATTCTGCACAGCTAATGAGAGGCTGCTCTCTGAGTCACTCGGGTAGGGAAGCAACACTGTGATGCAATAAATGGCAGAGAAGTACCAACTTTAAGGAATTCTAATTAGTCTGGAGTTGAAAAAGATTCCTGCACGTGGCTTTCGGTGAGTGTTAGCTAAAGGCAGGCATTTCCCAAGCTTGAAACATACATTTGTAACAAATGCCTTTAAAAGATTCTCTGCAAAATTCAAGAGGGCATTTTAAAAGATTCAGTGTGTAGCAACTGCAGCTGTTAACATTTGCAGGCTGAATTACAAATATTGGCTGTTGGAATGCTTTGGGAAAAAGGAGATTTACCATTAGCTGGGTCTTGAACAGGGCCCATATCCTGGGGATTTATCCATGGGCACTTTCCTACCCCCTGTGTTTTAAAACATAGTGCAGCCCTTCCTTGTGATAGTCTCAGAAGCAGAATCTACAGCCATGACATAAAACAAACCGGAGTTTAACTGGAATTATGTGAGGAACGGATATACCTAAGCACAAGGTAATTGAAAGTTAGTCTCCAAACTTCACCCTTTGAAGTATTTTGCCTGTCTGGTGCACAGTAGCTTTAAAAGCTGATAAAAGCTGATCACAAAGATAATCCTGCACACATTTCATTAACCTGGCTGCCATTCTGGGCACAGAAATGAACATTTCTCCTTGATTTTCATCTGAGACTGTCAGACACTAAGCGTCTGGGTCAGCAGATATCCAGGCTGCAGGTGGCTGAGTTTGGTGTGTGTTCCTGGACAAGGAGCACTGCTCTGTACTGATCTCTTTGGGCACGATGTTGTCATGCCATTTCATAAAAAGTGAAGAATTTAAAAACATAAAAAAGGAAAACTCAGTAAGTTACTCACTTGTGATTTATTTCAACAGCCTCCATTTGATGGGGAAGACGAAGATGAACTTTTCCAGTCCATAATGGAGCACAATGTTTCCTACCCAAAATCACTGTCCAAAGAAGCTGTCTCCATCTGCAAAGGGGTGAGATAAAATTTTATGTATCATTAAATTCCTTTTTGGCAATCCTTGGGAGTAGCTGGGTTTGCCTGGCTTTGACACAGCACTGTAATACTTTAAAGTGCAGCTTCTGTCAGGCAGTGCTGAGCTGTGTTGTCACTTGGTGTCACTGGCAAGTGCTGGGCTCTTCCCGCTGTGCCTGCTTGTTTTATGGAAAGAACAAATGTCAGAATCAGTAGCTGCCAAGTCCAAAGCAGGATTTATAAACAGGAGGATGGTGTGAAGAGTCTCCTCCCACTTTGCCTCTCGACCTGTGGCAGCACAGCCCCAGTTTTGCAGGGTGAGATTCCTCAGCTTGGATGGAGATCCTCCAGCGAGTCCTCAGCCCAGAATCCTGCCTAATGACAGGATCAGAGCACAGGAGTTTAGCAGAATCATTTTTAAATGTAGCTGAAAATGAGCTTATGTGAAAATCTTCAGCATAAACGCAAGGAAACCGTGGGGGAATCTTGACCCAGTGGTACTTGTGTGGCCTAAAATTGGTCTTAGATTCTAAATTAATTTTTTTTTTTTACTTTTGAGGAAAATAATAGATTTGGCTTCAGGGGGTTAGCTTAGGAAAAAAGAATTCATTTGACTTGCCTTTGATTCTGTGTGATTCTCCAGAGCACCATCAGTCTGCAGCTTTTCCAATCCACCGTCTGTAATGGGTTATTTGATGTCTGACTTACACTGATAAAATACCACTGCACTTAGTTAATTTGGTATTTAGATTCTTCCCTTCCTTTGCAACCATTTATGAAGTATTATACATGGGCTGGATATTAGTCCCTTAAGGAAAATCATCAAGGAAAAGCAAAGGTGTTTAGAACAAGAAGGTAAATGAAAGACCTTGCTAATTTTGGAGCTTATCCCAGTTTAGACGTGCTGGCCAACAAAAAATAAAAATGATGTATTTCTGTAAAGTACATTCAGATTGTTGCCTTGCAGTGACAATCACATATTCAAACAGCACAGTCTGAACTCGATGTAATTGCCCTGCTTTCAGCTCCCCTGTTTGCTGCTCTCTAGGTGCCCATGCCAAGGGGCTAAAATTACCCTACACTGTGAGGTTTAAGGGCACATCTCTGTGATACTGACATGTTCTTCATCTGCATTAAACTGAAAAATTAATCTCGGGTTTCACTGGGAATTTCTCCTGAGCTGAGAGTAAACAGGAGAAAGCTCCTGACCCTTGCAGTCAGTGGTAGCTCAGCAATCCCAGGACTGGGCACCACTGGGCAAGACAAACGTGCCCACTCTGCTCTTGGAATTGATTTGTCTGCTTGACTTCCATTCCACTGATTTAGAGTTTGTTGGGCTTGGTAAATGCAGCAACTTTGGAAAGAATTAAAACTACTGGAATCAATACTCCCATTCTCTTTTATCACCTACTGTTAAAGCAAGGGGTTTGGAAAAGGTAACAAAAATGGGAAAGTTGCTGTTAATCTTGAAGAAGGCTGTGATTCCTGCCCAGTGCACAGCCACTTCCCAATCTGCTTAGAGTCGCTTTTATTTTAGGTTCAAAATTGGAATCAGATCAACTCAACATTTGGAAGGAGACTAAAGTGGTACAGCTGAGATTTTAAGATCTGTTGAGGTATCACTCCCAGCAGTACATTAATCATATATAATTTGTCAAAGAGCTTTAAAAAGTCCCCACAAAACCAGAACTGAGAGTTTAAGGCTACACTGCACGATTCCCAATGTACACAAAAATTGGAAAATGCTGAGGAACTTGTTAATTAGGGAGCACATTACAGTTTCTAAGCACGCCAGGCTGGTGGGTTTGGGGCTGGTTTTTTTCCCCAAGTCAGTTTAATCTCTGTAACTGGCTATAGTATTGACCAGGATGTCATTAAGAATGCAAGGGAGGAAACACATATTAGATGTTGTCAACTGGGTGCCAAAGAATTAGAGGCTCTGTAATGAGATGTCTTGAACAAGATCCAGAAAAATGAAATGGGACTGGGGGGGTTGTACTGCACACAGCTTTAGTGCATTGGAATTTATGATGTTTAATTGATTGTTGAGATAGGGCAGGAGCTGTGCTGGAGTTCTGTAAGACTGAACTGAGAGACTGCAGGTGGAATTCAGGAGTGAGCTGTGAGCCAGCAGGGATGGCAGCATGTCCTGGGCACCACCTGCACCTCCAGCAGCAACCTCTGCCCAGTGGGAAAAATTTCCCTGCTTCAGCCCCTAATTTTGCTGCTGATCTGCTGTCTCCGGTGATCAAGCAAGAAAATTCTTCTAAAAAATTAATTTTAGCTTTTCAAAACAATTTTATTAGCAATGTGTGTCTTCGAGAGAGGAGCAAGAGCATTGCAAGCAGGGGAAAGTCCCTCTCACTTTCCTTCCAGCATTAAACTGAATCATTTGGTGTTTTCTTCCCAACAGCTCATGACTAAACACCCTGCAAAACGCCTTGGCTGTGGCCTGGAAGGTGAAAGAGACATCAGGGAACACGCTTTCTTCAGGAGAATCGACTGGGAAAAATTGGAGAACAGAGAGATTCAGCCACCTTTCAAACCTAAAGTGGTGAGTGAGGTGCCAGGATCCCCTCGCTGACTGCCCGCAGCCCTGCTCCCGTGGGGCGAGGCTGCTGCTGGGGCTGCAGACCTGGGGCACAGCCAAAATGAGCCCGTTTGATAAGGGCAGGGCTGTCTGTGAGCCTGCTCGTGCCTGGCTGTAACCCAGGGAACTCTGTGCCTTCCAAAAAAGCCTCTGAGTGGTTTGAGCCCTGCCCAGATGGTCACGCACTGCGGGAGGAGCTGCAAACGGGGAAATTGGCACTCCCACATCAGCCACTCGAGACTGGTGATAAATGTGCTTAACAGCTGTCTCTGAGCAGCATCTGCAGTCAGGATCTGACTGAGGGATTTGGATCAGAGGGGGGAATTTCCTCCGTGGTTGGCTGCCCAGCAAAGGGGGTTTTATTCCCCATCCTTCAGCGATGTCTGCTCAGTTTGTAAGAATGATCTCTGGTTTATTTTCCATGATTATTACTGGTTTGCACACATGTATCTACAGGAACATTTTAGAAATTCAAGCAAGTGGAAAGATGTCCTTACCCTGAGAGCTGTTTGCATAATAGAATTGGAAGAGCTTTGCTTGTTGAGACAGAATTTCTTTCAGCATGTACTGTGCTTTATTGGCAGGCAAAGAGAAGACTTTGCACACAAGAACACAAGCTTTAAGGAACAGCTGTAAATTGTTATGTCCTAACATTGAATCTTTCTTCTCTAACCCTTTTATCTTTCACCTGAGAACCCTGGCTGGCTTTAGCACCTCAGAGTGATTGGTCTGTACACTGATTTATTTGCCAATACAGACACACCACTAAGGTATCACAAACTAATGAACAGAGGGACTCCAATACCCAAGTTATTCTTCACTTTTTTCATACAAATGCCTTTTTCACATCACCAGGAGGAGAGTTGCAGCTGAGAAGAGTGTTTAGTGCTAAAGGAAATACCTTTTTGCTATGGGGGGGATTTTGCATGCAGGGAAGGGTGTAAATAAGTGAAGAACTTGTGTGGTGCTGCCAGCCCTGCCCAACCCAGAGCTGGCTGTGCAAAGGGGAGCTGCTCTTTAGAGCATATTTTATGGCAGATTTTTATAACGTGGTTCTCAAGTCAAATTTAAAGCTGATCATAAAGCAGATCCACCTTCACATCTGTAAGTTTTATTAGCTCAGGAGCTGAGGGCTTAGACTCTCCTTGAAGTTAAAAGTAACACCAGCACGAAGGTGCTAAAAGCTTAAAGTGTGGTCTGGTTCCATCAGAGCTCCCTGGCAGATCCTGGCTCCTGCTCAGAGCTGTGCTCTGTCTCCCTGGTTATCATGACCTGGTTTGTTTGCACAGGCTGCTATTAAAATACACCGAGGCGGATTCACAGAGCCCGACTCTCCTAGGCAAAAATAACTTAAAATCCAAGTCTAGTATTTACATACCCTATGCACAACTCATATATGGTGATTGCTGATTCTATTTATATCAGTTTCATACAATTATAGAATCATTTAAGTTGGAAAAGACCTTTAAGATCATCGAGTCCAACCATTATCCCAGAACTGCCAAGCCCACCAGTAATCTGTGTCCCTAAACACCACATCTGCACACCTTTTAAATCCCTCCAGGGATGGATATTGATTTTAGAAAGCAAAAAACATCCAACCCTTAATCTGTTTGAAGATATGGATGTATTTACAGGCTTTGTTTGGGGTGGGTTTTTTCAGGAAACCCTTGTAGGTGCATCGAATAATCCTGCTGCTTCCACAGTCCTTACTCAAACACAGAGCTGCAGATTTTGGGTCAGCAGTTGGGTGCTGTAAATAACACATTCCCTTCCAGATTGACATTTCACAGGTTACAGGCATAGACTGATTATTTGGCAAGAAGGACGTTTTCCTCCTATTTCCAAGTTTAGGAGTTTGAGGAGTCCTTTAATTTCAGTTGTACTCTAATACTGCAATTATGTTCACAATAGCAATGCTACTCTTTAATGTAAAGACAAATACATAATTGAAGATGCAAATTTATTTATAAGTTACAATATTTGCACCCAAAATATACTCATATTTCATGTGATTTATTTCTTAACCTCTACTAGTATGAGCAATAGTGAGAGACCTAATGGACTGAGGAACTTTGGTTTCCATATCCAGCTTGTTTGAATACTTTCTACTTGCTGAAAAAAAGAAGAGGAGAAAAAATTTTAAAAAGAAAAAAAAAGCATAATTTTGTTACAGGATGGTGCTTATCTGTAGAACACCTTTTTAGCAAAAACTTTCCTTTTTAGCAATAACCCTTTTGTGGCTGCTCTGAGCTGGCTGTTGTGCCTCTAAATTAATTTGACTTAATTTGGGTATACATCAACTATCACGGCAATGATTATGGGGTTTTTCCCTTATCAAAGTTCAGCTCTTTCCATTCTTGTTCTTCAGAGATTCTGTCCCAGAGTGCAGAGGCTCAGTGGGCACCAGGGCGTTCCACGAGTGCTGCAGAGCCCTGGGTGGAGAGAGCAGAGCCCCGTGAGCCTGACCATGGGGCAGTGTCCCTCTGCTTGTGTTCCTGCAAGGCTGGACAAGCATCCCTGGGAGCAGGGGGTCCAGGAGCTGAGCACCTGCTCCTTGTCTGAAATAGGAACCAGCCTGTGCCCCAGGCAGCAGGAGTTCTTTGCAGCTCAGCTCAGATGGCAGATCCACCACCTGCCAGGTGCTTTGCTAGAAGGCTGGAAAGGGTGGCTGGGCTGTTCCAGGAGAGCCAAACCTCTCACCCTGAACCCTCTCAGTGGGCCCCTCTTGTGCTGGTTCAGCCAAATCAGAGGAGAAATATCCTCTGAGGGAAGGCAGGGCACCACCACCCCTCCCCCAAACCCAGGTTCAGGAAAGAAAAAAAAAATTCCTCAAAGGAAAGTGAAAGAGATAAATACTATTTATTCAACAAACACACAGAAAAGGATAACAATGCTAAATAANCCAAAAGTCCCAGGAAAACTCTCTCTGGAGAAAAGAGCTGAGAGCTGGATGGAAAGCAAGGTTGCTTCCTCCACACTCCCTGCTGAGAGCCCAGAGATCTCTGTGTGTGTCCTTGAGCAATTGGTTTGAAAAGTTCTCTCAGTTTTCCTCTCACACCCAGTCTTAAACCACAGGATTCACCTTCTGGGCATAGAGTGGTGATAGGGGATGCACATCATAAAGTCACCCCAAGACACCTCTCCAGTGCATCCCCCTATAAATGCACAGATTTACTCGTGTTGCATTAATTGAGGAAAAAATCAATATTTAATATTGGTCTATTGTACGAGCCTTATTCTGCCCTCTCCGAGTTATCCTCTGAGTCTGAAGATAATAATGTAACGTTACCCTTTTTATCCACAGGCAGGGATGTGGAAGGGATGGACAGAGAGGAGAGGGTCAGGAACAATGGGAAGGAACATTCACTGCCTCTACCACACCCCTGCTTTGTCCCAAGATCTGTTACAGTAGTTTTGAGATGAGCACATTCACCAGTTTCCTCCTCACCTCTCCACAATATTCAATGCCTAACTTTCCTCAAATATTCATTTTTTTCTTGCACACAAGCTAATCTCATTCTGGTACCACCTTCCTGTTCTTTAGCATGCCTCTGGTCATACTTCCCAGCTTATCAAGTGTTTTCTGCATTCCTCAAAACTCTTCTTTCTACAGACCTGGTTTCTTTTGTTTTCTGTTCTGAAGGAGTTGTGCTCAGGCTGTGGCTGTATTTAACCCCCTTCTTGGCTGGGCTTTGCCCAAAAATGAGTCTTTCATGAAAATAAAGGAGGAAACCTGTGATAGCAATTTTGTAACAAGGACCTGTCCTGGGATGTGCTCCCTGCCCAGCCCTCCTGCCCCGCCAAGGACTGAGGCCCTGCTGTCATTTATGAATTTACAGGAGTTTATAGGCTGTTCAGGGAAGAGTCAAAGCATATCAATGAATTGCATCAAGCTTTTTTGCAGATCATAAAGGAAACAGAGACTAACACGAAAAATTTAATTTTGTATTGTAAGGCTTTTAAAAAGAATGAAACGACTTGACAAAGAAAGTATCTCTTGCCAACATATGTTTATAAAAATATTTCCTTTTTCCTTTTGTATCCCAGTAATTCTGAATATTTAAGCCTCTTTATCCCGTCACCTCATGCTGATGGATGGAAACCTTTCTGACTGCTTTTCATCAGAATTCAGCTATTAAAACTTCTCTGTCTGGGATTTTTTGTCGAAATATCTGAAAAGCAAATTTTCTCTCAACTATTCATAGGAACCGATGGAAAGCCTTGCATGTATCCTGTCAACTCTGCCGTTGTACCGCTGACTTTTTCAGCCTTTTTTTCTGTTTTTCTCTTTCCTTGCAGTGCGGCAAAGGGGCTGAAAACTTCGATAAGTTCTTCACACGAGGACAGCCGGTGTTGACGCCTCCAGACCAGCTGGTCATTGCTAACATAGACCAAACAGATTTTGAAGGGTTCTCCTACGTCAACCCCCAGTTCGTGCACCCCGTTGTAGAAAATGTAGCATGAACCAGCAGAACAAATCCCGCTGTGGGGAGCAGTTGTAACCCTACAATTTTCAGGCTTTCGCCTTGTTGATTCCATTTGGGCCTGGAAATTGTAGGGTTAGAGGGTGGAAGATGAGGGAAGGGCCACTCAGTCAGGATTTGGGCTTTGCAACAGCGATGTTGTCTTAACAGGAGATAAATTAGTGTACAGTGCCCACTTTTTCTTCTAGAAGTCGCCACTGACTTGTCAAAACTTACCCATGTTTTGGTACGTTCTATATTTTGTAACTTCCCACTGTCCTTTTCCTCCCTTTTCCACTCCGTTGTGTCGGGAAAAAACCTGGCACGTGGTCTGAATGAGGAGCCACCTCGAGTATTTATTCCTTGGGGGCAGATGCTGGGAGCTGGGAGTGCCCTCCCCAAAGGCTTCGGGGGCAGCACCAGAGACTGAGCAGGGTCAGCTCTGGGGGGAAAAGGCAAAAACAGGGCTGAAAGTGTTTGGAAAATATGGCAGGAAAAAAACAAAGAGTTGGGAATGGGTGGGAGGGGGGATGAAATCAAATTAGACCCTGAGGTTTGGCGAACTGATCCTGTAAGATCCCAAATAAAAGCGCTCGGGTGGTGGCCACATCTCTAGGATTTTTGCTAAGAGTAGCATGTGATAAACTCAAGGGTGAAATTTTGTCTTTAATAATAATAATAATAATGATAATAGTAATAATTTTAATAATACTTTTGTGAATTTTAATCTCCATGAGATTATTCTGTGATCCAGGGTGCCATTGTCTGTTCAGTTGGTTTAATTTACACCACTCCTCAAGTTTACTGTTAACTGGTTCTAATACCAATATTTTACTATGAAATTTATTAACCTGGAATGTAAAACAAAACTGTAAATCTTTAAATCTTATTTACATGTGTTTATTTATAGTCTGCAGTGTAGGGCAGTAAATTGAAGAAAGCATTATGTATACTAAATTAACAAAAAATGCAGCCCCGAGTGACTTCCTGATTTCTCCAGAATAACTCATGAAAATCAAGTGAGATTTAGTCTTAAATAATCAGTTTTAATTCAGAAAACTTTGGGCTGTAGAATAATCAAGCCTGAAAGAAGCAGCACCTAAAACTCGTTTTATTGATAGAATGGAATTTAATACGTTTTACATATGCTTCATGCAATGAATTTTGCATGTTTAGTAATAACTCTTAATAATAAGGGTTAATAATAAGCAGATCTATATTACTGACATAATCGTATCAAGCATAAAGAGTATTATAAAAATTTTATAAAACAACTTGTGCTTTATTTGTGAAAGTTCTTGTTCTGAACGACACCATTTAGATTTAGCTAAATGTTTTCTTGCTATTGTTTTGATTTTTACTTTAGGTTTTGAATATTGTTACTGGCTTAGGGTATAATCTCTTTTTTTTAAAAGTAGATATACTTTTAAATAATAATTGCTACCTGCAGGTTTTATACGAGGTTCAATTAGGCTTTCATTTCACATCTGCTTATTACTTGCAGAGAAGGAAATAGACTTTATTTGCAATGATGAACACTGTAATTAATGCAATCTTCTCCTCTCCTATCACTTAGATAAAAAATTTTGATATTTCCTCTTACAACTTACCAGAAGATATTAACTCAAATACCAGTAAATAATGTTTTGTGCATATTTTGGTTTTGTTACAGCATGTAAAATAGTAGTTGGTGCATTTCCCTTTTTTATTTTCCCTCCTGCCTTGATCCCATTAGCAGCCACAGGCACTTTTTGTCTGTCAGATGTGCATGACGATGCCAGAAGCATGATGTCTCTGTTGCTGCATGCAGACTGATTACAATTTTTCCAGCATGTAAACATATTCAAAAAGTAAGATATTTGCCATAAAAGACTTCAATTTATACTAGAATATGTAATGGGGTGGGGTGGGAGGGGAACCTACTTTCTAATCATCTTTTATGACAATAAAACACGGAACCTGTGCCAAAGATTCTGTCAGAAAGACCCAATCCTGCCAGGTGGCACCAGAGGGGTGGGCTGGAGCCGGGTGAGCGGGGCAGCTTGAGGGGAGCGTGCTTGGAGGGGAAGGATGACAGTGATGAGCTTCTGCACCCGCAGGGCCCTCGGGAAACGTGGGTTTGGGGCCAGGATGGGCCATCCCCACACTCCAGGAGTCCAACTGTTGCCCTGTCTTGGTCCTTTTGTGCCCCCAGCTCCCACGAGGAGCACCCTGGGCTGATCCAGCCCCGACGTTCCCAGGTCTGGCTCACGAGGGGCGTTGGCCGACTGACAGGAACTCAGGTTGTTGCCTGAACAAGCAGGACTCAAACTTTTCAAACATTTTAGGAGTAAAGTTCTTGAACAGTTCTGTGTCAAATATGTTGTCAGCCAAGACTGGGAGTTTATTTCCTCCTTTGTGTATTATATATTTCAAAAATTACGATATTCACCATAAAGCATGTGGCCTAGTACAGCATTCATGACATTTTTTTCTTCTTTTTTTCTGAATATTATTAGCCTGCCAACATTTAGCAGAATCTGGGTATCATGCTGTAGAAGACAATAGATTGAATTAAGATAACAGATTACTGAGTCTCAGATTTTAATAAAGAAGGGGCTCTCAGCTATGCCAGTCTGCCAAGAGGTGCCATTGTGCTTGTTTTAAGAATGTGAAGTGAAAAAGACACTTTTGAAAAAGGAAAATAATGGAAGAAATACCAGCACACAGGTCTGGGGAGTAAGCAAAGCAGATCAGGGGCAGAATTGAACCAAACCAGAAACCAGGCAGGAGATCCCCTGGGTAGATGTTCCCACAGTTTTGTTTTCCTGATGAAATCTGAGTTGTCCAGGGAAGTCCCACTGCTGGCACAGCTGTGACAGTCGGTGCTGTTCACAGCAGGACACAGCATCACAGAGCTGGTCTGACACTGGGACAGAGCTGGTCTGACTGGGACAGAGCTGGTCTGACTGG
>VZRO01001936.1:148385-169246 GCA_013397915.1 Daphoenositta chrysoptera
GACAGGGCTGGTCTGACACTGGGACAGGGCTGGTCTGACACTGGGACAGAGCTGATCTGATACTGGGACAGGGCTGGTCTGATACTGGGACAGGGCTGGTATGATACTGCGACAGGGCTGGTCTGACACTGGGACAGAGCTGATCTGATACTGGGACAGGGCTGGTCTGATACTGGGACAGGGCTGGTATGATACTGGGACAGGTCTGCCCATCTTCTGGCCACTTCTCATAACCAGTTTCTTCAGCCCTTGTGTTTGTCTCCCAGTTTTTCTGATGTAGAAGCAGAAATTCCTCTTTCACGTCGTTACCTCAGGTCCCCGGGCCTGCCACATCCGTGTTGTCTTCTGGAGGGTTCTGTACACTTAGGAAAAGGTACTGTGAACTCAAGGATCCTGCAGGAGCAAGGCAGGGTTGGGTAAAGCAGGGATTAGTTGTGTTACCCCTCACTGCTCTTCCTGATGCCCTCACATGTGAAGGCTCATGCTCTGACCTTTCCCAAGAACTCCCACTGGCTGCTCAGAATCCAGAAATTTATAATGGCAATGAAAACCTGAAGTATCCAGCCTGAATTTTCCTATCTTTTTAGAGACAGATGTTATTTATATAATACTTTTCACAAGATTTGGTTTTCTAGAGAACATGTATCAACAGAAGGAGAGGCATTAGAGCTGCTTCTCTTTCACTTGTGTTCGATAGCAACTGTAATCCCAACACCCACGTTGCCACCAAGATTCCCAAAAGGCAAATTGAAAATTGCACTGCACTGAAGCTGGGGTGGAAGTTTGGGAGCTGTAATTGAAAATTGCACTGCACTGAAGCTGGGGTGGAAGTTTTGGGAGCCGTTTTTCCATCCCTGGGCTCGAGTCCCAGACAGTTCCAGAGCAGCCCCATTCCTGCTGGGGGAGGCACAGGTCTGCCATGGAAAACTTCCAAGGGGTTTTCAGGGATCAAATGGGACTTAACTGGCTCCTAGGCAAATTTCTTCATTATTCAGGCATCTGAATAATGTGTTTGTGCACCTTTGAGTCACCAGAGCAGGGTGGTGGGATTCCAGGACGACCACTTCATCCACCAGCCAGGCTCGGTGCTCCGAGCAAGGTTGGCACGTACGTGAGAAGGAGAGAGCACATCCCATAGTAAAATACTCCTTCTTAATCCAGTTTGGAGGAGAAATGCAATTTAGCTTTCTGATCCTTCATTCTTTCCAGAAATACAATTGAATTTCATTTTACAAACTGAAGACAGTTCTTCTGGAAATCAGCTGTTAATTTAAAAAAAACTCATCACGTCTGAATGCTGTTGGCCTTTGAAATCCATCCTATCTTTTGGGGTGAATCCAATTCAATAATGCTGGGCTTCTATAAAATTAATAAGGTCGAGCAAGAGAGGAACTTGTCTTCTAGCTGGAAAGATGACATGTCCACGGATGGAGTGGTACCACTTGCAAAGTGTTTTCTGAGCTGGTGCCTCCGGATGCAATCCCAGTTAAATTCCATAGGAGACACCTGCAGTGAACAGGGGGGGCAGATCCTCCTCCCTGTGCAAAGCATAGCATTGGAAATAATAATAACCATAATAATAATAATCCAATAATAAAGCTTTGATATGAGTAGAAAGCTTATCTTCAGTATATCAAGTTTACAGTGGGCTTTTGGACCTGCCAGGAAACTTCTGGAAATATTTAATGTGATTTTCAGTTCTTTTAGTCATTAGCATAAGTTATTGTACATATGTTTTTTGTCTCTGCAAACGTGGGTGTGGGCTGTGTTTGATGTGTCCCCTCAGTAGGTGGGCACTGAGCTGCCAAGTAGTCAAAAAGTAGACAAGCTAAAAAGCACTTTTTTCCTCGGCCCCGCACTCGTAGATGGGATCTGAAATAGTTGAGTTGCAGACATAAGTAAGATTTGACTCCATGAACTTGCATGATTCCCTCATGTGCCAGTAACAATTGGGAATTCAATGGCCTTACCAGGAATAATCACCATGCACTACAGCCCTCCTGTTCCCAGGAAACCTTGAGAGGGAGAGGCCACTTGTTAACCTCTGCCTCAGTTACCTCGTCTGTGAAATGGGGGTAAAATACTTCCTGACCTCACAGGGAGGGGTGAGGACTTCTTGGGCAATGTTTCTAATTCACTTTTAACCTGAAAAGAGTTGTGGAAGTATTATTATAATTTTTAATATTAAATCAGCTTCTTGGATTCACATGGTACTGCTGGCTATACCATGCTGTTTCTACTTTTTTATAGAACTTTAGTAACTCTGCTGAAGCCGTTTGAAGAGAAATAAAATCAGCTCTGATCATGTTTCTTACAGAATCTGGAGTCCAGCTTTTGTACCTGGAGTCAGGGTGTGGTGGGGAGTGATGCTTGCTGATGGTGTAGGTCAGCTGCACTTACCTCTTTTCCAGCTACTGAGATTTTTATGTGCAATTTAAAAATTCCATGTCAATGGAAGTCTTAGCAGAACTGATTACTGGAGGGGGAGATTCCTTTTGAGTAAATGAAGTCAGCACAGCTGTTTTCTAGTACCGTTTTTACTGACTCCTGCTGAAGGAGGAGCTCTGTTCTTTGTGCAGCTGCTCCGTCCGTGACAGGTTGATATTTTATGTTGATATTTTAATGTATTTCCGTGTTGTAAATGGGTCTTTGTGCTTTTTTTTTCCTTGTTGTCACACCGTAGTTCAAATTTAAAAGAAAACTGCTCCAGAAGCTGTTTTTTTCTTCCACTGATGTCAGTTGACCTAAATAAATAAATTAAGTCTGTTAATGATTTGAAACAGTGCAGGATGAGTAGCAACAACATTGACACTCAGCTCCATCGAAGCTCATTTCTCACTCTGGTTACATTGGACACTCTGCAGCTGATGTTTCATTAGTTTTATAATTAATAATGACAGGAACATTTTAATAGAAGGAAGATGATGTTCCTGATCTTTACAAACATTTTCCTGAGCACTCTTTGAATTTCTTTTCCTTCTCTCTGGCCCCATGAGGCGACGCTGCCGAGGGCTCCGTCCTTCCAGAGCTTCAGCACTCCTGGCTTGGCTGGGTGCTGAGTGCTTGGCCAAGAGCCCCTGTTCACTGAAAATGTAAAAAACCCCAATTGCAACAAAATGAAGCTCATTGGCTCTTTTTAAAATGTGCATTTCCCAACACTCTGTGGTTTTTCACGAGAATACAGAGAACACCTGAAACTTCTCAAATGACTGTATGTTACTTTAATGGGTTTTTTTAAACATAAAGTAATCCCACCTTGAACTCATTAATATTTTTCATATTATTTTAAGACCCAAATGTTGTATTTATACAGAGGAGAACATCATTTATTTTCATATTATTTATCTGCAAGATGCTACCAGAAAATTTGGAGAGGCCATTCATTTTTCAAAAGATTTTTAAAAAATCAAACATTGGAAGTGTAGTGGGCAAGACTGATGTACAAATCACAGCATCTTTTTTTTTTGTTTCATAATTCGCAGTATCTTCAATCCTTGTTTGCATGAAATGCTTTCGTTAAGTATTAATTGTAGTTTCAAAGCAAGTGTGTATGAATAAAAATACTGATCATTACTTTTGTGAGAGTTTGGTCTGCTTTTATGAAATCTCGTTTCAAAATTGACTCCCAGAGGCTGCAGAGAGGTTGGTGGGATCAGCCACAGAATTTGCCCAGCCTGGACCTTGACTCTTAATTCAGGCACAGAATTTTAACCTGGGCTCACTTTTAGTCCTTGTTAATGAATCAAGAGGGGAGAAAAAGGCTTAAGTGGGGAAAAGATAAATGTGTGAGAGGGTGCTCAGCTCTCGACCTCAGTGGAGCTGGGCTGCTCCAGGTGTGGGTGCCACGGGGAAAAACAGCCCCAGGAGCCAGGTGAGGTCTCAGGTTGGAGGGTCTGGCTCAAAGCCCGATGTGAGATTGGTGCTGGAGGGATGTGCCCTCCTTGGGAGCAGCCAGACCCAGGAAAATTCAATTTGTCCCTTTGAGAGTGTGGCTCTGGATGGTTCATTCCAGCCTCTGCCGCTGCTCCCTGGGCAGAGGGGCTGCAGCAGTGATTAACGACCCTCGGGACCCTCCTCTGTAATGAAACATCTGATTTGGGACTCCCGGGGACAGGACACCTCCCCGTCCCACCAGCCACGCTCCCCCCACGCCCACCAGCCTCCTTTACACTGACACGGTTCGTTTTCAGGACTTGAAAGCAATGTCCAAATATTGTGACAACTTGTCAGACAACTCCCTTTCCTGCCTGCTCTCACAGGATTGAATCTCATGCTAATTCAGTTATTGCGTTCGTTTAGTTTGCAGAAGTCTGGCTGAGTTTGCCCAAAGGAATGGGTGAAATTCCACGTTTTTTCCCCAAGAGTCAGTGTTTCCAGGCTACCACACACCTGTCATCCAACGTGCTCAGCTTCTGAAACCATGACCACATCCCAGACCTTGGGAGCTCTCTGCAGAGCAGAACGGGGGCAGTGGGAGGCATCACTGCCCTGAGCCCGTGGACAGAGCAGGAGGAAGGGGGTGCTCAGCTCTCCATCTGCCAGAGCTGCACCTCCAGCCCCTGGGCTGGGCAGGATTTGTGGCCAAACCACCGCAGTGCCCATCCCAGGGGCTGTTGGCTCTTGGAGGGAGAGCTCGGACACGAGTGAAGCTCTGAACGCTCTCCCTGGGGCAGGAGAAGCCTGGCGGAGGCGTGGGAGGCTGGAGAGGGACTCCCAGGGGTGGGAGAGCCCCCGGCCACCCCTGGGCACCCTCTGCACCCTCCCACCCCCACCGGGGGTCTCATGGGCAGGACAGCCCCCAGCTCCCAGCAGCAGGAGTCAGCTCCCACTGCAGGGTGGAGAGAGCTGCGTGGGCTGCTCTGGTGTGAGGCTCAACACCGCGACAGGGTGGGGAAAAGGGGAAAATACCCAACAGTGCATCTTTGTTTGACTTTTTCTAAGCAGGCAAGATCAGGCTGGTGGTTCTGGGAAAAATGAAGTGCTAAAAGCTTCTGCAGGAGAGGCTGGAGCTCTCCATGCCTGCCACATCCATGTGTGAGAGCATCTCCATCAGGAATATTTCCAGCATGATAAATCACACCAAGTGTTCGTGCCTGCCTCCCCCAGCCCCAGGCTCTCTTCAGAGATTTGGGTATTTGATTCAGAAATCTCAGAATATTTTTGCAGAGCTGGTGTGTGAGCTGCAAATAAAACCAGCTCCTCTGAGAACTGCTTGGGTAGCTGAAATGATGACTGCATTAATTACCACGAGGTAATTATAATCCCACCTGCTCCCTGGGGAGCCATGGTAAAGCAAAGGCAAATCAATCAAGGGCCCAAATCAGGACAGCTGTTGCCATGTGTGGGTGGCTTGTCCTCAAAGGCATATTTTCCCTGGCTGCATCTGTCACTTGTCACCTTCCCAAAGTGGTGCTGCACCCAAAGAAATTTGGGATCTGACCAGGAGACCAATCAGTGGCAGGGCTGGACCCACAGATTTCCTGCAAAGCTTTATTTTTTGCTTTTTTTTCCCCTGCTTTTCCAAAAGAAGGGCATGGAATGAGGCAGATCTCATGGGAAATGAGTCAATGCTGTCTCCTTCTCCAAGGACTCTGCATTTGCTGCCAGGGTGACAGTGTCAGACACCAGCTGCCACTTCCAGTGCTCGTTACTGGGCCCTGACTCAGTGCCTGCCATCCTGCCCCAGGAGAGGTTGTTGCACAGAGTGAGAGGAAATTATTCCAAAGCCAATTTAAAGCACCCTACCTGGGTGAGGAGAAAAAAAAAAAAAAACAAGCCAAACAAACAACCCCGCAGTGGAAGTTTGCTTAGAAATGTTTTAGATCTTACTCTTGCCCACCGAGGCTGGCAAAAATCACCCATCTCTTCACATGCTGGCAATGAATTTTGTGTGTGTGTGTCAGAGAGAGAGAGAGAGAGTTTGGTGCACATCTGTCCTATCTTTCCTATTTTTCCTATTTGAGGACATGATCCCTCCCCCCTTACCCTGCTCCTCTATTCAGAACACTCCATAAAACTCAGTGCCCATAACAGGGAGGCTTCCTAGTCCATATAAAACATTCTGCAACAATTTATATAAAACCTCAGCAAAGCTTCAACATTTTCAGTGACACCCCCAGAAAAACACTCTTTTAACAGGATTCATTTGCTTCTCCTTCAAGTGTAGCCGTGTCTGGGACGCTGATCAGGTGTGATTTCAGGAAAAATCCACCAGAAACAGCTATTAAAGCTACCAGCAAGGAGTGCAAGGGCAGAAGGAAGGAAAGGCCAGCAGTGAGAGCATCCCAAAACTCCTTGGATCAGTTCCTGGTCCTTTTGGGATAAGTCATTTAGCATTCTTGTGCCTGATTGACACTAACATCATTAAAAGATTGGTAATGAATTTCAGTGCTATATAAATCACACGGAAAACTATTACCCTTAATACAAGCGTTACGAGGCTTTAATAATTAATGTCATCTAAACTTCTTTCCAAAACATGACCTTTGAAATCGGATTGCTGTGGCCAGAGCCATCCCTCATCCTGCAAGCTGCTGCTTTCCAGCCAGCCCGGGTGGCTGCAGTGGGGCTGTGCTGGGGACCCTGCAGGGGCCAGTCCCAGAACAGCTCCCGGAGGGAACCTGTGAGGTGGGGGAACCTCCTCTCCCGGTGCAGCAGGATAACCGGAAACACCAGCAGTGAGAGAAAATCAATTCCAGCTCGTCTCGTTGCAGGTTGGGATGTGGGCACTCCCTGCCCTTCCAGACCCCCTCCCTCCCGCGTGGAGATGCTCAGATCCCCGGGCAGCCTCGGGTGCTGGTGCCTTCCAGCCCTGGAACACCACGGGGGCTAAAAAATGCACCTGGCCAACTCCTGAACTGGCACATCCTCCTCTTTTAGGAGCTCAGTTTAGCCCCGTGTGTTACAGAGGGTATTTTATTTTAAAGAAAATCTCTAACTTCCATTCACACGTGTGCCTTTGTTGTTCCGTGAGTCAGAGCCGCTCGGGGAGGCTGCGAAAGGCTCCGCACATTTATTTTTTTTAGGCTTTCACACAGCATGTGGGTGCTGGGTTAAAAATAATGTGGCACCTCTCCTTGAGCGGATCCAGGCAGAGGGATGTGCAGGGGAAACAGCAAATGGAGCTGCAGCTCCAACAGCCCACGGAGTTAATTCCTTTAATTTAGTCATGGTGCAAGCGGGATGTGAAAACCCTCCCGGAGAGAGGAGAAGGAAGGGCTGGTGTTCTTTGGTGCCGTGAGTTTCACGTCTTTCCCTGTTTTCAGTGTCTGAAAAATAAAACAATAACACTGCTGGGATAAGGAGCAGAAGTTGTGCTGATTCCTTCCACACCCCAGGGCCTGGCTGGAGCAGCCCGTCCCACCTGCACAGGAGCCGGGGTGCTGCAGGTGTGGGTCCCAAATCCAAGCTGCTGCTGTCCAGTCTGAAATAGCCCACAAACACCATCCATGAGAAACAAAACTCTCAAAAATCTCCCTAAGCAAGTGGTTCCCGGCCTCTGGAAGCTGCCCCGGGGGTTTCCCGAGCGTTGTGCTGGGGCTGCTCTGCATCTCTGCCGTGCTCCAGCATCTCCCCGAGCCTCCCCCCGGCCGGGCTGCCCACGAAATGACAAAAAATAGCAGGAGCCGAGGCAGCTGGCATGGAGCATCCATCACCTCCCACACAAGTCACAGCAGCTCCTGCATCCCAGCCTGTTGCATTTACCTGCTCGCTCTCCCTTCCTCGGGCAAACACTGCAACAGCTGGCAGAGGCAGAGCTCCCCTCCCTGTGCCCAAAACGCTTCTCACAGCCTGGAGTGCAGGTGAAATTGCTCAGTGGCTGTTGTCTGACACCCGATCAGAGCCATGGGTGGGCCCAGGGGTGGCTGCCCTTTGCTGGGTGGATTTGCTGTCCAAATAATTCAGCACAGAGCAAATTTGAGGGAGCAGGAGGGGAGGCAAACCTACCAGGTTTGGTTTCCTACCAGCTGGTGGCCCAAGCTGACAGGACCAGGCCTTTTATTTCATAATAACCTGAGTGCCTTCAAGGTGGCTTCTGTTGAAAGGGAAAAGACCAGGGAAAAGCATCCCTGCAGATGTCACCTGTCAGAATCAAACTCTTGTAGCTGAAATGAGCCGGGCCCACCACCCCCCTTTGCACTGCTGACAGCCCAGGGAGAGCTGCTGTAAGAAATCACTTCTGTTCTGAGCCACTAATGAAGCTCAACTCCCTCCTCAGTAATAAGGTTTGACCTTGGGTGCATCCTAAGAGCTGCTGCTGAAGGGTCCGTGGAGCTTCAAGCTTCCAGACTGATTAAAGTGTGGTACAAGAGGCTGCTGCAGTGGCACAGGCTGGCAGAGCTGCTCTGGCTGGGGCACAGTCCAGCCCTGCAGGGTTTGGCACCGCTGTGGAACATCCAGTGATGGGCGAGGTCCCACCCAGTTTCACTTGCCCCACACCTGGCTGTGGAGCAGGATCCACAGGAGGAAAGAGCCCAGAAGGAACAGTGAAAAGTGGGGATGGCAAGGTGGTGCTGCCAGCTGGTGTGATGTGAAACAATAAACCAGAACAGCTATTGCAGGATTTGGCAAAGTCCTGCCCCAAGTTTGGGGGATGCTGAGAAGATGTAAAGTGCTGATTGTCCTGTCTGGGACAGCCATGCCAAGCTTCTGTCCAAGAGAAGGATTTCCCACTTCACTGGTTTTTCCCACCATCAGGGAAATATGTTACGGGGAGGAATTCTGGAGAGCTGCTAATGAGGTAGGAGAGTTTAGCTGTGCTCTGGGGTTTTGGGAGTCATCACTGGTGCTCTCTTTGATCCTGGCCCTGGACTGCCTGTGGGAACTGCTCCCGGTGTGGCTGTGGGCATTGTGCACATGCTCTGCCATGTACGGGACAAGCAGCAGCAGAAAACCCACCCGAGTGTTTCAGTGCAAGTACATTGGCATAGAAGCAAAGGGGAGGGGAAGAAACTGAAGCTCAAAATGTGTATTTCTAATTGATTATATGCATGGCTGCTGGGGGCCTCTCACACTGTAATGGTTAATTATGTCACTGTGGGAGCTGTAGCTTCATTTGTGTTGTATTCAAATAACCCTGCCCAGAGCCCAGGCAGCAACAGGGCAGGTTGTCTGTCTGGAAAAAAATGAAGGTCTGCTCTGTTTGGGGCTTTTTTTAACAATAAAGAGAAAAGAAAAATGATGAGCAGCCAATTACTGTGTTAAAACCATCTACCCTGATAGCACATCCAGTTCTAACAAGCCTCCTGCAGCTTTGTGATTTTATTGGCAATTCCCTGCTCATGATCTCCGTCCCGGGGAAGCCTCTTCCCCCTGGGAGTCCCAGAGGGCATCGGCCCCTTGGCTGCCTCTTCCCGTACAGAATCCATTCTGCTGACCAAATCCCTGCTTTGTCCTTACTGTCAACCCCCCGAGGGATTTGCTGCTTTAAATTATTCCTCAAATGTGAAGAAGATCCCAGGAAAACATGCTGAATTCACTATAATTGAAGTATTGCTGTAACTTGTGTGAAAGAACTTATCTGGAGCAGTCCCTCAAGGACAAATAACCAGGGAGGCAGTTTTATACCAGTCTGGATCTGGAACTTGCCTGTTTGGGGCTCTACCACGTTCTGGTTGAAGAAATCGAAACTTCCACATCTGCATCAGCTTCTGTTCTTTCTGTAAATCAAACAGAGCTCAACAAGCCCGAGCACACGGCTCCATTGATTCCAAACAAGCCACCCAACAACACCTCCTCCGCATCTCATATCTCACTTTATTTTGAGTTATTCTATTTAAAGCAGTCATGTTTTGCTAACTGGGGACGCCTCGGCAAAGATGCAGCACGTTTTAGCCAGAACACCGGGAGCTGGGCACCGTGGCGTGTGTGCCAAGCCCCTGCAGAGACTGAGCTCTCCCTGCAGAAATTTCCACACAATCCCGAGCTCCAGGTGCTGGGATGGTGTCCATGAGCTCCCTGTGCCCTGCTCCTGGGCTGGCACCTCCTGCAGCAGGAGTTCCCGCATGGTGTCTGACCCTTTTCTTGTCCTTCCCGCGGTATCCAAGGAAGTGTCCCATTGCTGGACACCTCCACGGAGCTGCATCCTTGTTCTTGGCTCTGCCTCTCATTTTCTGTGTGTTTTGGCTGAATCACCCAGCCTGGCGGGGGTTTGCAGAGCCCACAGCTCCTGCCCGTGTCCCTCTCTCTCCTTTAGCCCTGGCTCTGTCCCTGCCGTGGTGCCAGCCCTGCCAAGCTGCCTTTCTCCAGCTGCCCTCCAGCCCTCCCCGCTGGCCGCTGCGTCCTGGGCTGAGCGTTGGGCACTGGTGGCTGGAGCCACTTTTCCCTTCCCCGGCTCCCAAAGGAATCGTGTCCTGGGAGGTGCAGCCCACCCAGCACTCGGAGCAGTGTTCCAGGTGTGGGGGTGCCGGGAGGGGAGCGGGCACAAGGGGCAGGAGCAGGGCTGGCTGCCACCCCTGCCCCGCTGCTGAACGGGAGCCACCAGCTCAGGGACGGGGCACCGATGGGTGGAAGCGGAAGAAGGGAAAGGAGGAAAAAAGCGGGGAATAGAGGCAAAGTGGGGAAATAAAGGGAAAGGGTGAAAGGAGAGGGAGGAACAGGGAAGGGAGGGATAGAGGGAAGTGAGCGGGGGGTGCGGGGTAGAGAGGAAGAACGGGGGGATGGAGAAGGAGNTGAGTGCCGGGGCCGCCATGGGCAGGGCCGGGCTGGGGCTCCTGCCCCTGGCCGGGCCCAGCTGCCCCGGGAACGGGGGGGAAGCGCTCCAGGAGGCGGCTTCGCGGAGGTTCCGAATTAGATGTAAACCCCCGAAAGTTTAAAGCCGAGGGAAGAGGGATCTGGGTGCGGAGCCGCAGGGCTCAGGGCAGGTATCCCTGTGCTTTCCATATTCCCTTGGAGGGGGAACCGACCGGGGGCGGCGCGGGCACCGCCCCGGGCAGCATCCGCAGCATCCCCAGCGCGGCCCCGGAGCGCAGCGAGCCCCGGCGGGCGCGGCCGGACCCGGTGAGGTGCCCGGGTGAGGTGCCCGGGTGTCCTGCCCGGGTGAGGTGCCCGGGTGAGGTGCCCGGGTGTCCTGCCCGGGTGTCCTGCCCGGGTGCCCCGCCCGGGGACCGGCACCGCTCGGGCGTTTGACTTCGCCCGATTCCCGAGGGAAGGACCTGAGCACGAGAAAGCCGGAAAATCCCGGCTCTTCATCCCCCAGCTCTTCATCCCCGGGCTTTTCCCCGGCAGGCTGCTCAAACAGAGGCCAGCGCTTGGGCACCGAGAGCATCCCCGTCCTCAGCGGCGAGTTTTGAACGTTTTGCTGAGGAAGGGATGTGTATTTTTCCCAGGGAATATAAAATCTGCGGGAAGTCAGGCTGTGAATGTTTTCCAGTGTAACGAACCCCTTGGAGAGGGGAGTGTGAATTGAGCGAGGCTATCTGAGAAAAACCTGACCTGGTTCTTAAGTGAAGTGAAGTGCCGGGGGTGAGGGGAAAGGCTGGATCATGAGTTACCATATGAACAGGGAACGGGGACATGGAGCCTGTCCCCACTCCTGCACGCGCTCCTTATTCACAGCCTGGGGAGGGTGGTGAAATGAGAAATGTGAAACGTGAAATGTGAAATGTGAAATGTGGTGGTTCAGCCACCGCGGCGAGCAGGGAGGGTCTGACACGTCCTTTGGCTCTTGATTAATTGCCGGGCATGTCATAAAACTTCCTCAGCCCCTGACGCGGGATGCTTTTTGCAGCTTTTAGGGTCGGGGCTTCCAGGCACGGAGCTGCAGGAGCTCCTCGGGGTGCCCGGGGAGCGGGTCTGACCTCGCACCGCTGTCACCGCTGTGTCCCTTGTATCCCCCAAATCCCCCTGAGGGAGAGGAGGCCTCGTCGGTGCCTGCATGGTCCAGGTGAGCCTTCGGAAGGGGCAGCAAGGATGGTGCATTCCCTGAAGATAGCAGTGCTTCAGCAAGAGCAGTGCAAAGGACTGTTTCAGCTAAAAAAGAGCATTTCTGCTGAGTTTCCTGCAGCAGCAGTGAGTGCTGGTGGCATGACCCAGGCTGGCAGCTTTGCCGTGTTTCCATCGCTGCTGCCCTTTGCTTTCACAGGTGCCTCGCGTCTGGGCTCCCTTCGGAGGCTCCTCTGCCGCTGCTTTGGCAGCACATTTCAGTCTGTCGGTTGTGAGCCACGTGAAAAGCCAAAGGGCAGGAGACTGGCTCCCAGCAGCCCATCCTGTGCCATCACACCTTCCCCTCAGGCTGCCCCGTGTGACATCCAGGGGACAGAAATGCCCCTGTGTGGGGGTTTCTCCCATCCCTTGCTGTATTCCTGTAGCTTTTGAATATATTCATTGAGCTGAATGAATTCCCACCTGACAGCATCCATAGCACAGCTTTTGCAGTTTCAGCTTTATTTATGGAGAGGGGAGGGAATATAAAATACAAAAGAGAAATAATGCACAAGCCTGCAGAGATTTCAGTGGTATCAGTGAGCTGTGCAAGGCTGGAGTGAGCACCAGGAGCTTTTCCTCAATCAGCTGGGAAGATTTAAACCCCTGGGTTTTACATGGCATTTGAAAAATAACTTTTAACCGAGACCCCATCATCTGATTATCTTAATATCACTGATATTAAAGAGAGTTTGGGTTCTAGGTGTGTTCTAGATGGTTTTGAGTCAGGGTCACAGTGGTTTTTAAAGTTGTATAGTCACAACTTCTGATATTTGTAGTAAAATATTTACTGGCAAAATGGTATTTGTCAAAGGACAACACACATGCTGTCATCAGGCTCAGAAAATGGGTTGTTACAGATGAGCTGAGTTTGTGTGGGGTTTCCTTTCTTTTAGGAAGACAGGAATTACAGTTTTTCTTTTATTAATGAGGGAGATATCATTGCTGATCAGTGAAAACCCTCGTTAGAGCAGTGTCAAGGCTGCACTGAGAGCGTTATTGGAGCAGCCCAGCAGATGCACCCACTGACCCAGGACAGCTCATGGATAATTCATTTTCCCACCCAGGGCTGCTTGATGCCATCCCCACCCGCAGGGAGCAGAGGCTGGGGTCTGCCAGGGCTCACCTGGCTCACCCTCAAAACCCTACAGGTGGCCCTGGCTTCTTCCTGGGAGACATGAAATGCTTGTGACAGATGTTCCTTGTCCCTGCAGCAGCTCTGGCTGGGAATACCAGGTCGGATGCAGGTGGCAGGAGAGGCGCTGCTGGGTGGGTGCCACAGGAACAAGACGCTGGTGGTACAAAGGGAATGGAAGAGGAGTGCAGGCAGAGACCTGGCACACACCAGGCCAGGTTCCACCTGGGAGAAGGATGGAGAAGAGTGAGGCCAGGTCCATCCCCTGCCTGTTCCCACAGGCTTTCCCAGGATGTGGCTGTGCTTCCCTGTGCTGAGCAGGACAGCTGAGCCCGTGGCCTCCTGAGCAGCTCCTGGTGCCTGTGCCCCTTCTCAGGCTGCTCCATGTCATGTGTGCCCTGTCTGCTGGGAGATTTACTGTTAAATACTGGAGCTGGTAACAAATCTTGCTAAAATCTGGGTGGCAGAAAGTTTAATGTCTCCAGTGATGTATAAATACTTGTTACATGCATTAATATTGCTGATTATTAAGCCCAACAAGCTGCACAAAGCAAAGAGCTTTCCTTTGTGCAAATGGGACCAAACTTTAGTGGCTGCTCAGCGTCAGACCTGGACAGTTGTGCATGAAGACATCACCAACAGCTTCCGTGGAGCTGTGTCCCAAAATGCTTGAGCAAAGCCAGATGCAGCAGCTGCTGGCTTTGGTCGCTGTGTTTCGAGGCAGCCTCGAGTGTCACCGGGTTATGAAGTCGTTTGCTGAGGTGTGGGTGACACAGCCCTTGTGCTCCTTCTTTGTGCCGCCGTTTCGCTGCTCGAGGCTTTGCAGCACAGCCGGTTTCTAGGCAGGGAAGAGGGGATGCACTCTCCTGGCTAACCAGGCGCTGCTCCCTGCTATCCATCATCTCCAATCGCACCGAGGGGACGCGGGTCCCTGCAGCCGCGGGCCCGATGTGCCCGATGTGCCCCATGTGCCCGATGTGCCACCCGTCTGCAGCGCCCGGGGCCCTCCGGGGATTTCTGCCTTTCTCTCATTTATCACTCCCAAAATGTTCATACAACCCCTCCAGCTGCCAGCACTGGTGACAAGAGCGGGAGTGGGGGAAGAGCTGTGGCTTCCTGCTTCCCCAGCTCAGGTACCCACCGACACGGGGGAGTGCAAGAGCTTTAATTAGCTCTTGATGCTATTTTTACCTCCCAGCATGCTTAATTTAGCTCAAGCTGTCATGCACTGATCGTTAAGGGGAAAAGAAGGAACCGGGGGTGTTGGCCCCTCTCTGCTGAGCAGCCTCAGCTCCTGAGCCTGGGCTGTACCTGGGGCTTTTCATAGACCTTGCTCAGCAATGGAAGTTCATAGCCCAGAGACATTTCATGCACGGCTCTAGAGGTGCTTACCTCAAGATTTGGGGGCTCTGCTCACACCCACTTCAGTTTAAAATAACATCAATATCTTATAGAAGAGGTGCGTGAGTACTTCAATCATTACCTGCCTTGCTGCTGGAAGGACACAGAAACCTTGAAAAGCTGCAAGAAAGAGGATTATTCTCCCTTTTTAATCTACAAGGCTATTGTAGAACTTCGTGCCAACTTAAATGATACTTGGAAGCGAACAAGGACCGGCTGTTAAAGCTTTAATAGCCCACCAGAGCAGCCCAGCCTTGGTGCTGGAGCGAGTGGATGTGCCCAGCTGAGCCAGCTGCTCTCCCTCGTCCCGGGTCTGTCCCTGTGCCAGCCCAGGCGAGCAGAGGGAAGCACGATGCTGCAGCCTGAACAGGGTCACTGGATCGTTGGGTTACTGCAGTTCATGTGCTCGGGATCTAAAGCACGAGCCATGATGTCCCTCAGGCAGAGGCTGATGGGCAGGCACTGCTCCCACGGCAGCGAGGTTTCTGCAGCTCCTCTAGCACAGCCCCCAGCTGGTTTACTTTGCAGCGTTAGATATTTCCCTCTTTTATTCTGCTTTTGCAGCTCTTTGTAGGGTATTGAAACCAGCAGCTAGACTCAGGTCCCTGACTGTGAGCATTCTGAGACACTGTGAGTAGGAGAATTCTGTGTCAGATTTGGTGGGGAGAGAGGACACTGGGAAGGGCTCTGCAAAGGGCAGGGCTCAGCTATTGTTAGGGTTGAGAATTCTGAACAGATGTATATAGGTTAGACCTGGAGAGCTGGACCTGGGGGTGGGGCAATATTGCAAGCTCAGAGCTTCAGCTCCTGTTTCCCTCTTGAGAAATGCACTTTGTGTAATGCTTTTCTGCAACACCCCAGGGTAGGAGCTGCCAGCACATGGATGCAGAGACCTGCCTGCCATCTGCCTGTCCCTGTGTCCCAGCACCCTGCAGCCCTCCTGTGAGTCGGTCAGAGCGGGAGAGCTGAGGCTGTGCCCTCTCCCCAGGTCCTGCCTGTTTCCAAAGCCATCCCCGTTCCAGCTCCTCCCAGACCACCCAGCAGCTGAAGCCTCCATCGAGGACCCTGATCCTTGCAGCTGATCTGCCAGAACTGCTCTTCCCACCTTCAGCCCCATCACAGGGGCTCCACTTGCCAAAGCACCGCTTCAGCTGGGGTTAACAGAGGTAAGAGCCTGAAACACCAAGGAAAAAGGAGACACGTGGGTGGGACGGGTTCTATAAAAGTTTTGTGGGGGATATCTGTGGATCCAGAAGGACCATGTGAATGAGACTGACTGTACACACACGGGCTGTGCCAGCAGCCTGTGAACCAGGACCATCGGGGCTGTTTGGTCGATGATTTTATTCGCTGGAAGTTGCTGGCTTCATCCAAAGCCATTAGTGTGAAAGAGCTGGAGCAGAGCCATCACTCCAGCGAGTGCAGCAGCGTGGCAGAGGTGGCCACTTTGGGAAAGGGTCTGGTTTGAGGGCTGGGGTGGGAAATAAATCTCATTTGCTGCTCCTTTGACCTTGGGAATATCATTTGATCTCCTTTTATTTGGTGCTGGAGCTGAGGTGGGCTCAGTTATCAGTCATCAGTAACAACTCTCTCTGCAAACCCGACCCTGGCAAAAAGGCAGGGTTTGAGCAGTCCACAGCAAAAAGGCTGGTGTGGGATAAAGAAGGAGAGGGAAGTGGGTCAGTCTGGGGGATTCAAATTATGGTGCTTTCTCTACAGCATTTCCATCACTCCTGCGCTGCCATAGCAGGATTTTTTCTCCAAACTGTAAAAAATAACTCTGGCAAGAAATGAAGCACAGGAAGTGCTAGGGAAAAGAGGACTTCTCAGAAAAATTATGTAAGTCAAGTTTAAGAGAGAAAATCCCAAGTAATCTCATTACCAAAATCAGTTAGTGGTGAGCCTCGCAGTGTGTGAGCTCACGCGTCGTTTCGTACTGATCGTTTATCAGGTGTTCCTTGTGTGTGATGACAAGCACAAAATTAATAGGTTTGTTATTGCTGTGGCTCAATCTAGGCTTAAATAACTCATAACCAGCCTTCTTTTAATTCATTTATTTATTTTGAAACCTCCCTGGAGAGCCTGTGAGCCCAGTGTGCCCATCGATCCAGCGCTGCCGTGTCTGTCTGTCGGTAATGGCAGCACCGCGCTGCTGCTCCCAGCTCAGGGGAAGCTTTCAAGCCCAGTATTGATCCTTTTGAAGTTTTTTTGCTCGTAGTCACAGTTACAAGCCCTTGTTCAAACTGCCATGAGATGGGCTGTTTTATTTCTTAATATCGGGCTAAACCTAGTCCACGTCAAAAATATTTATTTCTGCACTTGATTTTTCCAATACGTATTATTTTCTCTCTCAGAAATTGAGCTGGCATTTCTGTGTGACTGTAATGCAGCTCTCAAAGCTGCCTGATGTATTTCTGTCTCCCCGTGTGCCAGTGGAGGTGGTGGGTGCCAGCAGCCCCAGACAGGGCACCTGGGAACCCTGTGAAACAGCTCCAACCCATATCCTATTTGGAAATTTCCTTCTCAATGTACCAGTGCAGGAGTCACTGCTTTTCTCTGCGGCCATCCCTGCTCTCTTCGGCTATTCTATGGAGCCAGAGCAGCCCTGTGTTCCTCTCCTGCCTGCAGCACACCTTTTCCAAGCTTCAGAAAGGACTGTTCCTTCCCAAGAAGTAATTCCAAACCCAAAACTCTCTTTCCGGGTTGCCCGGTTTTCCAGGTCAGGTTTGTGGAGCTGCTTCGATCCCAGATGGAGCCGTGGGCTCTGCCCTCACCATCTCCTCCTCTTCCTCTCCTCAGCTGTGGTTTCAGTCCTCTCCCCATGTGCTCCTCACACTGGTCCAACCCACAGAGCACCAGTTCAGCTGCCCTCGGCTGCATCCTGCACACCCTGATTTGGGACTGAAGCATTTGCCCCCTTTGGGTGCTCCATGAGCCTGGTGGGATCATTCTGTTTCACCAGGGTTATTAATGACCAAATCAGCCTTTTCTGGACTTGCCCCTGAGGCAGCCAGGGTGAGTTGTGCTGTCTGAAGGAGGGGACAGTGCAGAGGTGGCCTCGGCACCGTCCTGCCTGCCTGAGCACTGCCCGCTCTGAGAAGTTTTGTTCTGAAAGAGTTGCTTTCCTTGACCTACTTTTTTTTCTTTTTTGCCCACATCCATGGCCTGCGTTGTGTCCTGAGGAAGGGATCACACTGCTCGAAGGCCCTTTATTTTTAGCCAGCCCAATTTCTTGTTGCAGCTTAGTGGGAGCTGGTCCTTTCAGTTCAGCTCCATCACAGCTCACGCTCTCCTGCATTTGATTGCTCCTACCCAGGTCCCTGATGTTCCTTGTACACCCATTGCTCACTCAGTGGGTTTCCTACTCCCCTTTTCACTGGCTTCATTCCTTCTCCTTTATGTTCTGCTCAGCCTCTCCCACTACTCCAGATCCATGGCTGAATCTCTGATTTCCTTTGGCCCTTGGCTTGCTGCATGGACCAGGCACCCACAGCCACAGGCCACCAGGTTTGTCCTGGATCTCAGCACCCCTCCACAAACAGACCCTTCCCTCCTCTCTGCTCTTATAACCTTGGCAGTGCTTCCCTTCCTCTGGAATGTCAGGAAATTGGAAATGATGCCACATAAAAATCAATGGCTTGGCCCTGCTCCTTCTGCCTTTACCCAGGGCAGGAGGGAGCTGCTGTTTTCTGGTGAACTCACAGCAGTGATTTATTGATGTGACCCATCCTGTCCTGGCAGTTGACCAGTGATACATTCATTTTTCTCAGCCCATCCACGTAGCCCAGAGCAGTGGCCTGTGCTTGGCATTAGGTCACAGATGTGGGCTCAGAAATCTGCCCAGGATATTTTCTTTCTGTGACTGGGCAGCAATAGGTAAGGACTTACTCCTAGATCTGGGTGAACTGCGTTAGAAACAATGCCAAAACTCATTTCATTTCCCAAAGGATTCAGGCCCAGCAAGGGCCATGTGCAGTTTCCATCAGAAACTGTTGCTCCAAGGCAAGGAGAAATTCATTACAAGGGCTGCAGATTACATTGCAGACTGCCTTTATTATTCCCTGGACTACTACCAGAAGGCACAGTGTGATCAAAGGAGCAGGAACAGTTCTAAGGTTCTATTTCTTGGAAATCTTTGGGGCTCAATTCATTTAATTTAAAATCCAGCTCCTGTTGGAAACCAAACAGCCATAGGAAGTGTAACACAATTTATAAAGGTCACTGTGGACTAAATCCTTCCTGATAATCAAGCCAGCTCCTGTTGTTGTCCTTGAAAAACCTTTCACTTGGGAGCCCTGTGAATTCTCCAGGCACTGGACCTGGGGAAGGTTTGTTTCAAGCAGATGTTCTGCACCATCCCTGCCCCTGTGCCCATCACCTCAGGCTGGATTCTATGTGCCAGCAAGGCAGTAATAGGCATCAGTCTCTAATGCATCCATGATTTCATGGAAATTGAAGTGTGAGAGGGAAAAGGAATGAGGCAATTGAGAGGTGCAGCTCTGCCTGTCCCTGCTGCTCATGTCACACCAACAGAAATGAGACCAAATGGGTCTGTTTTCCAGTGCCTGATGATGGCGGACAACAAATCACAGGAAATACTTTGTTATTTCCCTCTAAGTGGCTTTATCTGGACCTTCACATACTCCCTACTATGATTTTTGGCTCGTTATTAACAAAACTGTGCAGGGAGGATGGTTATTGATGATACATGAGCCAAGAATAGATTCCAGTTCCTTTTACCATTTTGGCATCAAAATGCCAAGAGGGATGAGACACTCTGTAGTAAATGCTGTTCATTTTAAGGCAGCAACTAGAAAATATGGCTCGGGCTGAGCTAGGGAAAAGAATGGATGAGCCAGAGGACCTGTGTTTTGGCTGTTTGATTGCTGAATCCAATGGGAATCTGTAGAGATGGGAAATGCCATATTCCCTGGGAAATTGCAGGTGCAGGGCTGATGTGCTTCTCTGCCCCATAGCCACCAGTTTCTTCTTTAGCTGCTGCCTCCTAATTCTTCAGGGAAAAAAGAATCTGAGCATCCTCTCAGCACTTCATTCCTTGCTCCCCTAGCAGGGAGGTATTCCTCCTGGGAACACATTCTACTTTTCTTTAGCTGAGGGAAGCATTAAATAACAAGATCGAAAATGAGGCTGGTTAGCAAAGCCAAAGGTGGAGGGAAAGCTTGCAGGAGTGTGAGCTGGAGCACTTGCTTGGGCTGTCTGGAGACAGCAGTCCCCTTCCTGTAGGCTGGAACCTTCTGGGAAAAGGCACAGTGTGAACGTAGGCAGAGCCAAATCCTTAATTTCGTATGGAAGGGAATTGTCAAAGCTGTTGCAGCGCTTGAGGGTGCGAGTACATCTGCTTCCTACCAAGATGTACTTGCCTGCTTTGGACTCGGGGTCAGATGCGATAATTAAAGACTCTCTCTCCCTCTCTGTCTTTAACTCAAGAATTTGATACCCTTCCAGCAGCATTCCCTGCTTTTCTCACCTATTGCTGCCCAGAGCAGTGAGCTGGAGGGGCACACAGACCTTGGATGTTGCATCTGTTCAGTAAATGCCTTTCTTTGGACTCCACAGTAGCTACAAGTTTCCCTCAATGTTAATCTAATTGAAACTTCTGCAAACCCAGCCCAGGACGGGTGTGGGGTGCTGTGGATCTGGGAGACAGAAGTGCTGGGGATGGGCACTGCAAGAGCTCAGAGCTCCTCAGAGTGCTGAAGCAGCAAGAAACCTCTCTCAGCATCATCTCCTCACTTTCACCGTGAGGGAATTATGGCACAACATTATCCTTGGAGGCTTTCAGGTGTAAAAGTACAAGCTGTGAGGACTTCTGGCATCTCTGAGAGTCACTGTAAGCAAGTGAGAATTAATATATTTGCATCTGAGGCACTAGAAAAAAACACCCTCCTCAGTCTGCTCGGCCGTGTTGGAACAGGGAGTTGTCATCTCCTGGTCCAGGGAGAATTTGTGTCTCCTGATTTAATCACTAAATCCACCACCTTTACTGCAGTGATAACAGCAACAGGACTTCTCTTCCAAGGAGTCTGTTCACCAAGGGAGCACAGGAGTGATGGAGCCACTCCTGAGGCTGTGAAACAAAGCTAGTGCAGCTCTAAAGGGAGTCCAAGGAAGATGCAGCCTGCTTCTCGAGTCAGTAGCTTTTGTTGTCTAGCTGAATTTAGATATTTTTTCCTTATTGCTTGCAGTGCTGAATAGCAGCAAAATGTGCTTTGGAAAATATACATGCCACGGCACTTATCTGTGATTCATTCTGCCTTTGTAACAGCAGTCAGTGGCACTGTCTGCTCTTGCTACTCCACACAAGACCATCTCTCACACGGATCTCTTTGCTTCTTGCTCTTATCCCTTTCATCTTTTATTGCTGTGGGTCCCCCCCCCCCCC
>VZRO01001936.1:177133-208322 GCA_013397915.1 Daphoenositta chrysoptera
GAAGCATTTCTGTCCCTACCATCACACCTCCATCCCTCAGCCTGTGTCCTGTGGATCCAGCGGGAGGGAGGGATGGATGGTGACTGAGGAATGGCACGTGGGAGGTGAGTGATTCCCGGCTCGGGGGAGCCTGGCTGGGGAGGTGGATGCTCTGAGATCTTCCCAGGGAACTCCCAGGAGCCACCCTCCCCCTCTGTGTTTGGGGTTTTTTAATCAAATCCCCTTTCTGTAAGCCCAGAGAGGCATTTTGTGGCCTGTATCTCCCAAGACATGGAAGCTCCTCTGCCAGCATCCCCAGGACTCTTCTCATTCCCCCCTTACACCACAACACTCCCATGGCCCCAGGCTGATGTGGCCTTGGTGGGAACCATTTTCCATTAGTAGCATCCTGAAAACCCTTACTGAACCAGGGGGTGTGGATGCAACAGGTTCATTAGAGACCAATCTGGAGCAGTAATGAAGTAGCCAAGAATAATAAAGTTGTGCTGGGTCTTACTCTCCTCCAGTTGCTGCTGGAGCAGCTTGAGGCTCCAGATCCCATTTTTGCACAGTGAAAAAAATATTGTTATATAAATAAATGAACATATAGGTGCAGATGACCTGCCTGCACCTCCAAGGTGCTCCCCTTGCACGTGTCCCGGCTGTGGGTACGAGGAGCCACTGGGAAGGTTCGGGTGAGGCAGGAGACCCTGTGGGGCAGTAACCCCCCTCCGGGCAGGGATGAGCCCTGCTGAGCTGGTGAAGCTGCTGCTGTGGCGAGATGAGGTTTGGGCAGAGGTTTTGGGGAGAGCTGGTGCTGCTCTTGCCCAGGAAGGGGGCATGGAGCTGTTTGTCAGGTGGGCAGGGGGAGAGCAAATCCTTCTGCTGGGAAAGGCCCAAATGAACTTTGCTGTTGCATCATCTGGACAAGGGGTTCAAGACCTGTGCCCTTTATCAGCCTTAAGCAGACAGGACCCAAAGGTGTTTTATTAGGGTGCTTTCCAGACACACACCACTGTGGCAGGGTGAGGAGCTGACTTGGTGTACACAGCTTGGGGGGTTCCAGCTCACAGGGCTCTGCTCTCACGTCCTGGTGTTGCATTATTAATACTATTTGTTAAGGTTGTGTATTCATTTTCCCAAATGTGAGTTGGCCCCGTGGGCTATTCAAGGTGTGCTAAGAAATTAAATAGTCTTATTCCACCCTGCTGATAGCTTGTTAGCTGTGCAGAGCTGGTGTGCCTGTGCTGGGGATGCTGTGTGAGCAGGCAGAATATTCACCTGAGTAAATACTCCTCCACTAATGAGAAGTAGCTGAGAGATATTTATTTTCTTCTTCCTTCCTTCCTCATGGGATTTATTTATTTACTTCTTTTTTTTTGCCCCAAATTGACAGTCAAACCTATCTAGAAAAAACAGCTTTTTTCATTCTTGTTTTTCTTGTCCAGTTTTGGAGTGTTGGTAGGGTCTCCTTCACCCTACTGCAGCACCCTTTGCTCCACCAGCTCCTTGTGCCCAAGAACCACATCAGCTCCTTAACTCTTCTTTCTGCAAACTGGCTGCACCACAGCTGTCCTGGGCACAGGCAAGCTGTGACTCCTGGGCAGGGAGCTGGGTGTCCCCAGGGTGTCCCCAGTGCCCCAGCTGCTCCGTGGGTGCCACCATGGCTGGGATGCTCCACTGACCTTTCCTCTGTGCATGGCAGGGTTTCTGTCTATAGCCATTGTGTAGATGTCAAATCCCAGCCTGTTCCCATGGATACAGTAGGATGTAGAGAGAGAAGAGCTGCCTCGTTGCTTTATCTTCATGTAGGGTTTTATATACCTCAGATTTTGGGTTCTGGTGGCCTCAGTGGGCAGTGGCTATAAAGGGCAGGGGGTGGCTGCAGCAATTACCCTGTGTGTCTTTAATTGCAAGACAGTCTCCCAGATGTAACCTCTCTTTTCACACCACTCCATCTTTGAATCTCTGGTCAATTCAGTCTTTGTAGCAGAAAGATTCTTTTTCGTTATTATTATAATTTGTAACATAGGAAAGCACTATTTCAACAAAAAAAACCAGCTCCACTCCACTGTGTTGCCAGATTCTATCCCAAAGGCTGCATTTAAGGAATACATTGACTCTAACTGGATATTTTCATGTCTTGAGCAGTTTGTACCACGATGTTCTGAGGGCTCTGTCCAGCATTTGTAATCAAACCACCTCAGAACTGCCCAGGCCTCATCCCTCTCTCCATTTCCAGTGAAAGGAGAAGTATTCACACAGAAATTGTGATTAATATGCCTTGAAAATACGCAGCACCAGCAGTCAAGGTTATTCCCCAAAAAGCCATCGCTTTTGTCATCGGCTCCGGACAAATCTCCTGGCTGTGATGAGATGCAGCTGCTTTTAATCTTTAATGTTAGGACAGTGTGCATTCATTTTCTTAGAGGCAAACCAAGTGTGACAGGGGTGCAGAGAAGGTGTTCCATGGCTTGTGCTTACCCAGGTTTTGAACTGAGGCTGCTGCAGCTCCGTGTGCCCAAAGGGCAGCGCCAGCCGAGTGCTGGGTCCTGGTTAAACGGCTCATTTTGGATCAAAGTCACTCTTACCCCAATTAGTCCCAACCACCATCAGCACTTCTAGATCTACAAGTTGATAAATCCCCAGACCTGAGATTCAGCTTTGTTGCTAATTAGCAAAACATTTAGGCACGTGCTGAAGTCCCTTGGACTCCAGCAGGACCCACCTCGGAGCCAAAATTAAGCCCAAGCAAAGCTCTGCTGAACAAGAGCTGCCTTTGTTTAATATCACTTGGTAGTTGGGTTTCGTATAGAGGAGCTGGAAGGCACAAAGGAGGAGGCAGCACAGAGACATAGCCATAACTTTATTATTTTCTAGAGTGATAACATTTTTAATGAGGTTCACAAAAATATAACCCTGAGGTTCTCACATCTGCCTGCCATCCTGACACGCGCCAGCTTCCTGCTGCAACTGCAGGGGAAAACCTGCCAAGGAAGCTGAAAGGTGTTATTTAATTAATAACAGCTAATTTGAATAAATACTGAAATGTCACTCAGCTGCTCCCAAGGGGAGTGTGGGGAGTTCACCTCCGTGGGAAAGGGAACACGATCGGTGTCACGCGCAGGAGAAGAGCAGCAGAGTCTGTCCTGTCGCTGCAGGTCAGATCCTGCTCAATTCTCTATGTTTAATAAGTAAATCTATGGCATTTAGGTTTAGCATAACTGAGGGCTCTGGGGGCCTTAATGCTGGCTTAATCTGTCTCCAGCTCGCTCATCAAAGGCTGCTGAAGCGAGGGGATAAGAGAAGAATCCGTGGCACTGGCCAAGGCTGTGTAGTGCCCATCCAGCATCTTAAACTGAGATAATATGGCTTTTAAAGCTCCTTGCTTCAATGCTAAACTAGCTCAAATATCTGAGTGAGAGCTCTTGATTCTCCTGCAAAAGCAAATTGTGCTTTATTTTAGCAGAAATTACAGGGTCTGTTTCTGGAGAGAGCATCCCCGGCTCCTGCTGCACTTAAACTTTGGGGTGACCTGTGTTTGTCCAGGACAATAGGATTATATATTATTTAGTGTTACTATTCATAATTCAGATAAACAGATAAGGTCTCTCCAGCAGTGCAGAACACATACATATAAAATCCCCATCAAATTATTTATTTCCATATAAATTATGTACTGTCAAAACCATTCTACTGATCTGAAGGTTAAAGGCTTCATCATGGAAATGCAGCAGCTCCCTGTCATCTTGATCAGAATGTGATTATTTACAGGAAAAAAAAGCATCCTAGTGGCTGTGGATTTCCTATTGATCTGCTTCAGCAGCCCTGTCTGACTGAGAACAGCTGAAATACATGAAATAAAAACACAAACCTACGGTTGTTTCATCTTCCCATAAAAAGTAGGTCATATCCCCAAGTGAGCTGTATTTTATTCATGTAAATACATTTTTACAATTAAAAATGCAACAAAAACTATGTTCATGTCAACAGAGCTGAGCCTGGTGAAACTGGGTTAGGGCTGATGCCAGGGCTTCCTCGGGCAAAGCCTTTCCGATGGATGAGCAGCTCCCTCACGCCTCTGCCGTGGGCACGGGACCCCAAACCACTCATTCTGGAGCAGGAAAGTGAAGCAGGAGAAGAGTGAAAGAGCTTAAAGCTCTCCAGATTGAGCTCCATATAGGAATAATTATGGCTGCTATTTTAAGAAGTTGTTTAATAAC
The DNA here is from genome assembly GCA_013397915.1 of Daphoenositta chrysoptera. NCBI lineage: Eukaryota > Metazoa > Chordata > Aves > Passeriformes > Daphoenositta > Daphoenositta chrysoptera. The sequence continues at coordinate 181,336 of VZRO01001936.1, forward strand.
GTTAAACCGATGACAGGCTGAGATTATAACACTGCCACCTCCACGCTCCTGGGGGCTTTTTCTTCCCTACTCCCACCCCACAGTCAGTTCTGGTATATTTGCATTTTTCCAAGCCAATTATCGTGCTCCAAAGGCTCTGGAGCAAGCTGGGAATCGCTCTGCACGAGGGGAGAAGACGAGGCATAAGCCCCTCTCCAGGTGTGTACCCAGAGTTTGTTGAGCAGCAACATCTGCATTGTCATCTGGTCCAGGAAAACATTTTGGGATAAATCAGAGCAGTTTCTGGGGCTGAGAGGTCACCACTGTGCATGTGTGGGGCTGCAGCCTGTGGGAAAACACATCTCTGTCTCAGCTTTCCTGTTTATAAACCAGAAACTGCACCCTTGATTGGCAGCTTGGCACTTTGGGACCTCTGGGTGAGGTGCGCTGCCCCTAGCATGCACACAGATAATTAAAGAGTTTTTTCTGGAGGTTTAATGTCTCGTTTGTGCTGCATGGTGATCAGCACTGAGCTCCTCCTCACAGGATGCTCCCTCCCCAGTGAGAGGCCTGCAAAAAAAAAAAAATTGGAGCTGCTTAGAGAAACTGCCTTAACAGGGATGTCAGGGCTGTCTTAGGGACCTGCATCACCAAAAAAATTAGAGCCTGAAACAGAGGCAGAAGAAAAAAAGCAAGCTAAAAAAAAGGGGGGCTTTCTGCCACATTTTCCTGTTTTTCTGGTGCTTCACTTGTAATAAGGGAAAAATAAATACATAAGGGGTTTGGGTGCAGCTGGCTGTTGTTTGAGAGGGAAGGTAAGAAAGTGATAGCCTGAAGTTCCCAAAGAGGGGGTGTGGGTTCAGGTCATGCCTCCTCTTCAGCCATCACTGGGCCATTAATGGTCAGAAGAAACTTTATTTCCTCTCTTTTCTCAGGTCTGTCCTTGTTCCAAGTGATGTCATCAGCTGGGATTTTTTGTTTGGTTGGTTATTTCTCGTGGTGTTGGGGGTAGAATTGTCCTTTCCATGCACATCACCTTTTTCCAGCTGGCAAGGAACAGCTGTTTCCCTGCCCCATGCTGGAGCTGCACAAGGAAAAAGAGGTTAGGAAGATTAAAATGCAATTTCAAGTAGTGTGAAAATAGATCTGTCAACCTGGCCTATTTGCTTGAGGGTCCTTGGGCTGTGTTTGGTTGAGTTTTTTAAGGTGTCAGGAAAGATGCTGGAAAATAAATTAGGTTTCATTTAGCTCAGAGTAACAATTAAAACTTGGAATGATCAGGGCTTGTTTAGGCAAATCAATTAAAAGATTGGCACATAAATTATGTGTACCTTGATCTTCCACTGTTCCTGTCATGCTGGGAGAACTTCAGACTGGGACTTTTGAAGGTGAGGCCACTAATCCAACATGTGTTCCCATCAGCCCACCCTACAACTCTCCTTCCTGACCTTCTGGCTGGCCCCTAACCTAGGATATTGTGGGCTTCTCCCTCAGGAGGTTTTCTCCATCACCAGCTCCTCCAGCCTTTTTCATTTGAAGCAATTTTATTCTTCATCTCCAAATTCATCCCCAGGAGCTTGAAGGAGCAGGCACACCCCACTGTCTGCTCACAGTGTTGAAGGAATCTGCTCATGCCACCCCAGGGGCTGTGGCTGTGGGATAACTCTTGGGAAGGGCAGAAAGGTAAGGAGCCCTTGGGAAGTCCCTGTTTCACACTCCCTCAGTGATGGATTTAACCATTTTCACAATACACAGAGCAATTGGGAAAGGATTTTGAAAATAATTGCTATTTAAAACAGGGAGACCCTGGGGGGACCATGGGCACAGCACAGAAGACATTGGACACAAAAGGACATTGGATAGAAGAGAACCCTTCAGTCAAGAGGACAAAGGATGGAGGAGCCTGGAATGGGACAAAATCCAACCAAAACTGTTAAAGAGATGCTCCTGGTCTCAGCTCCAGCCCAGCAGCAGTGCTGGTGTTCAGGCTCTCGGGCTGTTCCCAACATCCTGGGCACACAGTGGGGCTTGGCAGCAGGTTGGGAACACCAGGGGCTGCTGTGGCATCCCAGCTGCAGCACTCATTGCATCGAATATTGATGATCCAAAGGGATGCAGGGAGCTCCCAGCCCGCAGCCCCCTGCCCACATGCCAGCAGGCCACAATCCAGGCAGCCAATATGGGATCTGTGACACCAAAAGTGCTTGGGAGGGACTTGAGGGACCGTCAGTGAGGCTGAGGGAAGGCCCGGGGATTGAAATACTGAAGAGCAGCCAGGATGGTTCCCTGATAACGACCTCAAGGAGGGCCTGTCCTGCTCTGAAAGCTCTGCCTGGGCTCCAGCTGTGGCTGGAGGAGAGCAGCACCCAAAGAGCAGCTGGGAATGGTGATGGACAGACTCCCTGGATGGCTGGCAGTGTGGGGATCGGCCGGGGCTGTGTGACAGCACCCAGCAACACTGAACCCCTGCTTGGGGGGCCTCCCTCCCCAGCACTCTGAGGGATTTCTTACTCCAGACAGGCTCTGTGCAAGGAGCTGCAGTGAAAGCTGGGATAAACCTGCTTCTCGTCCAGGTTCAGGACACAGGGCCTGCCCTGCCCAGCACATCCCTGGGGCAGCCGGGCTCCAGGGGCAGGGCGGGCTCTCGGCCTGACCCCTGCGCTCCCTGCCCGGCCTGTGCTGGAAATCCACATTTGTTTTTTCACTGCAAACTGCCCCAGAGAACCTGGAGGCCAAGTGCCCTGCTGAGAGGTGCCAGCACCGCTGGGACAAGGTCACCAGGGAGCAGCCTGAGGGGCCTGGCAGGGTGGGTAGCGGCCCCTGCCAGCTCCAGGGCTGGCACTTGGTCCAGGCAGGGATGGACAAATAACAGCTGGAGAATCCCCAGCCATTCTTCCTTCGGGACAGACACAACCGGTTGTAAAGCTCATCGTTAATCCCAGAGACAGAAAAGCTGAAAACGTTTAAAATGTGGCGTTTTGAACACTTTCACGTTCCTTTTTGTTTACTTAAAAACATTGCGGAATGAACACGCGGAGCAGTTTCCACCCTGAACCGTTCATAGCTGGGAAGTTGAAACGCTGAGTTCCAGAGGGACTTCTTAATAATTTTTTTTCCCCCTTAGTAGGAAACGTCTCTTCAGGGTCTGGAGCTGGGGGGACACTGGGGCTGGGGTGGCGGGGGGACACCGGGGGTCCCTGTCCCCGCAGCCGCCCCGCAGCCGCCGCCGCTGGTTTCGCAGCACCCTCTCCTGCTCCTACGGCGAAACAGCAGCCGGGAAGGCCGGAGACTCCCAGAAATTGCCTTTTCCATCTCCACTGATCCTGTAAATGCACCTCCGCGACCCCGAGCCCCACTGATCATATTTGGGAACACAGGAGGCTGAAAATGCAGGTGAAACTCTTTCTGGAGAGGCAACGGAGGGCGCTGCCCTCTGGAAATGATGCAGCTCCTGCAGAAAGGTTTTCGTTTGTCTTTTTTCAACAAGTAAAAGCAGGGCTCAGAGTCTTCTCTCGGGTGTAACTGGCAGAGGCTGTCAGGAATTTAATCAAGCAAAAATATTTAAAAACAACAACAAAACAAAAACTAAACCAAGAAAAATACTAGGGTAGGCTCAGATTTTTAAAAGGTATATATGAATACTGCTAAAGAGGAGAAAGGAGCAGCTAATAGGGGCAAAGAATAGTAAAGTCACTCAGCTGGTGACCAAACTTGTTTTGGGACCAAACAGTGACCAAACCCTTCCCCACCTCTGGGCAGTGCTCCTGCTCTGGTCCTGCAGTGTCCCAGCCCCAGCTGCTCTCTCTGATTTTAACCAGACACGTCCCTGCACCAGCAAAAACCCTGGGGCTGCTGGAGGGGTGTGAAAAATGTTGTAAGGGAGACACAAGCAATGAAACAACCACCAGAGCCTGGTTTCTGATGGGCCTGCGGCTGGATTCTCCGGTGTCTGCTGGAGATGCATTCCTGCAGCCATCCTTCCTCCAGAAGGGGCTTTAGCAGCCTCCTCCTCTTTCATCCAGCTGCTTGCAGTGACTCTGTAGCACTCTCACATTGTTCCAGTCGGGATCCTACATCAAACTGAAACAGTTCAGGAGTTCAAAAGGTGCAGAGAGACTCTGACAGGTCTCTGGACCATCACACACTGATCACACAAAGCAGGTTTTGTTCGGGAGGAATGGTAAAAACAAAAAAATTTGAAAGTTTTATAAATTAGCAGACAGAGAAGAGGCAATGCAATATGAAAGGGCAGAATGAGGGACCCCTGGAGTACCACCAAAGTAGTGCTGTGACAGGGGAGATGCAGAACCTTCAAGCAGGCAAAGCCAAACAGGAATGTGGGCTTGGAAAAAGGAATCAGAAGGCAGAGAAGCAAAGGAGCCACTTGAACCTGCATGGAGGAGAGAAGGGGGAGAGCAGAGAAGGGGGATAGCACACAGTTCTGTGCTGATGGTAGCAGAAAAGTGGAATCAGGGATTTTCTGGAAAATGGCATCAAAGCCATAACAGCAAATATCCAGGTAAAACACCCAGGCTTTCCTGAAAGCCTGAGAACCAACTGGTGGTGGTTGGTTTCACCCCTTCCAGCACAGGTTCCCAGCCCTCCTTCCCCCACGTGGAGCATCTTGGAGCTGGATAATTGATTTTGTTCTGTATTTTCGTGTCACTGGTGGCTCGGAGTACCAGGTCTGGCAGGAAACCCTCCCTGTGGTGTCAGGACCCCACTGCCAGATGTGGTTACTGAAGATTTCAGGGGACCCACGTTTTCTGCTATGTAGAATTGCTGGGTTTATGACATTCAATGAAAGGGATCTCCCTCCTGCCTTTGCTCAGACATTGAGGATACTCCACATTTACACTGTTGGACATGGGAAAGCAGAATGCAAGCAGATGCCCCGCAAGGGAAAGAGCCTGACATGGGGAATATCCTGCCCTTCTCTGGGTCCATAGCTCCAGGGCAGGAGCTTTATCATACAATAATGGAGCAGATTTTTATTCTGGCTAAGAGATGTGTCAATAAACACCTCTTTTGTGTGATTTCTGCCAGCTGAGCTTTGATTCGTGTGGCCTCTGCAGCTACCTCGGGGATACAGCTACACAAAACACATGGATTTTGTTGCTAAGAGTTGAAAGCCTCAATGTGGACAGAATTGACCCTTCAATAAATGCTGTCCTAAAAAAAACTGCCTTGCTCCAGCCAGGCTGCAGCACTGGGCAGCTCAAGCTGGGTTGCTCCTGCTTAACCATGAACAGGGGGATCAGGGGAAACAATCCCCAAAAAATTACCTGGGAAAGGCAAGGAAAGAAGGAAGGAGGGCAAGGAAGAGGAGGGAAGATAGGACAGAAAATGTCCATCCTGTACAAGGGCAGGTGAATGCATCCTCCTGCATCTGATAGTGGCTTGCTGAGGACCAAAGCCTGGCAGGAGTAGAGAGCCCAGAAAATTCCTTATAAACTAAGGATGTGCAGAGAGCAAGAATCCCCCTGGGTTTATCTGTTATTATTTTGAAAAGAAAACAAAGAAAAGTGGTTTTTTATTATTAAAAGAGCCTGTCTGAGGAAGCCAAAGACCTCCTCAATATCTGCTTGAATTATTAAAGGGAATGAATCATTAAATGCACTTTGAGATGCAGTCACAGGTACCAGGATAAATCAATCCCCCAGAAAAAGAAGCATCATCTGAGGGTCTTATTTTCAACTGCTCTTCAGAGCAATTTCAAGGTGTGCAGGTCAGTGCTGCAGGAGGGCACCTGCTCCCCCTGACACCAATAACCCCCTGCAGCACACGGATCTCAGGCCGTGGGGAAGGCTGCTGGTTTCTGTGCATCCATGGAGGAGCCTGGAGCTGGGCTTGGGAGAAACAGCATCCTCTCTTTGTAATGATGCTAAAGGAGAAAAAAAAAACAAGCCTCAACTCTCAGCAATAAGAGAATTAGCCTGACAGATGGCTTGCAGAAAAAGAAAAACTATCTCGGGCTTTGAGATTTGTGCTGACTGAGCCGCAGAAAGGAGCTCTTGCAATTAGCATTTGTGCCGAGTAATTGAGGAGCATTGAGAGAACCAACCCAATTTGCCACCATTGTCGAGCTTTCATTGTTCTTGATTTTGGGGTTTTTTTTTTTCCATGTTGCCTTCAGTCACAAGTCTGGGGACAGACAGACAGAGCGCCGCGGTGGGTTCTGCCTCCCTGCACGTCCCGGGGGGCGGGCGGAGCGGAGCGGGGCCGGGGCCGAGCGCTCGTCCCGCGGGCAGAGGCAGCGCGGCCTCCCCGGGAGCACGGGGCTGTTCCTGCCGCGTTCGCAGCTCCACCGGGAAGCGAACACTGCGATCCATCAATGCGGCTGAAGGCAGAGGGGCCGGAGCCCTGTGGCCCTGTGCCGATGTCGTTTTGCATCGCCGTAACGCAGAGCCGGCCCGGCCTTTCTCGGGGATGGAATTCCTGTCTCCATCCCAGGCACCCGGGAAATGCCCCCGGCACGCGTGATGGCCCTGGCACCCATCACTCATCGTCTTCTTCTCCTGGAAATCAGCCTTGAAATGCCAGTGCTTCTCCTGCTTCCCGTGTTTCCGGGCTGTGGCTGCGCCCCAAGCCCCGGCACAGCGCATGTGGGAGCGGGGATCAGCCCCAAACAACCCCAAACAGCCCCAAAACTCCTCTCACTGCTCCCTACACACCTGACCTGCCCACAGATGAACGGGGAACTCCTCCGTGCGAGTTATATCCTTTCGGGGACAGAAGGTGGCAGACGAGTTTGCTCTGAGTGCCTGGAGAAGGAGCTGTGGTATTACTCAGAAGTTTAAGAACATTGAATTTCTGAATTTTCCCACCCCCCAGCCCAGGGCAGCAGCCCCACGGTTGCTCTCACCTTTACAGGTGCCCTGCCCAGGCTCTGCTATGGCACTGCTGGAAAAGCAGCCCCCCACCCACAGCCCAGCTAAGCTGGGAAACGGCTGTGTTTGCTAAAGCCTAAGAATTTCTCTTGTGAAACATATATTGGTTATTTGTTAGCTTTTAGTGGTTAAGCTACAGGCATAGCAAAGAACAGGGCAAAGCAGGACTTCATAAAATCTTTCCATTTATGACATTTTTCTCAGTGTTGGGGGTTTTTATTAGTTGTTCATGTAGCCAGCATCTAAGAGACATCTGAGAACAGAGCAATGGAACTAATCCTGGCATGGCCCATGCAAGAAGCAACACAGGCAGGACAAATCTGCTTTTTTTTTTTTTTTTTTCCCAATGCATTTGTGCAGGACAGTAATTTTTTCCCAGTGCAGAAAAGGAGAAGACATCACTTCCCATGGATGGCTGCTCCAACTGCAGCACCCACAGCATCACCTGCAGCATCACCTGCAGCAGAAGGTCTCATTAGCAAGAAAGGGCACAGTGGAGGCAGCAGGCAGAGAGAGGCACCTCCTGTGCTGCCTCCTCCAGCCCTGCTCAAAGCCCTGAGCTCAGCCAGGCTCAGGTACATCCTGAGCTCAGCCAGGCTCAGGTACATCCTGTTCCCCTGAGCTGCTGCCCGCCTGCCCTGGACAGCAGGTTTTCTCCCAAGCTCCAGTGGGTTTTGTTCCCTTTAATTTATTCCAAAGAGGTGGGAAGTGTGGGGCTGTAAAAGCTCTGCAGTGAGCACCCAGGCACCTGTGGATGGGGGCAGTGGCTCAGGTAAGAATCCTCCTCTCTGCTCTGGCATTGCTGCTTCCCAACTGAAATTTATCTTAGTTTTAAATCTGATTTCCTCAGGAGCCTCTGCAGGCATCAGCAGAGGTCCCCTGCTATGCCCAGCAGTGCTGAAGAACCTGCTGGAGCTGCAGTTTGAGTCTCAGGAGAGGCTTCTTGCCTGGAAAAAGAAGTTGAACTGGGGTAGCAAACCCTGGATCTTGTGGTCTCAGCTGCTGCAAGGCCCAGGCTGTGCTGGAGTGTCATGGGCCTGGCAGGAAGGAGAGGATTTGTTGATGTGAAGCCTGTTGGCTTTAAAAGTCTTATTTTAATGTTCTGGTCTTTAAAAAAAGAAAAAAGCTCTCCTGATACGTGTGTATATCTATCTATCTATACATATATATAATTATATTTATCTATATATTAGGGTCATGTGTGGATAAAGACAAGAGATGTTGCACAATGAGCAGGAGAAGGATGGGGAGATGGGCTAGAGAAAATAATTATGGTCCTAGTAAGGAATATTTGAATTCAAAATACAAATGGATTCCTCCAGCTCTCAGTCAAAGAATCCAGTAATCAGGTGGTAAAGTCCTGAGTGGATAAACCCCACTGCTAATTCCCTGATCCATCTTTCACTGCAGCAAAGCTCGTGTTGCAGTCAGGATTTTGGGCTTTCACCTGATTGTCAGGCTGCAGGTTGGTGTTGCTCATCAACCATTCCCTCTGCTCTGGGACAGGTCAAAACTCTTGGTCAAAAATGATATCTCAGACTATATCCAAGTTTCAGAAGGGTTTGGCTCAGCTGCCATCTCTCAAAACAGGGAATTTCAGGTTTCCAGGTGATGATGGAAAACTTTGGTTGTGCTTTCTCTCCATAGCAGGATACTTTAGTTTGATTATCTATGTCTTTATCAAATTCAGAGGAAAGCCTTGAGCCTAGGGTAGAGCTGGATCCTTTGAGACCAGTGGTGGAGGTTTTTGACCAAAAGCTTGATTTATTCAATGCTTGATCTTAGTAACACTCATTGACATTGTGAACAGATAAAGGTAACAAACCTCCCCTACCCAAGTTAGACCAGGTATTGGTAGTTCCAAACGGTAAAACGAAAGATAACTTTGCTATATTGTAACTTCAGAAAATGAGTAGCCCATGCTCTATCTAGAGACAAACAGGAGAGCAGCAGGGGTGTATCTCCCATTCCATTCCCTGCTAATACCCAAGTTATAACAAACACCTTTATCTGGGAATTGTTTTCAAATGAGTTGCAGGGGTGCTGGGAAAAAGAGCTGTATTGCATTAATGTTCTCCTAAAGATTCAAAACTGTTATGCAACAAAAAATTATCAATTCATGCCACTTCTTTAATGGACTTCCTAATGTATACTTTAAAAAATGAAAAAAAAAAGTGGATTGCAGAGTTTTCTTCCCAAGCTGTCGAGGCTTCTATCAGGAGAGCTTCAAAGCCATTTTTCTTTTCATATGCTTGTCTGGTGTGTCTAACTGAGCATGATTACTTTTTCCTAAATGAATAGATAATTTTGCCTTATTTATAAGTAGAGCACCAGGATTTTTTTTTGTCAGTGACGCTCTTGGGCTGAATCTCAGGATGGCTTTGTGTAATGCATGTTCATTATTTAATGAAATTCGTTTTGTGGGGTTTTTTTCCTTCCACCTGGATTTGTTTCCGAGTCATATATTTTTGCCATAGAGCATTCAAACACACTTGAAATATTAATGAGGCAAGTAATGGCCCATTTCAATTGAAGTTTGCCATAATATGCAAGTAATCCTTCACAGGTCTCTGTTTTAGTAACGATGGTGATTAAAATGTCTCATTTTCTCCCCAGTCAAGGATTCTGGTTGGGTTTTGGGGTGTGACAGTTGTTAGCTACACTGAACTCATTACAAGTGCTGGCAAAAGGGCTCTTGGTGGGTCAGCAATTGATATAAAACTGCTTTTCAGGCCACACACTCACTTTTGGCCAAATTTCCAAGGCCTTCAATAAATAGGTTGGATGCTGGAAAAACCCAAACTGACTCTTAAGGGTGAAATGCTTTCATGGCCATAATGACTTCTAGTCCAAAGCTCGAGGTTTTGCCACCCCAGCTTGGGGAGGTCTCTGAGCTTTTCCTGGGGCCAGCAGGGAGTGAGGGTTGGATGGAAGATGGGACTTTGACTTCCCCTGCCAACCTCCCTGTGCATTGCCCAGCCCAGCTGCTGCCAGGCTGGCACTGTTAGAAGGCCCCTGAGATGATGTTGCCTGTGGAGAACTTGACTGAAGGGTCAATGTGGAAAAAAGGGAGCACAAAGCTGCCTGTGGAGTCCAACATCACCGGCGGGATGGCTCCTCACTGCAGTGGCCAGCTCAGAAATGAGGGCAAGAGCCTCAAAGGAGGATGAATGACTACAGAGAGCTCAATCTCCTGCTTTTACAAGCAGCTGTGTCAGAACTTTTGCTAAAGTCATGACTTTCCTGGAGTCTCAAACCTCTCAAAGCTGCCTTCCAGGAAACGCAGCTTCCTTTGTGACCCCAGAGGAGAAAAGAGGTTTTTGATTTTGAAGATGTTAAGAGGCTCAGCAGCTTCACAGTGAATCCGTGAGAGCTTTGTATCACCTACAAACCCATTTTCCTTAGATCCCTGCCTTCTTTCAGGACTGTCAGGCTGTTCTGTGCTTAAGCTTTATTCAGACCTTGCAGAGAGAAATCTCTGTGTCTCGGTGTGTTGCTGTGAACAGAGAGCAAAAGCTGGTTTGGGACGGGCTGGAAATGTGCACACAAGTCCTTTCCTGCACCATGGGTTAGGTCTGGCAGGGGCTCTGGTGAGGGGTGTCCCAGCCAGCCCTGGGTTCTCCACTTGATTGAATGAGAAGTGAATATGGTTGGCTTCAAGCTGCAGAATCCGATGTCAACAGCACGAGCTGTTTGGGGGAAATAGATTGAATTTTATTGACATAATTCAATATATTGAATTATGTATCAAGCCAGAGCTGTTCTGCATTTTGTGGCTGTTTTGTGAAGGCAGCAAGAACCCCTCCAGGATCAGGGGGTGTGGCTGGGGGAGCACTGTCCCTCTGTGCTGAACACCCCATCCCTTCCCTGCTCTCTGAGCAGAGATGGAAAGAAAAAGGAAAGAAAAGCAAGACGTGGATGCTCCTGCTCCATCAGGGAAACTGGCTCTGAAAGTAAACAGCTACCCCAGGGAGGCAGGATTAGGTCCAAATCCTGGGAACGTAAATCGCTCTGCAGCGAGTGCTTATCTGTAAGCCCTGATGGGGAGAGCCAGGCACCTCTTCCAGCTCCCAGCTCTGCTGCTGATTTGCAATGAGAACTTGAGCCTTGAAGGTGCCTGGAGAGGCACATTTATAGGAAAAGCCCCGGAGCTGAGGGGTCTGAAGGAGGAAAACCTGTGGATCCCCTGGAACTCTTGGAAACCTCATATTCTTGCAGCAGAGATCAGCAGCCATCCTTTCCTTTTCCCAGAGCCACCAGCCCCAGGGCCAAGTGAGCTGCCGTGTTTCCTGCTTCTCCTCTCTTTTTTGTTCTCCATTTGTCACTGCTGGCTGACTGTTATGGAAATTATCATGGTCCTGGTACATGGTACGTGCATCACTGGGTCTGCAGAATTACTACAGGGATGAGCTGGCCAGTCACTAATGTGTTTGAGCTGGTAATTTGGCTCCAAAATTGTTATTTCTTAAGCTGCCATGAAAGAGAGGGTCTGCATGTACTAATGGCAGAGATGCAAACACTCCATCGTCCTCAGAACTCCCCACACATGGACCTGGTTAAGGGATGTTTCTGTATTTCCCTGTAGCAAGGCAGCGTTGTCTTTCTGCTGGTGGACGTGGGTCTTGCCCTGGTCTCGTTCACACTGCTGTCAGTGGATGTAACCCCTCTGAAGCCAGAATACAAAATGCAGCTCCTTGCCACGTTTACATATTCTACTCCTTACAGCATAATTTGTCCTAGTTTTTTAAGCACCGAATGCCTTCGTAGGAATTTCATTACAGAGCGCAAGTTTTGTCAAGTGCATTCTGCTAGTTTTGCTGGAGGTTGCTAAGCATAGTCTATTTTTTTCTGAATCCTTTGTACTGATAATTATATTTGCTCATGCCACAGAAAAATTAAAATACAGCATGTAGGAAAATGCAGCTTTGTGTCGAGTTCCTGGAAAAAAAGGTTGCTCTTCTAAGGGAAGAACTTTCTGTGCTAGGAAACCTATCTCTGGTGACTCTTGGGGATGAAAAGGGGGACAATCTGAGGGTAATTTGGAGGATCTCAGCCTTACCCAATGGCACAGCAGTCAGTGCTGATAATTGATTTCAACCCGTCTGCAGGATGAACACCTGCTGCGCAATATGGCTCTGTAGGATTAATTCTCCCTACATAGCTGGAGTAAAATCTCCGTTGTTGACCTGCAAGATTGGGTGCCTGTTTGCTAAAATCTGAACCACATCCCCCTGTGAAGTTAAGGGTTCTGTTGCAGTATATTTTAAATACTCTGCCCTGACACTTCTGCATTTCTGTGGATTTTAATGGGCTTCTTTCTTTCTAAGGAAATTTAATTCCATTACTAAATAATGCATTTGGCCTCCAACCTGACTTGTGCTAATTACTCACGTGCTGAATGGGCTTTAAATCTTGTTTGGAAACACTATAGGGCTTATTGTCTTATTAAAAGCACCTAATGTGAGCCGTTCTTTTTAAGAATGCAATTGGTCCCTAATGAAACCAAACAGATAATGCAATAATTTTTCACTAAACTAATTATCAGAGCGGAAGATGCTAATGTGTTCCGCCAACTGTGTCCGTGTCTCCTCGGTTAATGTGCAGCATGGCCATGACTGCTCAGCAAGACTTTACATCTCTGCAAGCACAAAAAGGAGGCTGAATTTAGCTCAGGCTGTACCACCTCTGCCTGCACTTAGTGCTAATCAAACGGGTTTTCTTCCACAGAGGACTCGCAGGGACCTCATTTACACGGATTCCTGATGGGGTTGGATTTCTGGGTTTTCTGCTTGCAAAGGTCCCAAGTACCAAATTCTCAAAAATAACATTACTTCAGCTGTGCTGGAAATTGAGGTAGCCCAAGTCAATGGCCACTTGAAAATATCCATGAGATGTTTCTTCAAGCATCAAAATAGAGTCTGTGCACAAATGTGGGATGCTGACCACACGTGTGTGCAGGGGCTCGCAGAATGGTCACAGCACCAAGCCTGACAGAGCTCAAGGAGAGCTTGGACCATGCGCTCGGGTCATGGTGTGGCTCTTGGGGATGGTGCTGTGCAGGGCCAGGAGTTGGACTCGGTGATCCTGTGGGCCCCTTCCACCTCAGCCTATTCTGTGATTCTGTGTTTCACTGAGAATGACCTCTCATTTTCAATTAACTGCAGTATGCAACAAGGGTGGGCTTTAAAAAGTGACTAAACAAATATTGAGGCTGCAGAAAACATGTGCAAAGCCTGCAGAAAGCCCTGAGTGCTGAGAAAACTGTCCTTTCCTTGGAAGAAGAAAAAAATGAAGAGTGAAAGAAAAGAAGTGAAGTTTCACCTTGAGCAAATGCCACGTGTGCTTCCCTAGCTCTCCTCGGAGCAGGCTACATTGAAAACAGAATTGCAGCTTCGGCAAGGACTGGGATTTGCCTGTCTGATTGCTGTTACTTCCCAAAACAAATAAACAAAACACAATTATCTTTGAATGTTACCCAGGCTAATGTGTAGAAGTGGCACTGGGGAGTAAGGAGAGTAGAGGACACCAGGCTAAAGTCATTAATTGGTAATGGAGTGTGTATATTTGTCAACAAGATGCTCAGCTTGGAGAGCTGAACAAAAAGAAAACAAGCTGCAGCAAAACAAATGCATACCAAGCCTTGTCACTGATATTTATTTAACAGCCTGTCACAAGCAGAAAATGTGGATCAAAGGTAGGAAAGGCAAGGAAGGAGCAGTTTGAGTCCAAGGCATCTGTTCTGCATTGCATCAGGGTTCACTCGTGGATCAGGGTACGTTCTGCCACATCGTGTTACATCAGGCGAGTTGTGAAATGATGGAGCCTAATGCAGAGTGAGTGTTGGGAATGGGAAGAAAAACAACAACCCGTTGTTTTCTTATTCATTACTCGCCATGGGTTTGGGGGTTATCCAGGAACAGAGATGCTGTTTTAAGTGAGGCGGAGAGTTAAGATTGCCAGGCTGTGCTTGGTAAGAGAGCCCTGCAAATTGCTTATGGGATTTGATGTTGTCGTATCCTGCCTCCAGAACAAATCGTGCTGGTAGGGGGTTTGGGTTTTCCTTTCTTAATCATTGGAAAAATCCTTACAGAAGAACCTTCACTCTAAATTTAAAAAAAAAAATTATCTTCCTTCTTTTTAAGGTTTTTTCCTTCTTAGTCTCAGATCCTTTTACTGGCTGCACCTTCTCTTTCTCAGCTCCTCGGGTTGGTCCTGCCCCCCCGGTGGAAGTGCAGGGTGAGGTTCACTGGTTTGTTTGGTGATGATGGTTGTGGCATTGCACTTCTCCACTGGGAATGCTGCTGGAGAAATGCACATTTCCCCTCTGGCCACCTAAGCAGAGGTGACTGCTGGCCCCAAAGGACCAGCAGAGGTAACTGCCCTCTGATGTGTTTTTGGCCAAGCAATGCGAACATGAAGCTTAACTGGATAAGAGATTGGAACAGCTGAGGGTGCAGAGAGAAAATGCCAGTTGAAAAATAAGCATTGTTCAGCTATCAACAGAACGAACTCGAAATTCAACGCATAATTTTCATGTCTTTGCATCAGAAAGCAATTTGGGGACGGAATTGATTTAAATGATTGGAATTTCTTTCAAAAGCTTTACAGGCCTCCTTCTTAACCAGCCCCGGTGCTGAGGAGATGAGTGATCAGCGAGAGAAATTGCAGCAAACACTGGAAGCAACTGGTTTATGATATTGTGGTGTGTCAAACAAAAGCTGTGTGTGCTGAGCAGCCTGCAGAGTTGTTCCTCAGGCCGGGCCCGTGTGCTGCTCTGGGGGTGACTGTGCAGCTCTGGCTGGCAGCGAGGAGCTGCCTCGGTGCCTCTCCCTCCCCTCGCCGTGCCGGTGGTCATTCATCACCTCCCCAGCTGCAGACCCTGCACCTCCTGGCCACGCTCGTGTGCAGGAAATGTCACCTCCAGGATTAATGGCTATTGATGAACTTGCTTAGCAACCTCATCCCAGCTGGCAGCGATCCCTGGGGATGCACAGCTCCCCTGTGCAGAGCAGTGCTGGGCTGCAGCAGGGAAATGGGGATGGGCTTGTGCCAGCTCTGTGTTTTAATCTGAGCCCCGTTTATGCTCTGTCTAAGCCCAGACTGGTGGCTCCAATACCCAGATTTTGGCCAACCAGGGCCAACCTCTTTAGTTTCAGAAGCGTTTCTTGTGTTTATTAAACTGCTGGCTTTGGATGGGAATTGCAGCAGTAGCATGATCCACGTGCTGGGAGTGCCTCTGGAGGCTCAGGCTGGGGATAATCACATCCTTTTCATACTGCTAATAATTAACTATTAAAACAATTTACTAATGGATGTAGTGGCTTCTTTAAATGATGAATTGATATGATTTAACACAGCCATGAGATATGGGCTTGATGCAAGTATTACTGAGTGCAAATCCAGCCTGCATTATAGCCTGTTGAGGTCAGAATCTATTAGCCATAATTCCTCTTAGCCTAAATTTCCTTCATCTATGAAATACATTTTTCCTACAGAAATTATTCTAAAACCTTCAAAACCAGAGCTGCATGTGCTGTTATCATAAGGCAATGTGTGCTGTCATTCACTAAGTGGAGGAGAAGGGTGTTTATAAAAACTCCAGCCAAAAATATAGTCCATATATATAGTATAAAATATAATATAGTGTTACCTAATGCAGTAAATTTATTGGATATTTTTGTTAAACATGGATGAACCTTGTGCACCTGAATAGATGAAATTATATTTACTGGCATGAAATTGAATGGGTTTAATCAGGGTAACGGCTGTTGAATGGGTCTAACATCTATTAATTGAATATGGAACTAGTTTTACCTGATTCTTTCTTTCAAGAGGTTTCCAGTATTTACACAACATAACTGTCACAGAAAGTTTAATTAGATATCTGAGATCTCCCAGATCTTGTCAAATTAATTTCTGAACTCTTGACATTTCTGTGACAATACTGTCCTAATTCTACTTGTAGCATGTTCTTAAGACAACTCTAATAACTAAGAGTCATGTCTGACAAAATAAAGACAAGCTGTTATTTCTCTCAAAGAGATGACAGCTCCATTTTTCAGAAGCAAAGGGAAGGCTGCTCACCGTTTTACTTCCTGCAGCAGCAAAATTTCCAGGCGTGGGACTGGCAAAACAAAGAGTTACTTGCTGTAGGTAAAGGGTTTTTCTTTGCATCCAGCCACTGTGCTTGGATGGAAAGGTCAGGTGTGTCAGAGATGGTTAAGGCTTTGAAGAAGACAGATGTGTGTATGCAGAAAGAACATAAAGGGGATTGGAATAGCTTAAAGGAATAAGCAGAATTGGAAAGATCTGGGCTTTAAACTTGGTTCTGCTATTGAAGTCATTGTTAGTGCTCTCCCCAACTGAGGAAGAAATGTCTTGGGGGAAAAAAGCAGGGAAAAAAATGAAATATTAAATGTATTTTTCTGGCTATCTCAACTGCTGGAATTGTAACAGTGCAAATTACTCCAAGCTTTTAGCAACAGAGTAGAATCCACTTGACCTTTCTTTCCTCTCCAGCCTTGTTTTGTCTTCAGCCCTGGGTTGGGATTGTGGGGACAGGTGCTGGCTGTGCGACAAAAGTGGGGGGGGGACAAAACGGTGCCCTGCAGGCTCCGAGCCCAGAGAAGGCAGGAGAGAGACAGAGAGTGTGTGCAGGACCTGGCTGTGCTCTCATTCTCAGCCAGGCAGCTTTCTGTGCCATAATTGAGCTGGGCTTGCTTGGAAGTTTAGCAATCAAAACCTGCTGCCCATGCACGGAGGGAGGGAGCCCCTGCTGTCCCCTGACGCTCTAGGACATGAAGAAGCACTCTGAAACCGAGTTCTTCACAGGTCGCAGGCCAGAAGGAAAAGAGGGCCTGGCTGTTTATTCTTTTCGTATTTACATGTTTCTAGGAATAACCATGGATTAGAGGACGAGGTTACCACCTCCTCCATCTTCATTAGTTAACAGTCCATCAAACATCCTCCATGCAAGAAAAGGAATGTAAACAAAAGTTACACTTACTGAAACATTGCTATGTTTACAGAAAGTGTGTGAGAAACTTTATCAAAGAATGAACACTTAGAAAACTGCAGGAGACAAGGCAACAGTCCCCAGCCTGTCCCCACAGAGTGTGACAACCACTGCCCTACCTGGCACCAGGATGGACAACGCAAAACCCTGTGCAACCCCAGCCCTGCATGAGGGGTTTTCCACATTTCAAACACCATTTTGTGGGGATGGTGCTGGAGCTGTTGCTGTGCCCATCACCAAGGCCACGAGCGGTGTGTGGGGTTTGCTGCACTCCATTCCCCCCTCGGCTGAGCCCGGCCTGGGGAACCCTCACAGCCTCCCCAGCTCCACGCGGCTGCACCGAACTGCAAATAAAACATCACCCTCCGCCTAAACACGGAGAATTCCCCGGCACAGCATCAGTTCATTGCAAACGGGGATGGCTTCTGGCACTTTCTTCAGCGAGGCTGCAGGCCGGGGTGGCCGTGGGTGTCTCGCAGCAGCCAATACTCATTAAATAATCCTGCCCACCCAAGCTGCCCCGCTTGGTTCGGCTGCCGCCACGATCTTCCACCAGGGACTGATTTGGGAGATTGAAAAGCTTCTACATCTTCTCATTACCCCTGCAATGTCCCCTCTGAGAGGGGATTGGAATTTCTGGTCCCTCACATGTAATCTTCACCGTGCCATATTTGCCACTTCTATTTATTTTCCATTTTAACGCTTGTAAGACTGGAATGGACTTTTTTTATAGAGGCATTACTGTTATGGGGAAAAAGTCAACATCTGCCAGCTCTTGCAGTAGAGATGCTGTGGGGTTTTCTTTCCTTGCTACCTAGAAACCACTGTGTTAATAGAGATCTTGCTGGAATGCTTTCCTGTGAAAAATGTAAAAAATCCTGTAAAAAGGTAAAAACATTTATGTTATAAATGTTCACTTATATAATGCAAAAAAAAATGGGGACCTGAGTGGGAATAGGGTGTGGGAAGAAAAGGGGCAGTAGGAGGGATAGGATGGGGAAGGATCAGATGTTCATATTTTGGATTTCTAAGTTTCATGTAAGAACATGTACATATTTCAAGAAAAGCAGGCACTTTGGGCCAAAAAAAAAAAAAAAAAGAAATATCAGTTGAAGGCATGATTTTCCTTTGAAAAATAGAATTAAATAGGACAGTTTTAATGAGTTTAATCATGAAGTCTGACAGTAGATGTTGACCTGGTAATGGTTCTCTGCTATGAGAAAATGGGTTATTTACAACCAGAATCGCTGCTGCTATTTTTCATTCTACTAAGTAAATTATAGTAGAATTATTCACATGATACCATTGTTGTGTGAAGCTCAGTGGAAAACTAATTCCTTTCAGCTTTTTGAAACCTCATCCTCATTCTTTTACAGTTTCCTCATAGATTACAAAAAAAAAATTTGGCTGCATCAACATACGTGTGATGAACCTAAAAGACTTTCTAGAGATTTATCTATTGAATTTCCTACGCAGAAGTTTAATGGATGCACCACGAAACAGCACATTACTTATTTGTTAATTGAATTGAATAATTATTCAATTGAGTCTTACATGCGAGGATTTTTTTTTCTCCATTAGCAGAGCTAAAAGCACATGGAAAAGCTGTAGGTGTGTTCCAGCCCTTCTTTGCATGGATCACTCAGAAAATAGTGTCTTTTTAATAGCAGTGGCAGTAACCATCTAATAACCTGCATTAGGAAGGCTCTAACAATTGGCAAGCGTTTTCTGTTTCTCCGTGTTAAATATTTTGTCAAGGCTTTTCACAACTCTGGCTGCTCCAATTCCTTGTCTTTCTCCAAAACTCATTTTCCTTTTGAGCTGATGAGATTTTCTGAGCTGATGAGATTTCTCTCTTGGGCAGAACCTGCTGTTTCCTGGATGCTCTCTGGCAGCCCTTGAGAGCCACGTTGTGCCAGGGCAGCGTCCCCCCGGTGCCACCAGCTCTGGAGGGCATGGCCTGGGACTGCCCTTTCCACACCCAGGGTGGGGAAGCCAAAGCAGCAGCTCAGGGACTGGAACCACCTGGGTTTGCCCACCCTGCCAGGGGATGGGGCTCTGCTGCTCCTCAGATAACCCGAGCCACCCTTGCACTTCCAGCTGATGGCAAAGCAGTGCTTCCCTTGGGGTGAGGGGAGCCTTGGGCTGGGCTCTCCCAGCCTTGGCACACCTGTGCCGGTTTGGCCAAAATTTGAAGGAGAATATCCTCCCAGGGAAAGGCAGGGTACCACCACCCCTTCCCCCACCACCAGGTTCAGGAAAAAAAGAATTTCCTTGAAGGAAAGTGAAAGAGATAAAAACTATTTATTTAACAAAACACACAGAGAAAAGGATATAATGCTGAATAATAAAATCCCTCGCTGTGGAGGGAAACCTGGGAAGGTTTCAGAGTCCTTCTCTGGGTGTGGCCTCTCTCCCCCTCAGAGCTGGGTCGGTGGGGCCCCCTCCCAGGGGCCTCGGAAGGAGAGGTCTCCCCCGGTGTGTCCGATGGTGTAAAACAGTCCCGAAGAGAAGAAGAAGAAAAAAAATCAAACCAAAAGTCCCAAGAAAACTCTCTCCTAAGAGAAAGAACCGAAAGCTGGCTGGAAAGCAAGGCTGCCTCTCCCCTCTCCCTGCCACCGAGCCCCGAGCAGAGAGCTGTGTGTGTCCTTGAGCAATTGTTTTGAAAAGTTCACTCAGTTTTCTCTCGCACCCAGGCTTAAAGGCACAGAATTCATCTTCTGGGCATAAAGTGGTGATAGGGGATGCACATCATAAAGTCACCCCAAGACACACACCCCATCCACCACAGCAGGAATGCTGGTGGCACTGGAGCTCAGCCAGCTCAGCACCAGGATCCCTGAAGGGCTCTGAAGTCCCACAAGAATCTCTTAATCTCTTCCATGTTCTTCTAATTATTTTTCTGAGAAGAGTTTCTTGATGGGGAACAGAGAAGGTTGTGTTGGTTCAAGGTGCTTCTGAATTTTATTCTTTTTTGACAATTTTAAGAGGTTTTTCTTTGGTTGCTTTTGATTTGGCTCATATATTGGCTGCTGTAACAAAAGCCCTCTTACAGAATTTTCTGCATTTACAGTTTATTGCTAAATGTCTATTGTAGACCTCTTTCCCCCCCTCAAAAGAAAAATACCCACACCACCACGGGGAAAGAATTTAAACTCAGCCTACAGTTGCTACCAGCTGGATGTACCTAATCACCGTGTTGAGTATAGAAACTTCAGCTTAAACTATACCAACTTTAAACCATTTTACATGTGGCATTAACAGGATGTAAAGTGTTACTGGTCTTACCAACTTTTCCTCCAAAAAACATCAGGGTCAACATTGGGTCTTCTTGTAAAAGGAAGGGGAGGAGAGGGAACCCCTGGGACCTTATGCTGATTAAAGAGTCCCAGAGAGTTTCTGGCTGAGCCATGGAGTAGGTGTTTGCTGAGTGAGTGTGCTGTGACCTGGCTCTGAGCAGACAGGCAGCTTTTGAGGTGTGAAGAGAGATAAAAATCAATAAATACACCATTTACCATTTACTCAGCCCAAACAAAATACTTCATGGAGACATTGGTGTGGCTTTAAGAAGTGAGAGCACAAATTACAGTTCCAGGCAACCTGGACAGCAAGACTTCATGGAATTCTGCTGGCTGTATTTACAGCTCACTTGAAACACTGTGCCAGGGTGCTCTGTTATTATTGCTGCAGCGTTTCTTCCTCTTCTTCTCCCTGCTTCTGTCACATAATGGTCTGGGGAAAGGGGTCTCTGCCACTCCGTGTACAGTTGCTAAATGAGGAAGAGGTGAATGGATTCTTCCAGCATTTATTCCACCTCAATTAGCTCATAAATTGGAACTGGGTTTAAAGTTCTGCTCTTCCTCTTGGCAAAACTTCCCCTTGAGCTTCCCTGTTTCTCACCTCCCACCTCCCCTTGCTTGCTGATTTCTCAATCTGGAAAAATAATTGCATTGAAAGTGGAGAAGAGCAATGGAATGAGAAATCCTTGTCAGGGACAGGCTTAAAGCCTCTCTTGTTTAGATAAGCTAAGTCCAGTTAGGAGCCTCCCAGCAAAGCTCTGACTACCTGGTTCAACACCCATCTCCCAAGTGTGATTCTATGGAAAAACAGCTCTTCAGAGCCATGTTACAAACATCTGATCGAGAGCAGGTTTCTGATAACCCGTGCTCAGCACCAGAGGCTGCAGTTCCAGATGATCCAAAAGGATTTCCCAGTCTTGTGTAGCAAAAAAGAGCCAGAGCACAGGGAAGAGCAGATAAACCCACTTGTGGCTGCTTGTTCTGTCCCTGACCTCTCAGAAGTAATGACTAGCTGTAATTTCACCTTCTAATTTCATTTTTTAGCAGGCTGAGTGTTTATAAAACTTTTTCAAGGAAGCTGCTGGAGTGTGCTCCTGAAAGACCATCTCTCTGGTGAATAATCGGCTGAAATTCTAATGAGAAAATCCTTTCAGTGGCCAACAGCCTTCCTACTCAAATGCTGCATTATCAGCTCCAAATTATTCAGACAGATCTGAGGAATTTACTTTAGGCAGCTTAGGAGATAAATTCAGTGCAGCAAGTTATCATGATTGATTTAAGTATTTAAGACTTATCCTAAAAACCTGTTTCGCTCAATCCGCCTCCTAACAGGCTTCCATTGAAGCCCCTTTTCTCCAGGTTAAAAATCAACCTGAGTGCAGCAATTTCCCTCTCGCTGGCCAGGGGTGATTCTCTGCACCCTCTGGGGCTGTGGGTGATGCAGTGCTTCAGAGGCAATGAGCTCTCCACCAGATTGCCTCATTTTTCACACTCCTGTGGCTTCAGCCCCGCCGCTCTACGGCACCTTCCCCCTTGGGTCGGAGAGGGAGCAGTTGTTCCAAAGAGGATTTATATATTTATTTGCTGAAGGACATTAAAGAGACTAATGTTGCTTTGTTTGTGGGAGATTAGGAGCTGGTGCCCGGGAGTGCTGGCAGGATGTGCACACACACGGGTGGGCTCAGGGAGAGCCCTGGGAAAGGCCATCCATCAGCAGGACACCCCGCTCCCTGTTCCACCTCCCAGGCTGGCTGCAGCTCCTGCAGGGCTGTGTGGAGCAGCTCTGGGTGTGTGTTTGTACAGCATAAACAGGTGCAGAGTTATTTCTTAGAGGTGGCTCAGGATGGGTGGAATGAGAGAACCTCACAGGCATTTTTTTTTTTTCTCTTTCTCCACAGTCCCCATCATTCCCAAGGAGACTTTGTATTTCCCTCTGGATGCTGCCCTGAGAATGAACACAGCTCATTCAGAAGTGCCTCTTCTGGATGAGTACTCACTCAGCACATCTATTTCTCCAGCATTCAAAAGATGATGATTTTTTTCACTGCCCTCTTAGCAGGTTTCTTGTGCTAGAAACTTCCATATTGTCTCATCAGGACACTCCTCTCCAAATCCTTTGAAGTATGGTGCAAAATCAAGGCTCCTATTAACCACTTGCTCTTTCTCCCATTCCCTTTTTACAACTTTAAACTCAAGAGTAATCCCTGCTCACGGGTTTAACTCCTACTCCAGGTAATTTTTAATCTGCCATTTGCCACTGCAATGAATTTCCCTGTGCTCAGGACGTGACACATGGAGTTGCATGACAGGTAACAGGCACAGTGAACCTCAGGTCTGTGAGACGTGTGCAATATTAGTTCATTCTGTAGCTGGATGTGAATGCTATTGATATTAAGTATCTTTCCAGGGAGGCTGAGTGTTTGAAGGACAAGCATTCATAATTTGCTTTGACATTTGACATGATCAAGCAAGTAAAGGAATAATATTCCATTTCTCCATTGTCAAAAAGATAATGAGTTTCATAACTGTTGGTATTATGGGAAAAATAGAGCCTGTGTAGTGTAAAATGTGTGAGAGCTGCTATATATTCTTCTATAAATTGCGTATATCATGTTCTTTTGTTGGCCCTATTCAAACACAGCATGCCTATCCTTTTTAATTTTCTGGTTTGCTGTGCAAGTCTCTAACAAAAAATATTTCTTTTTTTTTTTTTAATGAAAAAGTTTTCTTGAAATTATTTATAGAAAGAGCAATGCTGTCATTGAGTCTGTCTCATCATATCATTCTTGGGTATCAATTTCTAGGCTCAGATGACAAACCATAGCAGCTACTTTTCCAATAGCAGCATCTGGCTTCCTGGCAAACTCGAAATGCAGTTATCTGGAAAGCTTCAGAGTTGCTTCTGAGCACATTTTATTTATTAGAAAGCAGTTGTGTTGCTTTGCTTCCCATGACTAAGCCAAAGAATATTTAATATATTAAAAGGAATAATAGAATCAAGGCCAAGCTGTTGTCCCTCAAGTGGCAAGGAATGACAACATTTTTCCTTTAAGATGACCGTTTGTTCAGCTCTGAAGGACAATCTGAAGCTCTTTGCCCTCACTCCAGATGCTCTTTCAAGGGACTAAAAAAGAAATTCAGCCTTATAGTGCCTCAAACAAAATTCAAGTTCACCCTTGCCTAGACTGAACACTTTGAAATGTGATGGTGACTTGTCTGAGAGCCTTGCTGGAGGAAGAGGACCCTCTGCACACAGTGGGGTCCTCAAAGGTGAAAGACACAATCTCCTTGCAATTTATGGTGAATTACAGTAGAAGGAATAGGTGGGTCTGTGGGTCAGGTTCTGTGCCATCCCTGAAAATGAGTGAATTCATCCTTTGTTTCACCACAGAATTTATGGGCTTGGTAAATCGTTTGGATCCAGCCCTGCAAAGATCTCCTAAGGTAGTTCAGTAGGTATCATGATAATCTGCACGATGTGATCCAAAGCAGATGAAAATACAGTTCCAGGGACAATTTTAGTAGTGCTCCTTCTTAAACATTCCTGTGACCCACTGGCACCTCCTGCCACCTCCCGGACTCCTGCAAGGTTCAGGGGTGGAGCTCTGCTGCTGCCCTCAGGGTTTAACCAAACCCCACCACTGCCCTGGGGATAAAAGGAGATTATCCAACACTGTGCAAATGTATGAAACATCCAGTTCTCCATACATAGCATAATCTGGAGGAGGTTCTTAAGGATTATTTTTCCCTGATATCAATCAAATTAGATAGGAAAGACTCCAAGACCCATGGAAGATGACAATCTCCAATGATATAGTTGTCCTTATAGTTTTAGGACATTCCTGGATGCTAGAATTCATTCTCACATGCACAGAGCTAAAAGCTGAGAAAGAACAAGGGAGGATGATGGTTAGACTGTATCTACATCAAAAGCCCTGTTTAATTGAAGTGATTATTTTCATTCTGAGAAAGAACTCTCTCGAGTTCTTCTTGAGCAATTTCCAAAAGTTTCTTTCAGTGAAATTCTAGTGTTATTTTTCTAGATGATAGATTAAAAAAAAAAAATAAGAAAGCCTAATCTGTTAAGCTCAATATGTTTGACACTTAGCAGCAGTAATGCTAAATGGTAACATCTTGCAGTTTTCTTCTGATACCAGTGGTGTCTCTGGGGCAGGATTTTATTAGTGACAGCTCTCACTGAATTCAGTTAAAGCCAAAGTTTTGTCTCCAAAGTAACTGTTATTCAGTTCAGAAATAAAATGATCAGGCACAAGATTTCATTTAAAGCTTCGAACATCAACGTCAAGGAATCAAAACAATTCTGTTTCAAGATTCTGTTTCTCCAGGGTAAAAATTATTTCTGGGTTTGGACTCTCGTCCTTGCAGGGTGTCGTGCTGAATTACAGGGAGATGCTGTGGGGCTTTCTCTTCTCATTGTCCTGAGCTTCTGCCTCTGGTCTGAGCTTGGAACAATTGGGTCTTAATTCTGATTGAGGACGGAGGAGGCTACTGCAGTGCAAAACACCCTGCCAAGGCTGCTCTGCTGCCACGTTCAATGGCAGCTTTATAAAGCTGTATCATAAGCAAAGCCTGCAAATCAAAGGTGACACGGTGGGCAACCCTTGCTGCATGCAGTGGGTCAGAGAGATTTCGTGTTTAAGAAAAGACTACACGCTTTTCTGCGGTTGAAGAGCGTAAGCACTTTTGCCTTCCTTCCGCCACGAATGGAGATTATTCAATGGTTGGATTTAATGAATTCAAAATCCTTAGAAAATCACTAGAGCCAGACATCAATGTAAAATACTCCACCAGCTTTCTGTAGTGGAATATAATATTAGCTCTCCCACAATCTACTTCATGCATTTCAAAAGAATAGAGAACATTTTTAAACTAAAGAAGATGGCTTGGGCAGAAAATGATTGCCTGCCTTGGATGCTGCTCTGTAACCCTTCAGGAGCCTGAGTTATTTCTCTCGGGGCAGGAGAAACAGAAACAGATGTCTTCTTTGCAAAAGTGGGAGGGGGAGGAAGAGGAGCGAGATATTTTATTAATTAATTCTCTGGATGTGCTGTTACCTTGCACAATCAATAGGAGCCGTGCTGCAGGGCTGGTGGCTCTGAGCCCGTGGAAACCCTGCTGCTGTGTGTCCCCTTCCTGTGTGTCCCCTTCCTGCTGGTGGAGGCTGCTGAGAAGCCACCAGAACAACCACCACGCTCCCTGTGTCCTGTGGGATGCCTGGACGCCCTGGATGTCTGGGAGAGCTCGAGGAGGAGGTTCCAGGGCCATGTGGAACCCCTGCTCCGGGGACAGCCCACCCAGCCTCCCTCTGCTCCTCGCTGGGGAGAGACAGCCATGAACATCTCTCCCAGCAATACTGTAATACAAATAAATAATATTAATTAAAGCTTGATGGGTTTAAAAAGCTATGGAAATAGCTGCTCTCCTGCTGTTTCAGTATCTCATTTCCCCACTCTGTCCAAACCCCCAAAGCCCAGAGGTACAAACATATATTTCAAATGAGAAGTTTGTTGAACCTCATTAAACTTAAATGCTCGATCCAGTTTTTCTGAACGAGGTTTCTCTGCTTTTGAGTTTACCTGATTTCATTCTTCCATCCCTAATGGAGACATTCATTTAGAAGGTGATTTTTGCAAAGGCACTGATACACCTACAAACCACAACTGAAAAGAAAAGCATAATTTACATTTTTAAACCAAGCATCTGACTTCGGAGCTCTTCTATGTTTATAGGCTTCATGTCTGAGCAATTCGCCGAGGTGTCTGTGAAATAAAGACCAGCTTTTAATTTGTATTTGCTTTTTTGTTCTCCCAGATTTTTTTCTGAAAAGGACGAGCAGCTGAAAAGCCTCTCTGCGTTGGTATGCTGAGCATTGGAGTCACACAAGCACCTGCAGCCATCCACGCACTGCTCGGCAAGAGCGCTGTATTTCTCGAGGTTTGTAGCTCTTGTCCTCCCACTCCCTAATTCATATACATAAAACTGGTGTGCTGCCACGTTCCCTCCACACAAATGCATTAGCTGATCAGGAAGCCTTCCCATTCATCTGGCTTGTCACTTGGATGAGGTGGAGGCAGGACCGACTTGTCAACTCGCGCTGATGAGAGTGAGGGGTGGAAGACAGGATAACGCGACAAAAATGCTGTAGATATTTCTCCCCTTGGTTTTCCAAGGGAAAATATTTTCAGGTGCTGGATTGTCTCCATACCCTTCCAAACAGGAGCAAACCAGCAACCCAAATACTTGCCTACAACCTCCTCGCGTAATTAATTGCAGAGTGAGGCTGCAGGAGGAAATCATGGCTAAACCCCCTTGTTGGCTCTGCTGTAGCTCCCTGGCAGTGTGGGCATCATTTTGGAATTCAGACGCCTCATCCCCACTGTGTTTGGCACCGTTTCCACGGTGATTTCCAGGGCAGCCCATGCAGCAGAAGGAAGGTGTGCACAGCCCACCCAAGAAAGAGCAGTGAAGGTGCAGAGCTTTGCACCTCTAGGGCGGGCAAGACCTCCCTGCCCTCCAGACAGATCCTGGCGCGATGCAGGGTCGAGAGCCAACCTCGTTCACACTCACACCTTCACGCCCTGCGAATTTCATTGAATCACGGAACGGTGTGTGTTGGAAGGGACCTCACAGCCCATCTCGTTCCATTAGAGCGGGTAGCTCCGAGCCCCGTCCAGCCCGCCTCGAACATTCCCGGGATGGAACGCGCCAGACGGGGCAGAGCCCGCTCAGACCGAGGCCCCGGAGCTCGGCGGGCGCGCACCGGGGCCGGGCCCGCGCTCTCCC
>VZRO01001936.1:208816-223142 GCA_013397915.1 Daphoenositta chrysoptera
GGCCGAGGAGGAGGATGGCGTTACCGTGGCAACCGGCATCTCCGACATTGCCATGGGAACCGGCGGCGGGATGCGGAGCGCTGCCCAGGGGAGCGCTGCCCAGGGGGGCGACCTCGCTCCGCGACCATCGCCGGGGCTTCGGGGCTCTGGGGGGCTCCTGGCGGGTCGGGGCTTTTGGGTGCTTTGGGGCGCACCTGAGCCCTGCAGGCTTCGGGGCTGGGCCCCCCCCCGCCCCCCGGGACTTCGGCTTTAGGAGCTTTGGAGCTCAAGCGCAGCTCTCGGGCAGGACAGCGGGAACTCCAGTTCCTCCCAGTCTGCCCTCAGACAGAGACACCGGGAGCTCGGGGGAAGGGGGTGTTGCCACCGCTCAGGTGCCTCAGTGTGGACTCGGGGTTACTTAACGCAGCCCGGGGGTCGGGCTGAAGGATGGTAACAATAAAAAGCGGGGTGTTTCAGCGGCTGGGCTGGGCAGCAGCACCCCGCTCCCCGCAGAGGCCGAACATGTGGCTCCCGCTCCGAAAATGGAGTTGTGGAGAAGGCGCGGCGGTAGCTGCCGGGACAAAGAAGCGCATGGGTGCTGCGAGGATTTGGCAGAGCGGGTCGCAAAGCCCAGACGGGAAACAACATCTGTCAGCCGAGAGCGCGGGGCTCCGGCCGTGGGAGAGCGGCACATCCCCGGCAGAGGGACCCGCGCTGGGGTGGGGGCCGTGGCCGCGGTGGCTCTGAAGCTCCTCACCTGCTGGTCCATCCTCTGTGTGAACAGCCAGCAGAGCCCCCGTGGGGCTGGAGGAGAGGCAGAGTGCGGGGAAAGGGAGGCAGAGGAGCGCTGGTGGCTTGTGCCGAGCTGCTTTGTGGCTCCTGGGGTGGGGGCACGCCGGAGCCCTTTCCCCACGGGGATGCGCTCGGCGGGCGGGCTGCTGTGCACCCCGTTCCATCAGCACGGCTCAGCACACGGGAACTTTGCACGCCTGGCTTTGTGCTTTATTCCACCTGACAGACGGCTCAGCCCAGACGAGCCCAGCTCGGGTTCGGAGAAGCAGCTGTGCTCAGATGGGTTTTTTTCTCCCCAGGAAAAGCTGTGGCGTGGTAGAAAACACCTCATTCTCACGTCTGTTCTCATCTTCTCCTTTAGCTAATGATTTAAGGCTACAGTGTAACATGATTTTTCTCTTAAAATACCGGATTGGCTACCTAGTAATAGTAGGCATACGTGGAAGAGCTGTAGGAAAAGGAAATATTTTTAGATGCTAAAGAGAGAAAGAATTATTGAAATGTGAAGGTTTATGGGTAATAGCAATGCTTGGCTTTATGACTCTTAGAGGAAATCTAACTCTCAGCATGGGCTTTTATGGCACCTGGAAAATGAGAGCTTGCATCTGAGAGCTCCTGAGTTTGCTTGAGAGATGCTGAGCATCCTCCACTTGAACTGAATCTTGTGATCTTCACTGAGCTTGTTCTAAGTGTCTTCAGCCTCCGTTTTTCGTGCAAAATAAGTTTGTTTGCATCTTGCAGGAGTTGCTGAGCTTGCTCAGCTAGGCTGGACCTGTCAGGAAAAATCCCTGAGTTTCCCAATGTCAGGATTTCTGTGTGGTCTCCCAGTAACACCATTCACAGAAGTGAAGTGCAGCTTCGACTGAAACTGGTGGAATTTCTGCCTGGATTTCACCTGGGCTTAAGTCAGAACTTTATCTGGGAGAGCAGCAGGCAGGGGAGCTGTGGGGAAGGGGCAGTGTTGAAGCAGCTCCCAGTAACAGGGCCGAGCTCCAGTCCAGGGCATCCCTGGGCAGCGCCGGTGCCCTCCTGGCACTCGCAGGGAATTTGCTGAGCAGCTGCACCCCGGAGCTGTGTGCAGGAGAAGCTCCAACCCCCGTCAGTTCGGGGGATAAAAAGGCATTTCATGGGATGCATCAATCCAACAGCAAGGGAGCTGTTCTGCTCAAAATTCAAATGCTCATAATCAAATTATAAAGTTACAATTTTTAAAGTTGTCAAATATGTGCTAAGAATGCCCAATTTGAGAAAGCTGTCATCTGTTCGCAGAGATGAGGAGCAGAGACTACATTCTCTCCTCTTTTTTCAGTATGTTCTGTTTTGTAAGATAAAATCTATAGATACATTAAATTATTCATGTTTTAAACCATACCATGGGACTTGGATTTCAACATGGAACCATTCCTTTGTTTTATACAATAATAAAACCATTTCCAGAAGCTGATTTTAAAAAACACTCTCTTGACCATTTCAGAGCCTCACTCATTTGAAGTGGCTGAATCTTTTAGTAATATAAAGGTAATATTGTAATTCTGAGGAGATACATAGCAGGAAAATAACTTCAGTTATGGATTTTTATATGTGGTTAAATGGTCTGGCTGCAAACCTATTTTTAGAAATCTTCTGGTGTTTTGGAGAAATAATTGTAAAAACCACCTTAATTTATTTTAATGGTCTTTATTGCCATTTCACTCTTATGTCAAGAAGATAAATCTGAGACACAAATGTGCAGAAGCTGAAAATGCCTTAAACAGCCTCTGAAATTGCTTTTGACATACATAAAGCATTTCGCTGAGCAAATTTCAGGTCAATTGAAATTTCCCAGCAAAATCTTTCTCAACTCTATCCATAAAACAATTTTTATGCTGGATTTTGAGCAATCACCTGTTCAGTGGCCCCAATTCCAAGATTTCAAACAAAATTGCTGAAACAGGATGTGAAAGGATAACCTCATAATTCAATTATCAGGTGCTCCTCAATGTTTTCCTGATTTTCTTTGAAACAATATTTTACAAAAAATTGGCATCATAATTGGAGTGATACAGCGTAGGGATCAAGCATATTATCTTTGTTTGGAGCTGCAGGGATGAAATCATGTTTCAGTGCTAGTAGTTGATACTACTATGGAGCTTAGTCACTCAAGAAGCAGCGTTAATGATACATCAGTCAAACTCCTGCCTGTCTAATCCCAATTTTGTTCTTTTAGCATGTTTGTCAAAGGTGGAGGTAGGAGGTTCATTGAGTGGATTTCAAATAACAGCACTGTTCCTGCGTGGATTTTTAGAAGTTCTATCCAAGGTAATTGCCTTCGGTCGGAACCGAAACGATTCCTGGTGTGGATGTGCAGAACAGAAGTGGCTGAGCCTCTGCAGGAAGATGGCCCAGGGGCTCCCTGGCAAAGCTGTGGTTTGGTTTTCTGTGCCCAAGACAACCACAATAACTGCAGCCTTGGCAGCTGATGTTAAAATGTCACCAGAGCAGGGAGTTTCTGACGGAGCCCCCGTGCAGCCGATCAACCTCAAACCTGCCCCCCAGCCCACAAATTCACAAGAAGAGCAAATCAGCCCCATTTCGGGTGGCTGCTGTTCTGTTCCATGCCCACACTCGAGCTGTGGTGGCTGTCACAAGCTGTGGGTCCCTGGGTACAGAGCAGGGTCTTGCAAACACAGCAAATGCTGTGACCTGTGAATAACCATTTTGTGGTCAGCCTAACCCAAAAAGGGAGATGAAACCACTCTGATTTCCCAGCAGCCCCAATTCCTACGGGAAATGCGCAGCACAGCTTCGTAAGCCTCGCACAGTCTTACTCACGGGGAGGATCTGATTAAAGTATTTGCCTAGGAAAAAACAATGTTAAAAACACCACTTTATCCACTGAAACTGCTTATCTTGGTGAACAATCGTGCTGAAGTTAATAGGACAGCTCACAATAGAGCGCTCTGCCGGCTCTGTGACATCAAGATAGGAAATCGAGTAATGTACTTGTAATTTAAATTTATTCAAAGAGTATTTTATTAAACACTTCAGCATATGAATCTCTTTGAGCCCATTGTGTCTACTGCTTTTAGTATTCCCTGTTTGCCATTTACTTTTCAAGTGGTGCAATTGGCTATTTAATTCACGTGGGCCCACGTGTCCTTCCTGGCTGCGTGGCTGGAACATTTATAATGGGGAGGAAGGATGGAGTAAATCATTTATGATTTGAAAACTTGCACAAACACACATTTGCACAATTATTTGCAAGTCTTCCAGCTTGGATGAATGCGCACAAACACGGGAACTGCGGCGCCCGCATGCGCTGCTTCCATGGATACCCCTGAAAACAAAATAAAAATGCTTATACCAATGTTTGAGGCAAGCAAATAGAGGCAGGCTGCTATCCATCAATACTGCAAATTCATGGCTCATCCGAAAAGAATGAATATTCCTTAGTATTCTCCAAGCACAGCTATGAAGCTCCAGCACCACCACTGTTTGTAATAAACTGAATACAATGCAGGCCTTTTATTCCCGTTCTGTGGCCAAAGCGTTATTTGGTGTAGAGCAAATGTTAAATCACTCTAAGATCAGGCATGACCTGCCTTGGAGGTTGTGTCCACAGGCACATTAAGAGGTGCTTGCTCTTCTCAGTCTTTGCAGGCACTTGTCCTCACACCATGGAAGAAAAGTGGTTGCAAATGGAGAATACACAAATGGGTGTCTCTGCTCTGAAAAACTTACTTTGTGATGCCATGGCCTATTTCTGGCACAGTATATACGTATTATTGCACTCCTGAGGAGTGAACTTTCACCCATGAATCTTTCAACACAAACACAAAGCCATTAGTGAAGGACTTTGCAGAGGTTCAGCCCATGTTTTCACTCTTTCATTCCATACGTCCTGCTCATACCATCTCCATTTCCTCAGTAAAACACACGCTCTTGGGAAGATCCATGTGCTTTACTCACTGTTTTTAAGAGCAATTCTTAGCACTCCAATGTCAGCTTTGCAACCCTGGCTGAAGCAGGGCAGTTTTGCCAGCAATTAATGGAGTGATTTTTTTAACAGCCTTTTTAGGGTCATTTTTTTTCAGAAGCATTCCATTTGGTAGAGTTTCTGAATTTGGAGCTGCCTTTATGGACACAGAGTTCAAGCCCATTGAAATATTGTCCATAGTATAAAATACTTTAAAATGCTGAGAAATTTGGTGCTGGAGGACCTGTCAGCAGAAGATGGGTTAAGATATTATCTATTCTCAAATGACAAGAAAAAAGCATGTGTCTCCTCAATGCACCTCTTTGAACATTTGTACAGAGGCTCTCAAATGATCGTATTGATGTCACAAAACATCTATTCTTCCCTGCTCTATGAAACAGGGATCTGAAGTTAATTGACTGAATATATGTCACTTTAATGAATTAATTTGCTTTCTTGAACTCGATCTACTCCATAGCCAGTAGGGAGCTATCAGGCTACACGAAGGGTTTGGTTTTTTCTCCGTGGCTCTCAGCATGTCAGATATCCCAGTGCAAAACTTAGAACCCAGAGACTCTGTGCATTAGATCTCCAAAGGCTGCAAACCAATGAAAGCACATTTGTAATCCAGCTGTAAAGCTCCTTCTGCTGTGCAGGATGCAATGTGGAGAATATTAATCTTACCTCGCTTTCAGGATTGTTCTGGGGAGGTTTCAGAAATGTTTTGTGAAGAGTCAAGGAGGCGTTGGGTTGTACAAATAGGATACTCGTGGCTGTGTTGTGCTGTAGTTACTGTTTTATTCTGTATATAGTTACACTGCATGTTCGAGGACTTGACAGATGGCATTTGTGGTAGGATCTGTCAGAGCCATAGTAACTCATTTTGGGGTTTGTGGGGACCTTTGCAATGATGTAATGCAGTCCTTGGGCTTCGTCCAGCAGCTGTTACCTTTAACTGACCTTCTGCCATGGGCTTTTATTGCTCTCTTTAGATGCTGCCAGGGCTTGCCCTGCCTGCTGGCAGCTCCACTGACCCTCGCCAGTGTAAACTGGTAAAGCAAGTCAATACAACAGTGTATTTATTTTTGCTCCTGTGAAATTTCTACACAGTGCATTCTGTCCCATTTGCTGGGGACAGTGTCACCTCTGCTCAGGTCCTGCTGTCCCACCTGTAGCTTTGGTCAGAGTCTTGTCAGGTGCAAAACACCTCATAAAAAACTCAGGGAGAAGGGGAGTGTATCTGATGTCTCCATTCTGTAGCCCTGTGTATTTTTCCAGAAACGGAGAAAAAAAAAAGAAAATATTAGGAAGGGAAGCAAGTGCTTTCATCTCATCTCTAATTCCTTTGAGGAGGTAGGAGTACTTAGGTACTGAGTGTAATCTGAAGTCTGTTATTAACACCTCTCAGCTCCCAGATATTTAGTTGGTGTCTCTGTGGTTTATGTGTTAAAGAGCAGCAATTTCTGTAGAATTCCTGTATCCCCAAACTGAAAAAGGAGAGGGAGGAGGAGGAGGAGGATGGGCTTGTGGCTCTGGGCTTTGGTAGGTTTCCTGCTTGATCTGGGGCCAGTTACTTCATCTTCCTACCCCGACTAGGAGGGATAACTGTGCTTCCTTTCCACCCACCTCCCTCTCATTCTAATAATAAAATGGGAACGAAGATGTGGAGAAACTGGGACACGGCGATTGGGCTGCCCAGCTCAGGGAAGATGCACGAACGCTGCTTTAACTGGGGTTGAAGCACTTTCCTTGCAACTTATGTTTTATACATGCAATATTTGGTGTTTAAGCATGTCTTCCTTGAGGGACAGGATTAAGTCTGATTCCCCACCTACGTAAACTTAACTGCTTTCTAGGAAGGCGGTGGAATTATGCCAATATGAAGCCAATATAAGAGAAGGGATCACTGATTTGTCCCTTCCATTGGACCTTTTCCTGCTGGTCCTTCTTTTCTGAGCCAAGGCTCATCTCAGGAAATAAATCAAACTATCAAACTGAAAAACTGGTCCTGCTTCCAAACATTACTCGGTGCTTATCTTCGTTTTAGATTTCTGTTTACTGGTATTTATTATGTCTCAGACTTATGGCTCAGCATCCAAATTCTTCCCAACAGATGGCAAGGCAGGATGCACAGGAGTAGTAAAATAAACAGGATAAATGCACAACTGCCCATATGTCTGAGAGGCTGATACACATTTATGACTTCAGAACAAAAGGGTGTTTTCAGCAGACAGCACCAGTGCTGGGCAGGACTTAATGGTTTTTTCTGCCTTGTTCTGAAGCCTCTCACTTTTCCAGTGTCTTTTGATCAGTTAAATTGCAATACGTTTTGTCCTCCCTCTTCTACTCCCAGATAGTTCTTTCCCTTAGTTATTTGTCTCCACTCCTAAAGTACATCAGTTCATTTTGTCTTCAACATTTTAACGTGGAAGGTGGCTCTTTCCTGGGCTTCAGCTTGTATTTTTTTTTTTTCAGTGGGGTTGTGACTTTTTTGAGGGGCCGACAGAAGTGCTGGGGACCACAGCAACATTTGAGGCTTTCTCTATATTGAGATTTATCATAATATTAATGACAAGTGGCCTCTCTACTATCTCAAAATAGCAAGCCTCGGGGCAAGCTGCCTGCAGGATGGATAGCCCAGCCTAGACAGACTTTAGCTAGACTTCCCTTCAGATCTGGGGGCACTTTTGCCAGTTGTTGCATGCTGTGAGTCAAATGCAGTGGAAGCGTTGAAGCAGTTCTTGATTTAGCCTGGCAGATAGTGCAGCCCCTCTTCCTCCTCCTTCCCGTAGCATCCTGTCATCTCAACATCTTTGTTCTCTTTCTCTTTTTGCCTCTCCTTGCTGAAATGTTGTAACCTTCCTTCTGCTAAAGAGATACCTTTGAAATCAGCTCCTCAAGGACAGTGCATGAGTCCTTCTCTAGAAAATGAGTAGATACTGCTCCAGGCAGAAATTTAAGATTTTTAATTTCTCTTCTTAACTCTTGACCATCTCCGTGCCATCCTGCCAATGAAAAACATATCATCACTTGCTTGTCCAAAGGTGTAGTTTGGGTTCCCTTTTTCTCTACCTGTTTTGCTCGTTTCCCAGGATTAATCCAGGCTCCTGCCTACTTTACAAATAACCCTGTACGTTCTTCTTCAACAAAATTGAGTCATTTCTTGTCAAATGTTATCCATGAAGGAATGATGGATTATAAACACTGGGTCGTGGTATGAAGAGCTGGGTGAAGGGAGAGCACGTTATGGAATTACAGTATTTCCTGTACCAATTGCCAAGCCCTGATACGAATTAACCTCTTTTATTGTTCTTTTTCAAGCATTCCGCCTTTTAATTGCTGTTTTGGAATTGTGCCACTTAGTTGTGCCCTTTGAATGTTTCTCACTTAGCCAGTCCTGTTAGCTTGATAATGCCAAATGTTTCTGAGATATTCAGAGCGCAGAACATCCCCTGCTCGAGTGGGAGAGGGACCCAGTTCAGGCAGGAATTACCACCCTTGTTTAGCTGCCAGGGGTTTTTTTCAGATTAAGTTAATAACTGTTTTTAAGTCACTGCCAATTCTCTACCAGGGGTTTCAGATCGGTTGTCTCCCATTTACACTTTTTAAATGATGCAGTTTTGTGTGGAATATGGATGACTGGATATTTTCTCCTGTCCAAATATATAGCATTCAATAACACTGGGATTGTTATTGTCTTCCTTGCATCCCAGAGGCACAGTTTATCTATTGGTGCTGCAAGGCATTAAAAAGGAACCATGACATGTCGCAATTATGACTTGAAATAGGATCTTGCCAGAGGAACATTGCCTAAATGTAATCAAATCTCAACTATAACCTATTGCAAATACCTATCAGAGCTGTGCACACCTATCTCACAGCTCGCTGGCTATCAGTGATAGCTGATAGCAGGGCACTGGATGATTTTGTTGGAAGAATTGTCATGCTGTTGGGGTTTTTTAGAGTTCAGCCCCCAGCATTCAACTGCCTGCAAGCAAATGAAATAACAAGCTCTCAATGCTGCAAGACCTTGTGACTATTTAGGCTGCGCTTTCGAAGGTATCCAGATATGAAGTTTGTGATACTCCTCCGTGCATGACTCACTAATGGCAATAGTGGGCTTTAATCATCCTTGTCCAGTGGATATTCTAAATTCAAGTAAACCATAGCGATGCTCCTTTACATAATACATATATTTTAATGCAAAATTCGCTAGACTTGGTTTCTTTGTGTGTTAGTTTGGTTTTAGCCAGATGATGAAACAGCAAGTTGCATTGTGTCACATCACATTTTCATCCACGAGGATTGTGTACAGGGTTGAATCCCTCAAATTCACTGAACAGAGCCCTGGTACTGGAGCCAGTGAAGCCAATAGCCCAAAATGGATTGTTAAACTCCAGATATGGCTCTGCTGAGTGTGGGAAGGTGATTTGCTTGCAACTGTGAACTACCAAAACTTCAGGAACTTGATTTCCACTGGAGAGGGAGAGCCCGAGACTCTGCTTCCTCCCAGATTTAACATCTCCTGTTCCCACTCTGCCACCTGCTGTACCCCTGACTAAAGGCAGTTTTAACATTATTAACCATTTCAACTGGGTTTCATTAGGGCAAGTGCTGGAAAACATCAGTATCAAGCAGAGCTCTCCTAGACATGGTAAAACATCGATTAATAGATCTGGGAGCTCAGTAACAGTTTGGAAATGTTTCTTAAAACCGAGTTGCTGACCCAAACCAGTTGGGTCCTTACCCTCATCCTTCTGCCAGCCAGCAGGGGCTCAGTTATTTGCCATGAGAGCAATTTGGGGGTCACCAGAGTGCTCTTTGCAGACAGACTGACCCCTTCCAGACAGAGCAGTAGGACACAGACAGCTCCAGTCCAAAAGCCCCTCTGCACACACTGAACCCAAGCCAATGAACGTGGCAAGAGGCTGATTTTTTTGGCTCACGTTTGGAGCTGCTTGGATGTTCCCAGCCTGTGTTTGGATCAGAGCTGGTCCACATCCCCCCAGCTCTGCCCACTGTGAAAACACATTTCTCTCTGTCGACAAAAGATGCTCCAAGAGAGTGAGCAGACTTTCCAAAGGGTGAGGCTTTTGACCTCTCTCTGAGCTTACATCGCACTGAGAGTCAACCAAATTTCATTTTTTAAGTTACTTGGGTGTTTCAAAATATATTTATCCAAGACTACGCCAATATCTGCTCACTGTGAGATGAAACCTCCTGTGGTTTGCTCCAGAGGATGGGAAGCGTTTGTCCTGTGCTCTGCACGTTTTGCTGTGCTCTTGTCCTTGCCTTTAGCGCTGACAAACGCAGACGGTTCCGAGGTACTTTGGGATCCTTAAAGATGCAAGACCTGAAATAAACCATGGAACATTTAGGAATGATGTTCACAGCACCACTTCTAATTATAGCCGTTTGAACAATTCATTTGCAGTGTCCCGCTACGGTGGTGCTTATTAAAACAGAATCTTCTTTATAGTTTGGTAGCAAATTAAGAGGGGAAAAACACAGCTATCCTGTTCCACCCCATGCCTTTGAAAGAGGTTTTCCTTCATAACTTGCTTTCTAGGGATATTTCCCTTGTTTTCACTTGTGCTCCTGGTCTGATTTTTTAATGACTTACTCGGTGTCTCTTGGTAGCCATTTCCCAGTGACCTTTTTCCTCATTTTATTTTAATTTCTGTGTATAAATGGCAGCGTTCTAGCTGGAGACACTCTTTGGGCACAGCACAAAAACCCCATAGGGAAGGAAAAACAGGCCAGAAATTTTCCACCTGAATATTAAAGTCTTAACCCAGGGCTTTGGCCACACAAAGAGCCAGCACGCTCAGCTCTGCGGGATCGGGAGCGCTCCCACGCCGGAGCTGGATCCTGGTCCAGGATCAGGGCCAGACCTGGGCACCAGGACCTCACCATCAGCATCTCCAGGCATCACCACTGGATGCAGCTACTCCCACAGGTTATCCCATTTTCTGGCATGGCTGCTGTGCCCCGGGAGGGCTGAGCAAGTGCTTGCAGCTGGCCAGAATATGGGTACACAGCTCCTAATGCTGATTTTATAGCATTAATGTGCACCTGTTTTGGTGGCCAACTGGCACCATGCTCAGCCTAAAATGTCTGTGTAAGCTCTGTATTAAAAGAGGCATAAGAATTAGCGTGTATCAAACATGTCATTAGACACGTGCCTGGTAGACATAATGCAGGATAATGAATATGATCACAAGAATAAATTAATAACCGAAAATATTTTTTATACGTGTGCACACTTAAAACAGGGTAGGAACTAAGTGACACTTGTGTCACCAGTTTATAATTAAAATGCAGTGCTTGAATGAAAATGTAAGCTTCAATTAGCCAGCACGACCCTGCTTCCGGCTTTACTTCCCACTGAAAAGCAACGATAACAAGCTCACATTTATTATCAGAGTTTTTCCTGGAGCTGTGCACTGAAACATGCTCACATCTGAGCCCTTTCACTGAAGACATTTTTTCGCTTCAGCAGTTTGGCATGCCATACAAAGGCTCTCTGATTTTTAGTGATGTTCACCTCCTCTTACATAAAAATGTTTTCTGTGCATATTATTTGGTTTTAGTTAAAGTCCAGGTGCACGGGTTACTGAAGAACCAAAGGGATGGCTCATCACAGAGCACAATGGGTAATTATTGCTGAGCTTCACTGTATTGCACGGACAAATCCTTTCTTGGAGCTCAGCATTGTGGCTGTGAGAAAGAAAATACCTACGATCCAGCCCGAAGTCCTACAAGGGTAAGAATAGATCCTGTGGGAGATGTTTTGCCCATTTCATTTTTAACTCTCTCAAGGGACAGAGCTTCACAGTTTTGTTTAGAGACACTATTTTGCATTTTAATTTCACCAGTGGGAAGTTAATACATATATAAATTATGAGGTCTCATGTGTTCCCATTCTCATCCCAAGAGGATGTTTGGCTTTTTGTAAAATGGCTAAATAATTCTCTGGGTTCTGCCCCCCATTTAAACCAAGATTTATCTTGATTTATGATCCAAATTTTGCTGCTGCTTTGCCTGAGGTTTGAGCTCAGTTTCTGCAAGAGAGGGCAGAGTCCTTGGCTGTGCAGGCAGGAAGAAAACCCATCTTGGCTCCTGCCCAACCCCACACTTTGGGTACAGCATCCCGTGTGAGGGGCAGAGCCATCCCAGGGAGATCCACATCCTTGAGGTGCCTTTTCAGAGATCCTGACATCTTCCCAATTTCCCCCAAAATAGAAACCTTTTAGTCTAGGACTTTTTCAGCCTTGTGCCCATGCAGGAGGTACCTTACTGGGCATTTTTACACCTTTCAAATTGGTTCACGTGCAGAGAAGGCTGCAGGAATCTGTGTCCCAAATAATAGGGATAGGGAATGGCCACCTCAGCCAGTGCTTAGGAGAGCTGGTGAAAAGCACACAAACCCCAACAGCCCCAAAATGTCAAGACTGAGCAGCTGAGCCTCAGAAAGTGTATTTAAGGAATATGTCCTCTCTGACAGAGATGGACCAAATGTCCACACGGATATCTTTGCAATGCCCCCTCTAAGATTTTAAGAAATTTCTACGGGCAGGATTCTTGTGATGTGGGAGTGGATGTCAAGCCAGGATATCTCAACTCAGAATAGATATGTGCTCTTAGCTTTGGGTCAGGCAGTGACGTGTGGTGGAGTCAGAGCCTCCAGGAACTCTCCAAGTTGTAAAAACTACAAAGCTCCTGGTTTTTCACTGGTGCTGTTCACATGGGACAGAATGACCTCTCCAGAAAGCCCTTCCAACAGCAGCGGCAGTTTCTCTCAATAGCATTTAATAACTACCCATGGAGAAAATTACACTCTATTTAAAAGGCCAGAAAAATCATCTTCAGTTTAACTCTGCTGACTTTGGTAGAATTACACCAAAAATGAGTTCTGTCTGATATCCTTTCCCATACTAATGTTCAGTAGCTGGGCATAAAAAGCCTTTCCAAGGCAGATTAAACAAGTCCAAATAGTGAAATATTCTTTTAATTTTCTTTCACGCACGTTATTTTAGGTGTAGCTTGGAACTCTGCCCTTACAAGAGGCATCCCTTTAAATATTTATACAGCATCAATATGTAGCCACCTTCATACGTTTTTAATGATATGTTCCTTTCTAAATTAACCATTAGGTAACCCTGTCCTATAGTGTTCTGTATTTTGCACTGCATTTACACTACCCTTGGATTTTTATTTTTTTATTCCTCCGTGGAACAATGAAGATGTCAAGGCAAGGCCCAGGGGCACCGTGGAAATCGAATTCTTGGAGCACCACTGCTGTTGCCATGTGGACACACACTCAATAGCAACACTGTGCTGCTCTGCAAGGCAAGGGGATGCAACCCCAGCCCCACTGCGGGGCCGAGGCAGGTCAGTGCCAGAACACTGGCAGCTCCTCGCTCCTGGAAATGTAATTCCTGGGATCAGGAGGGAAAAATATTGAAGCAAACCCAAGCGGAGAAGGGACAGGAAGAGATATCTCCATTTCGAGGTTCTCCTTGAGAACCAGTAGGTGTCTGAATTTTCCAGAGGTTTTTCTCTTTTTTTCCTTCTTAATTGTGTTGCTAAGATGCTACTGGGTGCCAGGGTGAACAAGATAAAGCCCAACGCTGTCAACTGAGTCAAAGATCTTTTTCTCATCATCTCTTTGCTCAGCTTTGATTCAGCCTGAAAAACCACAGATGAGTAAAAGTGTTGGTACAAGCCATGGGTTTTTGTAACTCTGGGATTTTTGAGTCCTGTTTAATTACACCACATTATCATAGCAAAGCAGTTTCTGCAGAAGCTGCTCATGGCTTGTTCCCCCTCCCTCCCAAGGGGACCACAGGAGATGGCTGCACCATGAGATCACGGCTGCAGAACCAAACCCTTAGCACAGCCTCAGCAGACAGACAGACAGACAGCACCCCTGACAAAAAAAAAGGGACATCAGAGTTTATCCTGTGCCCTGTTATACTGAAAACATTCCCACACACTGCTTTGCAAAGAAGAGTTTCACCCTTCAGAGCTGGAATCCAACCTCTCCTCCTCTGAAGGGGCCTTACCCTGTACTTGTTTTGTAAGGAAGAGCTTCAGATAAGTCAGCAGAGGTTTTGTCTGAGGATAATGGGCTGAAGGAACCACCGCAATGCAATTTCCCCGAGTTGCAGGGTGCTGAAGGCAGAGATGGAGGCAGAGCAGAGCCCTCCCAGCGCCGGAGCGGTTCCGCGGGACGCGTCGCGAGTGGGCCCCAGGCAGGAGCCACCGTCTCCCACGCTGCAGATAAGGCTCTGTGTAAAAGGAGAGGGGGTTTTTTCTGTCTCCCCTCCAGTGAAGCAGATCTGGGAGGGTTTGGCTGCAGCAGTGATTTGGTTTCTGGGTTTTCACATGTGCTGGTAAAGGGATATTGTTTGTTCCAAACAAAAGCCGCCTGGGCTGGGCATTCCTGACGGGTGGTGGAGGAAAAGAAGCCAGGCAGCAGCTGAAATCCAACAGACTGCTCCCTTCCACCACGGGAGTGGCAAGGTATGGCCAAGCTGAACTTGTGCTGTTATTCGAGG
Organism: Daphoenositta chrysoptera; assembly: GCA_013397915.1. Lineage (NCBI taxonomy): Eukaryota > Metazoa > Chordata > Aves > Passeriformes > Daphoenositta > Daphoenositta chrysoptera. The sequence goes on from VZRO01001936.1 coordinate 223,106, forward strand.
CTTTTCTTTGGGTTGCAGAGGCAATTTTTTTTTTTTT
>VZRO01001936.1:223147-273212 GCA_013397915.1 Daphoenositta chrysoptera
TTTGCTGCAAATATGTTTGAATTCCCTCTGTTTTGGAGGCAAGTAGTCAATGCATCTGAAGTGCATACTTGACATATGTTTCTTTTCACATGCTGTCCTCCATTCATTTCATGCAGCAGATGCTCAGTTTACCACTTTAAATGTATTCTTATTTACTAGAAATTATTTTAGAAAATAGCTGTTTGGAACTAAACATTTCCAGCCCTTCTTTTGGGTGCAGGGAGCTCCTTTTTGCAGCTGTCCTGGGTGGCTGCATGCAGATGTTGACAGGTTAATTTGCATTTGAAGAGCTGGATGCAGTGAGCTAAGCAAGGGTTTTTCTTCCCTGCCTCTGAAGGCAGTCACTTCACACTCCTTGCCAAATTTAGCCCCGATGCTACTCTTCTTAATTAACTAGAGCAACATCCAAGCTGAGTTTGGCCCATTATTAGCTGGCCATTTATTACAGGGTTGAATTAAACCCCTTGGCCGTGTAGAAGAAAGGCTCTTATTCTGAAAATTGATTGTACAAAAGTGAAACACAAGCCCTAATTCACAGCAAGGTGGTAGGTACAAGCTGGTTTATCTGATTTCCTCTATCCTGTCGCCAAAAACTGCAAGTCCAACCTGGTTTTCCTGCCTGCTGCACACTGCTGGGGTCAGAAATGGTTTGATAAAAAGGGAATCCTGATATTAAGAAGAATTTGCAGCTCACACTGCTCAATCCCCCTTCCCAGAGAGGATTCTTTTTCTTCTTGTTGTGGGTTTCTTTTTTCCCTTTAAAATAAGTTAATATCAAGTCTTTGAGCACAAAGACCCAGATTTAGACTTCAGTCCCTTCCTTTGCTATAGGAAGAGGCAGAAGTCGTGATGCACAACCCTGCTGTCAGCCTCTGGAACTGTTGCTGCTGGTTTTTCATGTGCCTGATCCATCCACATGGCTCGGAGCTCGTTTAGCAGAGACCAAAAGCTTCCAGCAGCAGCAGGGAGAAGAGCTGGCATTCAAAGGGCTGTAGCCCTGTCACCACCGAGGCCCCCACACTTTGCTTCCTCTTTGGTTTCTTTCCTTCCCTTCAGATGTTACAAAACTGTCAAGGAAAGCTACATCCAGTGGGTATTAGAGCACTGAGCTGAACCTATAGAGACATGGGAAGACATAATTAATGTTTCTCTTCTTTTTTTTTTTCCCACCTCTTTTCACCACCCTCCTGTGCTTCCCTGCCACGTCCCTGCCATGCTCTGCTGCGGGCAGATGCTGGTCTCACTTCCCCCCGTATAATCTGGATTTCAGCTCAGTTTGCTGTGCATCCCCCTGGCCGAGGCTGCCATGGGGACAAAGTTACCCATCTGAGGGACAAAGTTGCCCTTCTGAATTGATCCGTTTTGATGTCCATTTGCAGGCATTAATTGAACACTAGTAACACATTGGATTCAGCCTGCATTCCTGGCAAAATTCTTCCTGGTCAGAGTCAAATGCAAACTAATTCCTCACCCCAGCTGTGCATGAGGCAGGTACTGGCACGGTGCACTGTCTTAAAGGGAAGTGTTTGCTCCAATCCATCATTTGCATCACACACGAAGCTTTTCTTGGAGATATCTTTGGGTTTTCTACGTAAGAACTTAAGGGGAGGGGATGGGAATGGAGAATGTTGCTGTTAGACAGGCATGATTCAGGTACCCATGGAGACATGAGATCACTCTGCATTGTCACCAGCACAAGATTACCTTATACAAGAATAACTAAGAATAGAATTTTTGACCTTCAATATTTCCTTATCTGTAAACATTAGATCTGTAGAGCAGTGCAGCCCTGCTTGTCAACAAGAAGAATAAAAGAAAAATAAAACTAATTTAAAACCCCACAGTGGCAGTAGAATAAATTCGTACATTTATCATTTCAGAGGTTCCCATCACTCCTGCCTCTTTTCCTGCAAGGTTTAAATGATTGCATTTTTTTTAATGTTATGTTTTCTCTCCTAAGAATAGAACACACTTTGCAGAAGCTCATATGGATGAAAAAGCATTTTCCTTTTGCACTGTTGCTCACAGTTAACACACACAAACCTACACCTTGAGCTTTCCAAAACCTTGGTTCATAACACCATCAAATAAATTCATGAAATACTTAGAAATTTATTTTGAAGTCCTTAAAAGTTGAATGTTTATTAGCTGAACTTTCACTTTAAGTAATATCATGGAACTTAGTGATTGGTGCAAGACTTTATCTAGTCCAGTAAAAGGGGCAGACTCCTCACAACACTTGCCCCTGCTCCTGCCAGCACTAAATTTGGAGATATTTGAATGAAAAGAGATCCTTAAAGTGAAGAAATGCAGGATGAGGTTCTAAGCTTACCGCAACAGCTGGGAAGAAACTTGTAAATGAAATTCAGCATCTGCTTCTGGAGATGTCTCAGGTTTTAAGTTTCTGAGGCAGAGGGTAATTTTTAAGCAGAATTTTAACTTGCTCATACATGAATTATTTCTAGTGACTGGCTCAAAAATAGCGATTTGAGCTTGTGCAATGTGTTCACACAGGGCTGGAGCGTGGCCAGGCAGCCTGGCCAGGCCTGGGGACACGGAACTTTCTGCACACACCTGGACCACACATCCTGCCTTGGGTCAGGCACTGTGTGGTGGGGACACGCTCTGGGTGTCCCTTGTCCCTTCCTGGGCACGGGTCATCAGGGAAAGGCCAGAGTTTGGGGTGCAGACATCTCGCTGGGGTCTGAGCTGTGGTTTGGAGTCACTGGAGGCCAAAGGCAGCGTGCTGTCCCCGGGAGCAGGGGCTCATGGTGCTGTGTGACCCAGAGGTGCAGCTGTCACAGCCTCCCTGGCTCCTCCTGCGATGGGAACAGCTCAGGCACCGCGCTGGGACTGGGCTTCAACTCTCCATCCAAGTCATGGGGCTCGGGCTCCTCGCTTGCTCCACGGGGAGAAAGGACTTTGTGCTTCTCTGAGAAGGAGAAGGAGGCTGTGCTGTCGGCAAACCAGGTCCCAGCTTCTCACTCGTGAGAGCACGAAAAAAAATCCAAGCAAAAACACATTTAAAGCACAAGGGGATGGCACAACCTCTGTTGGAGCCCCCCGAAGTCCGTGGAGGAACCCCTGGTGTATTTGCAGGTTAGCAGGACATGTCAGGTAGGACTGTGGGGAGCTGCTGCAGAGAAGCACTGATGTCTCAGGAGGGTACAGCTCTCCTGCTCCAGAGCCTGCAGGAGCAGGTCTGCAGAGGGGTTTAGGTGATGCTGTGCCTAAAAAGTCAAAGCTCAGCCTACAACCCCCAGCACCCTGGACAATAACTGACCCTGAAGAGCAGAGCACAGGAGCTGGACCCTAATGCTGAGCAGGCTGACATCAGACCTTAATTTACAACCCACAGGGCTGGTGTGTGGGGCCGTGCTCATCCTGAGGGATGGACACCACAGCTCTGAGTGCTCTGGATGGAGGCAGCAGTGCAGGAGTGCACGGCACGGCCCTGGCAGCACCACCAGAGTTAAATGAGGCAGCAGATCCTCACTCTCCAGCAGGTACTTGCTGGCCATAACCCGGTGATTCCAGTCTGCAGAGCAGAAGTAATCCACAGTCACCAGGCAAACTTTGTCCAGAGCTTATCTGGGAGAGAAAGCCCTGCTGCATCGGCAGCGCTGGGCGCAGGAGAGCTGCTGGAGCCGGGTGATGTTTCAACATGACTGAGTATTTTTAGAGCCATCCTATAGTGCAGGATTTTTAACTTCCATTTCACAGCCCTTGAAGCCTGGCAAACTTTCATTAACATTTGATGCCTTGAAGTCATGCAAGGTCTGGGGGGAAAGGGAGGGGAAGGAGGAAAAAGGAACACACCTTTTTGGAATGTGTAGTTTGCAAAGTTGCTGGGGAGCTGAGAAAAAGCCTCCAGTCCCTCCTTTTTGTGCCAGGTGGTTTTAAAGCACCCCAAACATTCACAAAACAAAGCTAGAATTCCAAGCTATGGCTGGGTGGAAGAGTCTTAATTAACATGTGGAGTATCTGGAGTCTCTCTGGCCCTTGGGGAGTTGAACCCCACCACCTTGCAAGGATTATGCTTCTCTTCTTTGCCCATTATTCGGCAGCTTTGCTCATACAGGGCTGTTTCACCCATTGGTGCCTTTTCCTGGTCTTAAAATGAAGAGCCAAACACAGGTAGAGGGGGAAAAGGGTTTTTTTTCCCTGGGTATTTATTGCAGCCCCTCAGGTGCAGCCCAGCCAGGGGCAATGCCCCAGAGCACACGGAATGCCACCCACGGGCACTCGGGATCACATCCTGGGCCTCACAAATGAGCACATCCAGCAAAGATTCCCCAGGGAGAGGCTCCAGGGAACCCCCGGCCCAGGACCCTTCCCCTGGCTGGGCCCAGCTCAGGGTACAGGATGTGTTCTGGAGAGGCCCTTGGTGCCTGGGGCTCTCTGACCCCTCACTGCCAGCCTGCCAAGGGCTGTGGGCTCTGGGCTTCACAAAATATTAAGAATATGAGTTAGAAGTACTAAGACTATAGAAAAAGTATATTAAAGGGGTGTAAAGAAAAAGGCAAAAAATCATCATGGCATCACCACAAATCCCCAAATCATTTCTAAGCCATCACACATCCATCCTCGAGCAGAGAACACGGGCCATGGAGAAGTCAAAGGATGTGCTCCCATTTCCCACTGCCCTCACTGCCATTTTTGCTCAGCACAAAGTAAGGCTTTTTTGCCCAGGGTTATAACCAATGAAAACCGTGCTTCCCTGGCTACAAGGCAGACTTTCAACTGGAAAATAAGTTAACAGAAACTCTATTTTTCCCCCCTCTAAATATACACACATATACACACACACAGGGCGTCTCTTCGTGCGCACAACTGAGATTTTTCATAGGCTGAGGGAGTAGGAAGAAGAGACGTATTTTTGTCTCCTTGGCAAAAATATATTGGCAGCATATCACTGAGTTGTAAAGATTGAGTAAGTACCAGAGCATGGCCCCGTGAAGCGGGTTTTGGAAAGCTGCCCTTTGGCTGCCTCTGCCCGTCTGCCAGGGCTGCAGCGGGGACACTGCCCTGGGGGGACTCAGCCTGAGGGGCCCCACACAGCCCACCCAGGCTCCTGAGGAGGAAGAGGAGGCTGCAGCAGCTGGAAGTGAGGCGCTGTCAGCTCTGCGTCGTGCCAGACGAGGTGTCTGGAGGGGAGAGGAGCTGTAAATCCCCCCCTGGGCATGGCAGCGTTCCCGGAGCTGCTGCCTGACTCCTGATGTGGACCTGTCGGGAGGTCTCACCAAGGCAGTGACAGACTGGTCCTCTCCTGCTTTCAAAACTCAGGGGGAAATCTGGTCCCCAAGATGTTGTTATCCAAGGGCAGGGAGAAACATGAAGGGCTGAGGGGGAAGGAGTCAGTGGCACAACAGCCACCACAACCGGGCACAGGGGACCTGCCTTTTGTCCACTCTTCCCAGCAAAAGGAAAGTGTTTTGGTTTTCTCCTCCCAGCTGTAAACATTCCCAGCTGCTTCCATGCCATCCTAGGACAGCAAAAGGCAATGAGCATTTCTGGTTACAATGGCAGATGTGCCCGATGATGGTGAGGGCTGGGACTCTCAGATACATTATTTAAAGCAAATTCTGAGATGCCAAATTGGATTGCTCAAAGCTCCCACCACCACTATCCTTCCCCAGTGCAGGTAAAGACATTTCATAGTAAAACACAATTCGGAAAGAGTGAAAGCAAACTCAGAAATCTCCACAATAAAATATTTATGAGTCTGTGCTTTGGTGCATTGTAATTTTGCATGATATGTTTTGCTTTTCAAGACTGACTAGATTAAGGCTCTTCTGATTCATTAAACACATTTTCCCAAATGCTGTTTCTACAAATACTGTTGGGTCATTGTGTTTAGTTGCATTTATTAGCTGGTGTAACAAGGAACATACGTCTCCCATAAACCTGAGAGGAACCCGCTTAAATGTGTTGCTCTGAATCTCAGCAGAGAAGAAAACAGTTCTCATGAATAATTAAAGCTTAAAGAGGTCATGCTGGTTTTGCAGCCTCATTTTTATTTGTCACTGCTTAGTTTGCATTAGGAAATAGGAAGTGTCAGGTGCAGGAGCCAAATGGAATCTCTTCTGCATGTGTTCATTTAAACAGATGTATTTGGTGGCCGTCTCCATTTTTATGTATTAGGTCATTTGTTAGCTGTAATAATTTGAATCAGTCCTGGGAATTAGAAGTTTAAGGCTTTTAATTTTCATCAGGCAGTGGCTATGCATCCCTTTGCCTTCTGGCAGGAAGGGGCACCAGCTCCTCACCAGGCAGGGCTGGGATGCAGGCAGGGCTGGGATGCAGGAAGGGCTGGGATGCAGGAAGGGATGGGATGGAGGAAGGGATGGGATGGAGGAAGGGATGGGATGGAGGAAGGGATGGGATGCAGGAAGGGATGGGATGCAGGCAGGGATGGGATGCAGGCAGAGATGGGATGCAGGAAGGGATGGGATGCAGGAAGGGATGGGATGCAGGAAGGGATGGGATGCAGGCAGAGATGGGATGCAGGAAGGGATGGGATGCAGGAAGGGATGGGATGCAGGAAGGGATGGGATGCAGGCAGGGCAGCTCAGGGAGGACCTGGGTCACCACCTGGTCCCCATCTCCCCAGGCCCCTCCCCTCAGCCAAGCCCCTGCTCTCCTCCCAGGCTCCCTGCTCACCTCCAGCCACCCCCTGCCCACCCTTCCCATCTCTTCCTCAGCTTTCTGTCTCTCCCTCCTTCTTCCAAGCTTCTTTTCCTCCTCCTCCTCTGTGAACCACTTCCCATTCCTCCACATTCTGCCCTGAAGTGCTCCTTTGCTCTTCTTCTGCTCCTTTGCTCTTTTTTTACATTGCTTTCCACCTTCCTCCATGAAGGTGCAGCACCTCTCAGGTTGCACGTCCTGCTGGGAACCAGGAATAACCCAGTCAGTAGTAACTCTAATTCAAGTTAAAATCCTACATGCTGCCTTTATATTGCCTTCCAGGACTTAACAATTGTGAAATATTTTTGTTCCTTTCATTTTTTCCCACTGGAACCTGCTCAGCCTCTCCAGCAGCTCTGCTGTTTGTTCCCAGGGTTAGACACTAGCCCTGGGTATTCAGCTCGACACCGTGCACAGCACTAATCTCTCCTGGTGGAGTGTCTTTCCCACTAATACATCATGCAGATGATTACTGAAACCTTTGCCTTGCATTTCCCAAATCCAGCCATCAGCAGGGTTTGGCAGTTACACCCCTTTCTCCCAACCTCTATATTCCCTGTTGTCATCTGCCTTGTTTCTGTCCCGCATCACTGATTGTGCATGATCAATCTCTAGAGGCTTTGCTTCTATGTATAACTCAACAAGCTGGCAGAGGAACCAGGAAGACTCATTTGTGTGCTCCAAAACGAATGGAGATCCAACTCAAGGTCACTGCATTCCAAAGACAGACACATTACAAGCACTCCTTTCAACTAACATGATTTATGGAGTGTTATTTCCCTATTGCTTCTTCAATATCCAACTATTTTCCTGAATGCCATCATCTTATGATGAATCTTTATAGATTGAAGAGACAGGGAATCACTACAAGATTCCAGGAGTGTCCAAATATCCTGCATATTACTAATCAATTCACTAGCAAGGCCCTATATCACTGCTTTCCAGTGTAACCCTCATGCTTTTTTCATTAAAAAAACCCCAATTTTGCAATATATGAATGAGCCAAAAAAAAGTTTGGAAAAAAAGTTCAGCTCTAGATGTCAGGTTAGAGACATTCCCAGCTATTGGAGCAGGCAATAACTCATTTAATGCAGAGAGGTAATTATTAAGTGCTTTGCAAGCCTCTGCTACACCAAAAGAGTTCACCATCAATAATCAGAACCATCAGTAATCAATTTTCAATATTGATTGCATCAATAATATGAAGCATCAACTTATTAATAAAATATCAATAGTACAAACCATTAATAATATGAATAATTTTTTCTGCTGACTAGATCAGGAAGGTTTTTCCATTAGAGAAGAATACACCAGGTGCACCCTGGGTGTGTTATTCCAAACATCCCCAAGGGTTACCCAGGTCCTCGTTCTGGAGAGTTGTTTCTTAAATGTTAGACTGCTGTATGCCAGATGCAAACCTTTCCTGGTATGAAATGAAAATGTTTCAGAAAATGGGGGAAAAAATGGCAGTTTAAGAGGGTCTAAAAGTAGAAATTAAGAATAGGAAGGCAATAGCTGGAGGCTGTGCATGTGTGAAAGCTGAAGTGGCAGAAAATACAGAGGATTAAGCATCACACATTGCACTGGGTGTGTTCCAGGTAGGTCGGGAGGCACCCCAGAAGTGACCGTGACAGTGACTCAAATTATAAACTCAACGTCCATTTCCTCAAATTCACCCTCCCAGGAAGTGCTGAGCCATGAGACAGGATTTGTAGACGTGCTGTGATCCTAAAAGGTGAAACCATCCAGTTGATCACCATGTTAATGAGGGGGAACTGATGACTTACCGAAGGAAGGGAAACCATATGGATAAAGACTGAACTACCCCTTAAGGGAAACCTGATTCCAATTGTGCAAATGCAGGGAAAAGGCACCGTTTGACATTGTGAAAATAAACATGATTTGTCATTTTGCAGCATATGAACCTCACCAGGCAAAACGAGGGCCTGTTCTCAGGACTGCATCCAGTAGAGTTTGGGACTTCAGCCCTCTCACAGTGACTGATGGACTGGCAGCAGCCTCCCTGGATGAGCAGTCTTTGCACCACTGAATCTATGTCAGAGGAAAGAATACTGGGCGGAAAGAATAGATTTTGGTCCAAATCCTGGCGAGCATTCAGGCCAGCACCTTTTATTTCCCCCCACTGAGGTGCTGGAGCGGTGATGGTCACTGTGGGGCCATTCACAGTTGTGAAAAACAAGTCAGTCTCTGACATATTGTGCCAAAAGCACTGCCAGTTACTAAAGTACCTTTTTAAATTAAGGTATTTGAAGCCAGAATGTAAGTAAGAGCTGGAAACTCATTGGAAGATGACTCTCAGTTCAGAGCTCTGATGGATGAAGGCTCTCACCTAAGAAGCCAACACCAGCTCCTCAAGTGTTAGACTAATTTTAGCTAAGGTAGAAAAGCCAAATAGAGAACTCTAATGGAGGTTTCTATCCAGGCTCCAAATTCACTTTAAAAGCATGAGGAGGATTATATCAGCCACCCAGAAACAGCCTCAGCAACGTGGCAGCAGAGCAAAATATGGCAGTGAGTGGTGAGACAAACTTCTGGGCTGCCGGGATAAAGGATGTGGCAGGAGCTGCAGGACGAGACGAGGTGTGAAGGTAGAACACAGCAAGTGTGGGCCGTGGTGGTAGAGAGAAAAGCAGACACAGAGAAGTGAGTTAACAACCCCACGACAAACTAGAAATGTTGACAGTTTCTTGGGACTGAGCCAGGCGTGAGAACGCTCACCGTGGCAGGGCTGACTTGTCTCTGACTTGAAAATGTTCCCCAAACAGCATCACCAGTGTTGCCCCAAAACAGCCACATCATACCCAGGCTGAGGAATTGCCCATTTCCCTGCACAGTTGATTTACAAAATGCAAACTGAACATCAGGGCTGGGAGTTTGTCAGTCTTTCTCCCTAGAAAACACAGTCATTCCCTCAAAAAGCTCCATAAAATGTAACAACAAAAAAGACTAAAACAGAACCCCCTGAAACTTCCCCCACTTTGCCATCCAAGCAGCAGCACGAGAGGATGTGGTCGATAAGGAGAAAATTGCAGGTGGTGTAGGAAGATCCATCAGCAGCACCCGTGGAGTTACACAGCACACGCCTTTATCTGCTGCACTGGCCAAGGAGAGGCAGCTGGGAAGGGATAGGAGCACTGCTGAACAACCTCAGTCTTGAATTCCGTGGCCAAAATGCTGGTTTATGAGACAAACATTTGAAGAAACTGGAAACTGAGTAGCCTAAACCAACACTTAACATCCAACTCTCCCCTTCTCTGCCGCTGTCCTGCATTTCCCTGGTACCATTGGTATTCACAGTGGTAGCACAAGGACACTTAGTACTTTTGGCAGCAGTTTTGTAATGACTGAAGAGAATTCAAAGGACAGCAGCCAGACACTGTGATGTGTTTTATTAGCTCCCAGATGTGCAGGTGAGGTGAATCTTTGGGAAATGAGTTCTGCTGCCACGGGTTTTCTAATATCACTCAAGGTCTCAAAATCTTTTAATGGAACAAAAGGCTGTCACAGAATTTGAAAGTCATCTTTGGCAAAGCATCTTTTCTGAATCTGTTCATTTCTTACACAGAAATACAAATGCACAACATCTTTGATGATACTTGCCCAGCTGAAAACACGAGGTCAGCTGCTGAGGCTGTGTGTTTTCCACATGAATTGTAAGTGACTGAGCCTCTGTAGGCGTTTCCTGGGATATCTTCTGGTGTAGGTGATCCAGAATCTGGAGATGCTTTACCAGGCTGTATAAAACAGTGTTTGGTGCATCCTGGATTGCAAAACATCAAAATAACTAAGAATATTTTGCTCAAAGAGTAAAATTGTTCCTGCAAGAATTAGAAGTTACCAACAGCAGAGGTGCCCCATCCCTGGAAGTGTTCAAGGCCAGGTTGGATGGGGCTTGGAGCAGCCTGGTCTAGTGGAAGGTGTCCCTGTCCATGGCAGGGGGTGGAACAAGATGAGCTTCAAGATCCCTTCCATCCCAAACCATTCTGTCATTCCATGAGCAGCAGACTTCTTTACCACCTAAGGAAGGCACACCTTCTGCTGTGGGGCCAACTTCTCTAGGAAATAGTGAGCATCCCCTGGCATCTGGAGATCAGCTAATGTCGCTCTAGGACACGAAAAGAAGCACTCCAGACTCGTAGTTCTTTGTCAGGTCACCGAACCAGGAAAAGAGAGAGCTGTTTATTTCTTCCATATATATCTGTTTCTAGGAATGACCGTGGATTGGAGGATGAGGTTACCACCTCTTCCATCCACACTGGTTAACAGAACAGTCCATCAAACTCTCTCCGCCTCCGGAGAAAGAATGAAAAACAATAGAGTACAGTTAACAAACCATGACTATGTTTACAGAAAGTGTGTGAGAAACTTATCAAAGAATGAAAACATAGAAAGACTGCAAAAGTCAGGGCAACAAGCTGAGGCATCACATGTGGGCCACAGGGAACTCAGGAGTGTTCAGAAGGGGTGGCTGTGACACGAAGGTCGAAGTGCCCGAGGGGGAACCTCGCTGGTGGCTGTCTGCAGCTGTGGGATTGGCACTCGGGCTGCTGGAGGTGGCTCCTCAGCCATGCCAAGCCAGCTCCACTGAGGTCTGAGACCTCTGTAAAAAAAGCAATGCAAGCAACAGAGCAGCACAGCCTTCGTTCTGTGGGACTGTGGTGAAAGAAGGGGCTGTGAGCAGCCTCTGCCTCCAACAGAGAGGGCTTTGTCCAGCAGCACCAGGGAGAGGCTGCAAAGGGAATCAGATCAAGCACTGCCACAGTGCAGGCAAGTTGGGGAAAGCAGATTAGAATATTCTAAATAGTGGAGAGTGGTGGTGTAAGACAGTCTCTTGTCTCACAGAAAGTCTACAATAAATACAGGAGAGAGCATTCACTACACAAAGGTAAGAGAACGGAGTGAGCACGACAGATGACAAGACAAACCGAGACCTGTTCCTTAAGAAAACGTGCTCCTGCCAGACTGGAGGGGAATGGGGAGCACTAAATAAAGGCCAGGCAAGAGCTCCCTGCCAGCCCCAGCTCCTCTGCAGTGCGTAGGCAGCAGCAGCTGCTCCGGTGTCTCCTCCAGCTCCTCAGAGCCCTCCCGAGGTACTGAGCACACCGGGAAGATGTTCTGCCTTTGAAAGCCTTAAAGGGGAGCAAAATGGAGCAGGCAGCAAATCCTGGCTGGTTGTTCCTCACCTGACACCGAGGGGCTGTCGGGAAGCTCTGAGCAGCGGAAGGTCTGTAGGCAGCGGAGGGGGAGGACTGGAAAAAGGGGAAATTCATGTCACAGCAGAAGATAAGGAAATAAGAGACTTGAGGAGGAGTTTTGCTTTGCCCACCAGACAATTGAAAATAGATCAAAAGAAGAACCCAAAGGGTTTGTTTGAGATGACAGCTCCTAAGGAAGAAAGTGGGGCAAATTTCATACATTTCGACATTTTAAAATAATTTTCTTTCTGCCCGGGAAGTGGATGGGAAGCAAACGAAAGGGAGTAGGCCAGATTCTGACACCACTGGGTGAGACAGATTTGAGTCCACTGCAGTGAAATCAGAATCTGGCCCATAAGTAAGGCAGTTCTGCTTCCTGCAATGACAAACAAGTGAGATCTGAGTTAGGGAAAGAAAGACAGAGAGAGGAGGAAAGGACTTCTATAAGTGAAATAAAAGATTCTTTTTTTCACAGTCTCAAGACCTGTAGAGAAACATGGTTAGGAGTAAGGATGAATTAGTTTTAAAGACTCAGATGAGCTGAATTTGCTTTGGTCTGACCACAACACACACAGGCAGCTCGTCCTGCCCAGCTGGTTTATGGCACATTGTAGCCCACAGTTATGGGAATAAACTCCTAATCTTTTTAGCTCCTGAGTATTTTCTGAAAACAGGACCTACCCTGGCAAAAGTATGACAATAACCCCAGGTATGAGCAGTGTTCTTCATCAAATTCATCTTCAGGATGAAACAAAAATATGAACTGTCATGGGGACAAATTTCTGGGAGTGGCAGGACTCTGGGGGTGTCAGACAGAATCTGTCTCAAAAACAGCCTATGCTTTGAAGTTTCCAGCTCTCACAACAGCCAAACTTTTTTCAAAGGCAGACACCCAATAAATGTGTATTTAACCTCCCGAGGCTTCTTCCCCTGCTGGCTCCATCCTCCGCGGTGATGAAGGCGGCTCACAGCAGCATTGTGGTGTAGCAAATTCACATGAGGTGTGTTTTGCACATGACCTGCATCAATAGTTCATGATTTCTTTTATAATGACAGCATTAAACATCTCCAGGCAGAGGCTCATGGGATCTGTGCTCATTCGAGCAACTTAAGGACAGGCTTGTGAAACTCTCAGCAACCAGCAGGAGACAAATAATCAAACTTGGGACAGTTTAACATAGAAAGTTCTGAGCTACAGGAAAATCTAGTGCTGTTCCTTGTGGTCTGAGGGGAGACTTCAGGATGAGAATAGCCCCTGTTTGACCACCAGCACCTCAAAGCAGGCTTTGAAAGTAAAAGGAGGAGCACCCTTGATTCCTCTTCTCGAGGGTTATTTTACAAGAGGAATGAGAAGAAAGCGAAGGCAGCAGCTGCATGTGCTGTGGTGTCAGTCCAGTGAGACAGGGGAGCTGCACTGGTGGAAAATCAAACAAATGAACACAGTGCACAGATAGATATTTCTGTGGAGATGAACATTTTTTGGCATGTCTGATCTCCTTTGCTCACTGTTGCTCAAATCACTTGGCAAAGGGCTTCAGAACCTGTCAGCAGAGAGATCCTCCGAAGGAAAAAAATACACAACTGTTTCTCTTCTCCCCTGGCAGAGTCCAGCACTGAGACACTCACTCACTATAAATAGAGGTTCTGCACTGATGTCCAAGGGAAGTGTAAAGCCTTGCCATTAAGGAAACCCAGTCCTGCACGACGTGCTGGGATGGACACTGTGTTCAGACAACTTCTGTTACAACAGCCCCGCTCTGCATGTCACGCTTTTCTCGTGGTCTGTGATGCTACTGTCAGTCAGCCTTCTCTGTGCTGATATATTCAGAAAAGTTGTCATTTAAACATTCAGATATTCATGTGTTGCAGTAAATCAGGCTGACAGTCAGCTCTGGAACTGAGGCACAGTATTTAATCACAGAATAGATGCAACAAGCAGAACCATCGGTCCAAATTTCCCATGGTACCTTGCTAATTGCCTTATTTTTAATATACAGTCAGCTCCTTGCAACTTCTATTCCCTGTTTCCGCAAGCACTTGCTGTCAAATGATCCTGACAATAATTTCATTCCATGTCTCCAAACCATCCCAGAAGTCCCACATTTGCCAGAAGGAAATCAGCTGGTAGGTGGGATTTTGGGGTGGATGACCGTGGGTGTATTTACCTGCCTGCAGGTGACTGCTGGAGCCAAGTGCCCACGTCTGCAGCTGACATTCCCAGCCCTCATCCCACCAGTGCAACTCCTTTGGGAGGATCCCCTGCTTCACACTATTAATAGTGTGCATGTGTCTGCTCCAAGTATCCACAGCTGCTCAAGAGCTGCAGGAATGTGGGAAGGGGAAGGGTTGGCAGGGGAAGGTTTGATCCAAGGAGGTCGCAAATGTCTGGTGACCCATGAGAAAACAAGAAACCCTTCTCTACCAGGTCCCAAACCCAGTGTTTTACTGCTTAAAGAGGGCTGGCAGCTGAAAGAGTTAATGGAGCAGCGGCTCTGCAGAGGATGATGGAGAAGGAGGGAGCAGCTCGGCCCCTCTCTCCTCGGGTGTCTCCCTCTGCTATCGGGTATCGCCTCCCGTAAGCGCCTGCTCAGCACAGGGAGACAGAAATTGCTATTGACAGAATTCCCCCGCAGACAGGGCCCTCTGCTGCAGAGCTGCTCCGGTCTGGAGTGCTGGAAACCTATTTTAAATGACAACAGAGCAGCAATGCTATGGGAAGATCTTGTTGAGTAGAGTTTCCAGGATTAGGGCAGGGAGAAAACAAAAGTACAGCCTTGTGTTGACAAATCCTGTCAGACATTTGAGGGCTCTGTTTTCCAGTGCTGATTTGTGCAAACACTTCCAGGGCATCGGGGAATGTTGTCATTGATAAACGATAACCACAGGAAATGGCTGTTCTCAAAGACATGGCTGATGCTATGGACAATAATGGGATCATGTAATGCATGGCCACCAAATTAATAAGCATTTGCATCCAAAGCATTAACCTTCACTCTCAGTCATCAAAAAATAAAAACCCAGTGAGCAATCTGCAGTGGTAGAGGCAGGATTATTAAAGGATTATTTGAGAAAGAGCAAGGAGAAGGCAGCATGTAATCAGAATTTGGGATCACTACTTTGATTTGCTGTTGAAACCTCTATGTATTTTAAGATCTCAAACCCCAAAACAAAGCTTAATCTTCACTTAGGCACTACAGTTCCCTCCCTTATCACGTTATCCGAGCACATCACACTCTAATTATAGTTGTCTGAACAACACTTAGTGAGACTGAGAAGTACTAACCTTGCCAGAGAAGCCCTTGAACACAGAGCAGAACCAAGTCTGAAATGCTTTTTAGTTCTTAAATGCCAGTTAAATATGCTGCAACCAGTGGAAAAAAATTGTTCTTACACCATCAACAACACTTCAGAAAATTTACCTCTTCATTATCATTAACACAGATCCTGAAATCCTGGCTCAAAATTCAGAACAAAGTCGTTGTTATTATGAGGGAAAAAATGCATTCTAATATTTGTATTTCTAAAAGCATCATTAAAAACATATCAGTAATCATTCAAAGAAAGGAGTAATACTTACAGCATCTCAGTGGGATATTATATCTCACTCTCAAGAGGTATCCAGAAGTGCTTCTCAATATTTTAGTATCTGTTAGGCAGTGATTGCAGTTTATTTACCTCTCTCTAGTGGGTACAGCAGTAGGAGTTAAATATTCCATCTTCCTCTCCCAAGGATATAAGGGACCCAAACTCAAGCAAGAAAGGAAATTTCTCTCCCACGTCACCTCCCGGGGTGGGAAATGGCCTCCTGTCCCTTAGTGAGTGTGGGGCAGTGGCCTCGTCTGCCTGCACATTTCTTCAAGGCAGCTGCTGAGAAGCCTTCGAGAGGAACTTCAAGGAGCCCAGGCCTTGTGCAGATGCTGCAGAATGGTTGTTACTGAGTTTAACTGAGGCATTTCCTTTTCTGCCACCTCTGCCATTCCAGGGCTTTTATTGTTTTTGCATTGCTTTACATGCCAGGGCATGGAGATGGGTGTTCCACCAAATCCCAGCTTTGCTTTGTTCTTATTTTTTATGTATAAATACAATTCAGACTCTACTGTTGTGCTTTTAGAGCTGACCACTGCTT
This sequence comes from Daphoenositta chrysoptera, assembly GCA_013397915.1. Lineage (NCBI taxonomy): Eukaryota > Metazoa > Chordata > Aves > Passeriformes > Daphoenositta > Daphoenositta chrysoptera. The sequence goes on from VZRO01001936.1 coordinate 239,177, forward strand.
CAGTAGCTTCTCCAGCTAGTTTTAATTTTTGCCAAATCTGAGTTTCAAAGTCCATAATTATGAAGAAAAGAGGTATTGTTACTTTTCCTAGCAAGCCTTTATTTCTGATACTTTGTGGATTGAAAGAGGTCTCAATACCCTGTAGATCACCAGAGTTCTTGATAGCAACTTCAAGCCTCACTGAGAGTTTAATAAGCTGCTGCTGAATTACATTGCACTTGTTAAGTTTATAGAAAAAAGTTATCCAGTCTGCTGCTGTTACTAGCTATCAAACACCACAGACATGAGAGAGGACCCTGAACCAGTACCTCTGGTCTGAACTACATCGAAAATACTCGGGAGAATATTTTGGATTCCTAGGCTTCGATACAAGTCCAAATTTCACAGTCATTTGCTATTTCTGTAATATTTCAGCCAGATAAATAACGACCAATAAATGATGACCAATCCCAGTTTTCCTCAAAACTGAAAATAAAAACGAACTCTCAAACTCATCCAGATTTTTTCCTTTTTTTGGAAGGGGGGAAGGGGGGGATGTGTGGTTATCCTGTTTTTTACCTCTTCTAGTCTTGCTAATACTCTTTCATGTGAGAGGCCCCAAATAAAAGAGCCAGGAAATGAAGGTCTCATCACTGCTGTCCTGCTGCTGCGTTCCAGCCCTGTGGTGGAAGGCATGGCTTCATGGCCTCTGTGAAAGTTCTGCTGAGGGGCCCATTTCTCTCAGCAGTTTAATTATGTTGGGCCATTTTACAGAGCCCAAACCCCTCCAGCAGTGCTGCAACACAAGAGGCTTGGGGAGCGTTTCAGTCTTGCAGACTTCTTGTCTGTGAAGCGAGTTTCTGGAACTGAGGTGTTTGCTTGGGCTGGTGCCATGCCCTCACTCCCTGAACGTGCAGAAGGAGCCTGTGGTGGGTGCACAGAGCTCTCTCCTTCAGGTGTCTCCCTGTCTGCACCTGGAGCTCAGTGACCTGGGATACTTCTGCTTTTATATCAGCTCTGGATAAATTCAACCAATTACCTTAACATTTGTTGGAGAATCATAGAGTCATGGAATGGTTTGGGTTGAAAGGGATCTTAAAGCCCATCTCATTCCAGGCCCTACCATGGGCAGGGACACCTTCCACTGTCCCAGGGTGCTCCAAGCCCTGTCCAGCCTGGCCTTGGACACTTCCAAGGATGGGGCAGCCACAGCTTCTCTGGGCAACCACCCTCACAGGGAGGAATTTTTTCCTAATATCCCTTCTAGCCCTGCCTTCTGTCAGTGTGAGGAGGACACAGAATACAATACCTACAGACAGAAAACTGTGCACAGACTGAGAGATGGCCCCACCCTTATCCACATGAGCACAATCATTGAAAAGCCTATTTCCACAGGAAATTAGGATGGGGAGATTATTTAGATTTTTTTCCTTAATAAATGGAGAGGATAAAAATCACACTCTGAATGTATTTCCTGTAAATTACACACCTTAATGGAGAGACTCAATGAAATGACTGTCCAGTCTCAGAGGCTCTGTAATGCTGGGAATGATCCAGTTCCATTGCGTGAACTGCCATGAAAATAAGCACTGGGATCTTTAAAAGCTGAGTTTGGGATTGCCTTGCCCGAGAGCCGTCAGGAGGAGCAGACCCCGGGATGGCCAGCACAGGGGTGCTCAGGCACACAGGCTCGGCAGCAGCACTCCCAGCTGAAGAGCTCTCCCCACCTGGCAGCCAGGACAGGTGTGTCACTTCCAGATGTGACACGAGCCACTTACATCTTGTTGCCAGCCTTTGAAGTGCTGAGCAGAGAAAGCCTGAGCCCTTGCTGCAATTAGAGCCGAGACATCATTTACTGGAAGAATTAAATGCGCTGTAGTAGCAAACCTGCGGTTGACACTCACAGGGTGCAATTTAAATCCTCCGGATTAGTAATTCTTTTGAGATCTTTGTAATCATTGGTAATAGGTAGTGAAATAAATCCACATTTATATCCTACAGACTGCAGCTGTGCTTCTGTTAAAGTAGTATTAACTGATGGGTTTTAAATCCTGCTGCCAGCTCAAGCTGTAAGCACCGCGGCTCCCGCGCAGGGATAACTCAGCCTGGGTGATGTGTTCCCGAGCAGGAGAGCGCTGGTTAATGAATAATGAAAGCACCCCGGCACAATCACAGCTCGGGGCTCGCTCCTGCAGGGAGCTCTCTGGGGACAGGTCCCCGTGCAGCTCCCTGTGCCACAGCGACCCAGCTCCAGCTCAGGCTGGGGATAACTGTGACAGGAGAGAACACAAAATGCTCATGGAAAGCTTTACCTACGTGGACAAAGTGCTGAGGTGTTCAGTCGAGCAAGGGGTTCGTCCGGCCAGCTCCAGCTTTGTCCCTCCAGGTATCAGGAGTGCACACTGTGCCCTGACTTACTGCACAGGCTCCCAGTTAACTAAACAAATATGCCATTAAAAGCTGAGCCAACCTTGAGTGGGACATATGGGCTTAAACTGCAGCAGGAAGAGATTTATGGACTTGTTTTCGCAGCCTAGAGTAATTGAAGAGGCCTCAGACAACTGAGCGTTTACCAGCTCTGATAAGGGAAGGCTGCACTTCACTGGGATGAGATGGGAAGGATGATGGGAGAGAGATTGGCACTGGGAGCCCCAGCCATGGAGCGGGGACCCAGCGTGACAGCCACTCCGGGAGCAAAAAGCAGCTTTGCAAACTCAGTATGCTTGTAAGATAAGCACGGCACTGATAAAGTGAAGCACTTAGAGATTAAAAAACTCAAGAGAACGATGTAAGTGGCTGAAGGAAAGAGCCCAGGAATCCTGGCTGTCCCTTCCTTCAGCCCAATTTGCCCAAAAGTCATTACTTTAGAGATGTTTTCTTGACAGGTTGAAAAAAGCACATTTACTTGGTTCTGTTCCTTATGGGTTCTGTTTGTGTTGTTTTCATTTAGGAATCTACAAAGGACATTGTTTCCGAATCAACCACTTCCCTGAAGACAATGACTACGACCACGACAGCTCCGAATACCTTCTCCGTAAGTGACAGTGACACCTAACACACAGATGTGGCCAGAGAGGCTTCCCTGGGTGTCTCTTCTGTAGAGAACAGCCCCAGTTTTACTCACTGCCAGATTGGCCCAAACTGGGTTGCACAGCCCTGGGCTGGCACATGTCCAGTTCATGCTGCAGCTGACACAGCCATCACCCTTGGGGACCCCAATTTCTTGGAGTCATTGAATCATGGAATGGTTTGTGTTGGAAGGAACCTTAAAGACCCTCTAGTTCCAACCCTCTTGCCACGGGGTTTCAAGGATTTTTTCCAAGGGTTTGCTTCAGCCAGGGGAATGCTCATGATTTTGGTGTCCATTCTCTAAACATCATGTGGCAAACTTTCAAGTGAAAACTACAGCTCTTGTGCCCAGATTGGCGAGGATATTTTATGGAGGGAGTATTTATAGGGTTAGTGTAACAAAACAGGTTTGAGGAGTGGGTTCCAGCCCATTAGGAAGATTTACCTAATGCTTAAACCCAACCCTTACTCAAGCCTCAGCCTTTACAGCTGCTGAGCCACCTGCCCCTGCAGTGAAATTACTGCACTGTAGGAAGGAAGCTGAAATTCCTGCAGCTAACAGCAAAATCCCAGCATGAACAGGGGCTGTGGCTTCCCTGCCTGGCCAGCACTGCTGCTCCGTGCTGGCATGTAATTCCCTCCAGAAGGGATTTCATCCACCAGCCTGGTGCTTGAAATAAGGGAAATGCTTCACATCCTCCACATGACTGTTCTCTCAGCTGATGGGAAGCCTTGGAACCATGAAACCTTCAAAGCTGAAGTTGGATTCCCCTTCCCCAGAGGACTCCTTGCCTTGTTGTTCCTTCTGAACAAAAGAGCTGAGCAGCCAAGCTGAAAGCAGTGCCCTTTACCAGGGAGAGGAACTGCAGCTCACAAGGTGTTGGGAAATCAGGGAGCGGAGAACAACGCTGCTGGCAAGGCAGAGAACTCCTCAATTACAATATTAATTACCTGAAACACCACTTAGACAACCACTCTGCCCTTCTGCTCACTTCTGGGCAACAACTTCTAGTTGCTAAGACATGAAGAAGGAAAAAAATCTCTGAAAAGTTTTGCCTCACCAGAAAGCCCAGATGTTTTTTCCTCTTTGCTCTTGTCGATTTAGATCAGTCACGGCACCCGGGTGACACAATTTCAGAGCTCAGGCGAAGGCAGAGTGTGAGCACAGCTGCATTTATCTTTCATACAAAGCCTTGGAACTAATGTTAAATTGATGCCAAGTCAGCTTTAGGAAACAAACATCATTAGTAAAAGGAAAGAGGAATTAAGTAGCATCTTGATAAAAGCACATTTTGCCTTCTTTATATGGAGAAAAGTGAGAACTGGGAAAAACAGTCTCTGAATCCACGTTAAGACATGAGACTGGTAAATTGTTTGTAAATGTGCTTGTGACGGGTGTTCCTAAAAGCTGTTTGCAAAAGTGACTAAGTACAGATCTTAAAAACAAGTTGGTCCAACCCTTTATGTCTTCTGCAAAATCAGTCTCCGGTGTCTCCCCCGCAGAGCAGAGCTCACCTCACAGAGTCTGCACGGAGACGAGGATCCTTGGCTTTAACTTTCATAAGAAGAACTGCACTTTCCCATGCCTACAGTTGATTTAGAGATTACTGAAAGGTTACGTGTCTAAATCCAGAGGAGATGAGCTCATACCTATATGTAATAGGGACCAAATCATTGTCTAAGACAGGAGGATATTTGCATCCTGTTTCAAAGGGACGTGAGAGCTTCCGTCCTGTTTTTGCCCTCTGCAACACCTTTGCAGTCCACTGGCTCCGTGTCCTTCTCCACTATTTCTGGCCATTTCTTGGCACAGTTTCTCAGAGGAACATGTTGGGACTAATCCTTATTTTTCCTGCCTGGCTTAGACAAAGGCACCAACACTCACGTATTTCATGCTCCTGAAAGAGCAGCGTGAGGGGTCTCAGCCTCTTCCACAGTCCCCAATTTAATTCAGGCTTCAGAGAAATGCAAACATTGTAGTGCTAGCAGGATCGAGCCCTGGTTCAAAACCCCATGGAAATCAGTGACAAAAATGACTGATTTCAGGAGACTTTGGTCCAGGGTGTGGACAGAGACAGGAGTTTGGATTTTGCCCTTTGGTGTTCAAGCTGCTCCCTGCAAAACCAAGCGAACGACAGCGCCGTGACAACTGACACGTGCAGAGGAGCTCGAACGAGACCCTTCCTACTGAACCTTCCCCGTGGCAACACACGCCAATCTGTGTGCCTAAAAAAATCGCCCTCACATGCCCGTGCAGGGCAGCAGATGTCCCACCGCCAGCACGGGAGCCCGCGCGGTCCCGGGGCTGCCCCCGCACCCCCGGCGGCAAAGGCGCCCCGGCTTCCCTCTCCTGCTTCCCTCCTCTCCTGCTTCCCTCCTCTCCTGCTTCCCTCTCCTGCTTCCCTCCTCTCCTGCTTCCCTCGTCTCCTGCTCCCTCTCCTCTTCCCTTCGGGCACACAAACCCGAGCTGCTCCGGCCCAGCATCACAGGAAGCACGAGCACCTCTCCCTTCGCAGAAGGGGGATCTCATCCTGGGGATGTCCGGGCTCTGCTGCTCTGAGCAGGGGGACCCCGTTTCAGGGGCATCTCTGCGCTTTCATGTGCATGTTAGAGCATCCTCTTTTCAAAGCCATTCCCTCGGCTCTCGCCTTTCTGGAGATTAAAAGCCCGAGCCGAGCAGGGTTTGCAGCCCCATGGGGAGGAGCAGCGCCGCGGCTCCACCGAAGGAGGTGTCACCACACATAGCGGTGCACAGCAGGCGATGCAAACCGACAGGACGGTAAACAAGGGGGGAGAGAAAGCCAGGCAGAAAGCAAAAACCAGATTGCCTTAATGTTTTTTGATGTGCTGTCATTTTATTACCAGTATCAGGAGACATATGTAAATTCTACGTGGTATCTTATGAGCTTCCTTTGAAATTCCAGAGCTAAAAGTACACATTGTAAGAAAAAATATACTGTGGAGTTTTTCAGGAAGAGAACACTGTGTGTTTTGTTTCTCTTCGCATTAATTACCTACCGAAGAAAAATTATCTCTGGAGATTATTAGTACAAATAAAACAACCCACCCCCTATATTTGGCATGTCTGACAAGTTCCTTCCAATGATATCACTGAAGCATTTTGGGAAAGCTCTTTGATTTAACTGGAATCATTATAAACAGCATGACCATAAAGTACAGGAAACAACATCCAGAAAGGGTGGCCCACAGGAGATTTTAAGCCTTAGCCAGGGCACAAACAGACAGACAGAGATTTGGGGTGCCTTAATGTCCAGCAGCAGAGACTGACTTTGAATCTTTTTCTAATAACTGGTTGTAAAAACTGACCCAAAAGCCAAAGTGCTGTTAATTCATACCACAGCGGTGAGGATACACCCAGGACAAGGAAACAGGCTCTCACCTCTCAACAGGCTTTGACCAGAGACCTTGCACCCACCCGCATCTCTTGGGTTTGGCAGTTCCTGCACGACGCTGCCTGAATAGCAATGCACCCGCCTGGCCCGGCCTCAGATCCGGCTGGGAAATGCCCCATCTGTGAAGGACACGTGCAGCGACGCTGCCAGCTCGGGAAGGGACGGCCTTTTCTCGCTGCTGCAGATCGGTACAGGCAGAATCGTCCCAGGCAGGGACTGGTTTTTTGGGTTTGTGTCTGCACCGTCCGTCCCAGGAGCGGGCGGAGCGGGGCTCGGGGCCGTGCGGGAGAAGGGTTATAAAGCCAGCCCCGTCCCTCCCGCAGCCACCGGGAGCTCTGCCACCAGTTACGGGGGGATGGTCAGGAAGCGATTCCCGAAATGGGGAGCTCCGCGGCCGCGGAGAGCAGGGCGGGGAGGCAGCCGCTGGGCCATCTGTCCCTCCGGGCGCGCCGTGCGTGTCCGCCGGGAGGATGCACCGCAGAGTCGCGGCGCTCCCGGCTCCGCAGCGGCCCAGATGGCGAGTTCTGCCCTCCGCTCACCCAGCCCTGCGCTGCCCGTGGCCTCCCAGCCCGCTGTGCCTTTCCATGCCACTGTGACAGCAGCCTCTGACTCGCTCGGCACGGGATCCCCCAGCCTGGCACCCCTCGCCCTGCCAGGGCTCCCCTCCGTGCCCTCGCCTCTGCCCAGCTTCAGGGTGATCCTGTTGCCCACAGCAGTATTCAGCACCTTATCTCCCCTTCTTCAAAGAAAAAAATCCTCTCTCTACAGCAATAAAACTCGGTTCCTCACTCTGCCTTTCAGGAACCCCTGCCGGCTTTTACCCCTTTGGTTTTTACAATACAGAAGTCTCTCTTCTCACGCTTGTTTATTTTTTCTTAGCCCTTTTGTTCCCTCCCTGCCGCTTCCCTGTCGATTGCTGCTCTGTCTTGTTGTGACCCGACTTTGAAAGCTGGCTTGAAGTGGTGTTTTAATATTTTTGTGCGGGATTTTATAGCCTACGCTGGTGAATGGACTGAAGCATACAGAATTTTAAATGACTACTTTCCTGTCAGGAAACTAAACTCAAACATTTAAGACACACTTGTTAAAATTCCTTCCTTAGAAATCTGAAAGGTTTCAATGTCCTTAATATCCAGCAAAAGAAGAAGGGGTTATTAGCTGCGCTTGCTGGCAACATGGATGCTGCTGACTTCAAGAGCTGTAATTTGCTCACCTCGTGTGTGCACCACGGAACAGATCCGTCTGCTCCAGCTGTCCCAAACCTTGTAGGGTTCATAGCCAGCTCATGAATTTTTCACTGCTGCTCCCTGCGTGGTGCTGGGTCTTACTGTCACTTACCTCAGGCTTTGCCAGAAATATTCTGCACACGGTGGCATCAGAAAATGCCAATAATGCTGGACTTCCTGGGAGAAAGCTCAAAAGAATGAAGCCACTCAGTTGAGAGTCGCTGTCACACTGACCACCTCACGGCCTCCCCTTCCCAAAAACATGCCCAGAAATGCAGAATCGGCGATAATTCTAGCAAAAAGGAATAAAAAAATAAGTTCGATTAGGGAAAATTTCTTCACTAGAAGGGTTATAAAGCACTGGAACAGGCATCCCTGAGTATGTTCAAAAAACATGTGGATGTGGCACTCAAGGACATGGTCTAGTGCTAAGCATGGTGGAGGTGCTGGTTTCACAGTTGGATTTGATGATCTTAAAGGTCTTTTTCAACGCTAACAATTCTCTGGTTCTATTAAATCACTCCTCTTAATGATTTCAGGAAAAAAACAGGGGTTTTGAGACTCTGATCTCCACACTTGCATCCGAGGAGGCACTGGAAATGATTCCTGTCTCTCTTCCTTTCCTACCTGTTTCCCTCCAGGCATCGTCCGTGCCTCCAGCGTGTTCCCCATCCTAAGCACAATTTTGCTGTTGCTGGGAGGGCTCTGTGTCGGAGCAGGAAGGATTTACAACAGCAAAAACAACATTATTCTCAGCGCTGGGATTCTCTTTGTTGCAGCAGGTATGTTCTGTTTAAATTGAGTTCTTAAGAAGTGCTGCCTTTTTCAACTGGAAAAGACTGTGGAAAAGCCCCTTGGCAGTGCTTTCCCTGCACCCCTTTCCTGGACTGAGGGCATTAACAACACCACAGCAGGCAAATTTCTCAAGACAAAATTATGCTCTTGAAGCCCTACAATAAGTATATTCTAGACAAGTTTTGGTTTTCCTGAAAAAGGAAGTGAAATTCAGTAACAAGCATGTCTTACACTATTTAAAATGTATTAAACATTAGATGAATCAGGCATCTCTTATACCTAGGGCCTTTTTTTTCTAATATGAAGGCAGAAAACATTCACCTCTGATAGGTGAACCTGTTTTTCACACTAGAAACATCTGAGAGAGTCAGCCCCATTGTTAATAGCTCTCCCTGAAGCCTGGATTAAGCATGCTGCATTTAGATGAAAATTCAGCAAGGTGGAAGAGAACTTATCTTGATCAAGGTGAACAGCCATAGCCCTGAGCTCCAAATGTATTTTTATCATTCTTCTGGATGTTAGAATCCCACTAACAATATTAGAGAGCTCCCATATGCTTCTCCTTTCTTGTGGCAGAGAAGAGATGGGAAAAAGTCCTGCTGAGTGTTTTGGGATCCATGTGAGCATACGAGACCCATATGTTGATCTATTGGCTGTTTTTCAGAAATAAATGAAACCTTGAGATAAATGTAAGGGTAAATAAATATAATGAAATTTCCTTGTCCCGGTCTTAGAACCATTCAGGTCCAGAAAGTAACGTGGCTTGAATTTTACCTCCCCAGCCACATAACCACTGATTTATGTTTTTCTTCCCCTAGGTCTAAGTAATATCATAGGGATCATTGTCTACATATCGAGCAATGCAGGTGACCCAAGTGACAAGCGAGATGAGGACAAAAAGAACCATTACAACTATGGTTGGTCTTTTTATTTTGGAGCCTTGTCTTTCATTGTGGCCGAAACCATAGGTGTTCTGGCTGTGAACATTTATATTGAGAAGAACAAAGAGCTGAGGTTTAAGACCAAGAGGGAATTCCTTAAGACTTCTTCCAGTTCTCCTTATGCCAGGATGCCAAGCTATAGGTACAGGAGGCGGAGGTCCAGATCCAGCTCCCGATCCACGGAGCCTTCTCCATCCAGGGACATTTCTCCGGTTGGCATGAAGATAGCAGGCACCATCCCCATGAACGAAATTTCCATGTACACCCTTTCCAGGGAGCCTCTGAAGGTTACCACGGCTGCCAGCTACAACGCAGACCAAGAAGCCAGTTTCCTGCAGGTCCACAACTTCCTCCAGAAGGAATTTAAGGAAGGACTCCACGTGAACATGGTCAACAGGAGAACGACGCCTGTTTGAAGCACCTTCCTTCCTCGTGCTTTTTGAAGAGATGTCCAAACAGAATGGATCTGTCAGGAGCAATGTTAAAATACCCTCTCACCTCTTTAATTGTGGCATGTGTTGAGGTAGCAAGTGGAGATCCTCTGGACCAACATAAAGATATTTACACGCTCGTAGCTTTTTTTGAAGCTATTTGGAGTTTGTTTATTTCCGTTCTTGGTGTCACGAGATGAAGGCAGTTCATGTTCCTGCACTTTTGTAGTGTGTACACAGTCCTGGAGAAACTGCAAAGGACTGGCCACCAGTGTGTTTTAAAGGATTACAGAAAAATTATTGTACGACTTTTTTTTTTTCTAATCTTGAGATCCCTTAATACAAACTTGCAAATATAATTTATAACCAAGCCCAAGGATGAATATGAACTACTCATCAAGTGAGCCACTTTCCTTTGACACGGCGTTAGCTTTGCCTCTTTCAAAAAAAAAAGAAAAAAAGAAAAAAAAAGAAAATATTTTTGAAGGCAACACATTCTAAAACTGACCTGTGCCACTGAAACCGTAGAGCACCCACGTACTGAGCATTACAGACTCCCTGATGGGGTGGGAAGGGGGCCTCCCATTCCTGGGGTAAGGCATCCCTTGGGGCAACGCAGGCCGAGGAGCAGAGGGTGGGTGCCTCTTAAAACACCTAGAAAGGGAAAGATTAAAGTCGGTGGGACTTGAGCATATTTGCAAATATCATTGCCTAACGTTTAGAAAACTTGAATTCTCATTTCGACGAGCCCTAGTGCCTGATCCGGCAAGGTGCTGAGTGCTGGCTGTCAGGAGCCCCAGAGACTTCCGAGAGCGAGGCGGGAGCAGGGCTGAGCCGGGGCTGCCCCGCGGCCCCGCTGCTGTTCCCTTCCTGCTCCACAAGTGCAACTCCAACGCCACTGGAAACGAAGATCTCCGCGAGCAACGCGCGGCAGCGGACGAGGAGCTCGAGCGCCCGGACTGGCGAAACTCCCGCGGCAACGGGAGCCGAGTGTCAACAGAGCAGATGACAACTTTGTATTTTTTAAAACAGAACAAAACAGAAAAAAAAAATAATCACCGTTTATGAGATATTTATTAAACTCTTTTTATTATGAATTAAGTGCCGCATGGTGCAAGGTATAGTTGCTTTTAGATGGAAATGGTGGTTCGACCTAATTTAATTTATTTTGTAATGATGCCTCTACTTACGTGCAGAGAGCCCACAGCAAACTCTATGCATCTCGTAAGGAGGGAACTAATTTGTACCCTTTGCTTCTGTATGTTTCTAAAAGAGTCTGAAATATTCTTTTTTTCTTATAAATTCCTGCTTTCAGTTTTTAAACTTAGGCTTGGATCTCAAAGCTCGAGGGCCTGACTCAAAGGTAATTTAATTTAAAAGTACTCATGCTGATTTTAGTGACCACTCGACCAAGCCATATGAGAATGAGGTGCCCGAGTCCCCTCAGATGAATTAGATGCAGTGAGAGAGGAGCATCTAATTCCTGTAGATTCCTTTGAATATCCCCATCATCTTTGCCCAGAAAATCTTTGCTAGCAGAAGACTAGCCAAGTGGTGACAAGAAAAAAATCCATAATTTGGAAAGTTTGGGTCACTGCTGTGGGAGATCTCAGCCAAACTGTTAAAACCTCTTTAGTCTTAATTTATCCTATGATGGCCGCAGGGCCAGAGACTCAGTGGTGGTTTGGATACGAGGCTTTCAGCTAGTGCAACCAAGTCCTCCAGGGAAATCCTGGAGAAGCTGCCTTAACATCCCAAAAAGCAAGTTGAACCCCCTCTTCCCCCAGATAAACCCTGCTCAAGCCTCTCTCCTTGCAAGAACCAAGACAATTCTCAGTTTTAAGCGAGAGTCTTCCCCTAGTCACTGTTAAGCCCTGCCTGGCCCTCAGCCTGGCAGAGCCACGTCGTTATTTTGGCAGAGGTGGGTTGGAGCCTTCATCCCTGCTCATTAAGAGTTTCCATTCAGGTTAAAACTCTGCTGGGATCCTTTTTTCAAACCTCTGAACTCTGAGAGCTAAAGCGAATGGAGCAATGGGAATGATTTAAAAGTAGAAAATGTTGTGCTACTTTCTGTATCAACACACTATGGAGAGAGATGTTACACAAGCTTTTTAAAAAAAAATCAAACAGAGGCAGAAAAGAAAACTTTTTTACCTACTTTTCGGCTAGGACAACATAAAAGGGTTCTAAAATTATTAAAGTTCTTGATGAAAGGTTTTTTTTACAAGAATCTTTATGCTTTCAAACAATAAATTATTTCCTACTTTTTGAGACTTCGTAATATTAAAATACTTTGATTAGCTATGATAGAAGTAGAAGTTTGCAATGAAAAAAACCAACCTTCTGTCTCATTAGTGTGTCATACTAAGTGCTAATTAATTTACATCTAATTATAGTCAATGTATTTTTCAAGTGCAATTTCCCAGAACTATTTGTTTCCCACTGTGTTAATAAACTAATAGTTAGAACTAAGTCCTCATCCGTGTTTACTGTAATTAAGAATAAAACCATTCCCTTTAAAACCAGGAGTTAGATATAGGCTGTTTCTCTGAACTCATGTACCTTGAACTGGAAGTGGACAGTGTGAGGTTTGCTCCGCGCGTGGGTTTTGTTCTTCTCGTCGTCGTTCTCCAGTGAATGTGCTTCAAACCACCCATCTGATTCCAGCCAAAGCCCGAGGTTTTTCTCCAGCCCAGCTCAGCCCTGCAGAGGCACGTGCAGTAATTTGGCAAGAAAAAGTCTCGCTGAGCGTTTTGGGATGTTGCTCTTTGCCAGGGCCTCCTCCCCAGGGCAGGGCTGGGTCCAGCGGCTCTCCCAGAGCGATGCCCTGTTTCGGTCCGAGCTGGAGCATCTGCTCCTTCTCCAGCAGGCACCGCCAAGAAATGGAGCTGGAGAGGGGATCATGGGCTGCTCATGGGGTCTGGACAGGGAACAAAGGCGTGGGGACATTACAGGGACCAGAGCTTTTGTCCTGTGGGACAACAAGGGCTGCGACTGAAAACTCAGCAGTTAAGTTGCAGTGCAGTAAATTGTTCAACCAAAGCCAAAACCAAAAAAATTCATATGACAATTCCAGTTAAATCAATCAATAAATAAATCCTCAAAAACCCAGTCCTTTCCCGTGGAAAACTTTGATTCTGACAAAGCTGAAAAATTTGCAGCATTCCTGCCCATGAACAGTCTTGCTCCATGGTTGATCTATCTGAACAGAGTCAGATTGTGCTCAGACTTTGAAACCACTCAGCGATAGTTTAAAAAAAATCATCTGTTCTTCCACATCTCTCTGGTTTCCCTGGACAGCATCGAACAAATGAGCCCCATTTCCCAGCAAGGCCTGCAGATACCATGAAACCATATCATTGACAATAATCAGTCTTTTGGTATATAACATACTGTAGCAGCAGAACTAAAAAAAAATAAATGCCATTGGATCAGATTTGATTTTCCAAGAAACAAAGTTCCAGGTGTACCATGAGCTCTCTCTTCTTCGTTTCTCATACACAATAGGAGTAAAAGGAGAAATCACTTCAGCTGCCCAGACATCTAACAATAAACTATTTTTCTATTTCCTTTTCTCTCTGTATGGATCACATATCCACAAGGGCTAATATATCACGTCCCTTGAGGCTACATTTCTGTCTGCAGTTCTAAAGTGTTATTTCCACTGTGCTTCAGTTCTACTGGTATAATCACAACCATGTATAATGTACTTAATCCTTACTTTTTAAATAAACCATTTTAAATGTATTTGATTTTGTGTGGAGAAAGATATATAGATTTTTAATTTCCAAATTCTCTGAGCTGAGATTTCTGTTTATTTTTTCACATTTTTCACTGTTTGATTGCAGCTGGCCATGTTACTGGGAGCCAATATTTCAGAGGAGATAAAATTATTCTTGTGGTCCCACAGACCACAAAATCTCCAAGATAAGCTATCTTCACAATATTTCCAGTTATTTGGTTGTAAATTAAGAAAAACCTTCTCATTTCCAGCTTAAACTTGTCCCATATGAGACACACTGTGGTTTCAGTGCCCAGTCTGAGCCTGGTGTGGTGGCCAGAGGCCGCTGCAAACCACCCTGGAGGAAAACAACCCAGTGTGTTCTGAAGTGCCCTCCCCGAGCCTGAGCTTTCCTCCTGCTTTTGAGGTTTCTTATGAACTCTCCTCGAGCATCCTCCTCTCCCTGATCGAGCCCATTTTGCCTGGAGGAAGCCTGACCCCACGTGCTGAAGCTCCTCACAGCCTTGCTGTGATCACCACACAAAATCCCGGCGGGACAGCGGTGCCGAGCTCGGGTCAGCAGCTGAGCAGCCTCTCCCCACTCCCAGACATCCCCAACCATCCCCCAATCAGAGACAACATTTCTTCTTCAAATGCTTCTTTCAACTTCACCTCCCAGTTCCTCAGCCTCCAGACTGTCTGCAAAGATGAGGACCGGCTGCCTGTCTCTACCCACCTCTCCCAGGCTCATGATGAATTGGCACGTCTGGAGGGAGGCAGAGGATTCATCTTTTCAAATGCCTCTGACACGCAGTAGTGAAGCCATTTAAAGCTCAGGCCCAAAGCTGCTTCCCTTGGACTGAAATAAATATAGGTTTTCCCCACGTTTATGAGCAAGTCCACGTGTAATTGGTGACCCCAGAAGTTGTGGCTGCCCCACAGTGAACAGAGGTGTTGGGAAAAGTGGCGGTGTTTGAAACGGGGGGAAGCAGAGACAGAGTTCTTAAGGCTTCAGAAAGTGGGAAAAAAAGGATGTGGCATTTCCTTGGAATGAGCAAACTAGCAGGCATGGGCAGTGCTGAAGCTAAAAGGGAAAGGAAAGGCTCTGCACCTGTCTGCAGCCCAGCTCGACCTTCAGCTCCGTGCTCCCGGGGCCGGGGATCGCGTTCCCCAGCGGCACCGCGGGCGTATTTTGGGAGCACGGAGCTGTGGGTCAGTCACAGGGGCAGCAGGGACGGCCAGCTATTTACAGCAGGGTGGGAGTCTACTGAAAAATAAAATAGCCAGCCAAAACACACACACACGTTTAGCTCTTGCCTTCCAGGATCTCAGCCCGGGATCGGGGAGGTAATGCAGGGGTAATGCAGGCTGGGTGTGCACAATATCACTGAGGAGCCCCTGCTTGAAAAAAGCTCTTTGCTGAACGCACATTTGAGCTGAGAGCAGAGCAGGTGCCATCTCCCCCTCTCTGGGTTATTCTCACCTGGGAAGGGTCTTCTGCAGAGCATCGTTCTGCAAGCAGGGAACCACAGAGCAGGGTTAATCTGGTCGTGGTAGATACTGAGGCTGGTCTGGGAGAAATACAGAAGAGTGCCAGTGCTGGGGAGCAGAGCCAAGTCACCACCTCTGCCAGGGAAAAAAACTACACAACAGTTGGGCTTCAGACGCCTCCTTTGGCATTTTCTCCAGAAGAGAAACAGAATTGTGTCCCTCACTCACTGCTGCTAAAGTGCAACTAATTGCAGTCCTCTCTGATTTCCAACAGGTCCTCATTAACAGTCTGTTCATATTTCATGTGGTATCGATTTTTAAATGTGAATATTTACCAGCTGACACAGAGAGACTGCAGGAACCATTCCCAGAGCATTAGGTATCATGGTCTTCTGGATATGCAGAAAACTTCCAGGGTTTGCTTTAGTTCTGTGCTCCTCCAGAAATCCATTTTGCTTCTGCATTTTTCAGGTGCCCACAAATAACCCACAAAACCCTTTTTTTCCCATGGGCTGGCAGCATTAGGTCTTTTTTGGGGGCTGGGGACAGTGTTTCACCTCAACTGCAGCAATGTGAGCTTGGGAAGCCACTGCTGCCCATGCTGGGGCTCTTCGAAGCCTGTTCACACTCCCAGCTCCACTCAGCAGTAGGGAAGGGTCAATTATTCCCTTCTGATTTCACTTCAGTTGTTTCCTGGAAATTAAGAAACTCAAAGCCAAACCAAACCCATAGAACTTCTCCAGAATGAAGGCTCTAAATGAGAACAAAAAGTGTGATTCTTGCCAACACTGGAAGAGGCACAAAGACCAACACCAGTGAAAAAATTAATGAGTTCCCACCCCTGCAGTCCTTGTAGGTTGTAATTAGTCTAAAGCAGGATCATTAGCACTTGATGCCTCAGCAAGCAGAGCCTCGCTTTGTGCCCACATTTGCAAACACACATTCACTTCCCTCTGCTCCACCTGTGGAGTTTGTAGCATCAAGGAATTGAAGTCAGGATATGGCTCCTGAGATCGAGTGATGTCTAGTGAAATTTAACAAGAGTTTACTTCAAAGGAAAAGGCATTACATCTTTAATGCATTTATTTTCTGGCTTAAAGTCTGCTCCCTTTAGGCCTTTCTGCTTTCATGAGAACTCTTGGTTCTGGTTTAAACGGAAGCCTCTAATATCTCTGCCAGCCCCAGCACGGATGTGCCTGTGGTCCCTGGTCCCTGCCTTGCTCCATGTCCCCACTGCCCTTCCTGGTCCCCTTCCCCTCCAATTTTGCACCAGGTACCTTCACTCCTGCCCAGAGTTCCCACATCCCAGTGAGAATTGGGCACCAGATGCCATCCTGGGTGCCCACACGTCCCTCTGCTCCACAGGGGTGTCTAAGCCACCCCATCACCCACGAAGCAGAGTGATGTTAGCTCCCCTAAGTCGTATTTCAATTACAGTTATTTTAGACCAACATTCTTTAACTTACACTTTTTTCTCTCCCTTTCCCATGCTCTCCCTACACCTTAATTCCTTGCTCTGCATTGTCCTCATCAGCCTGAGCTGACACCTCTGCACCTTTATTTTGATATCAAACTGGGCTGTTAATAAAGCAGTACTGGAGTAGCTCTGACATTATCTTGACACAATGATATTTGCAGCTTTCCACTGGCATTTTTTTAACCATTCTTTTAAAATTCAGGTACTGTCACCCTCCTCAGTTTGACATCACAATTGTAATGTCACCTCCACAGTGGCCTCTGCATTGACATTACTATTAAATTGGCTTTACAATCAGCTGAAATATCAAAGGGAAGGAGAGAGGCTGGCCCAGCCCCAGCAATCTGGGCTCAAGGCAAGAGAAGTCACTTGTGGAAGAAGGAATGGATGTGTTGGGTGGCTGCTGGAGTTACTGTAGGCATCGAGGGGATCCCGGTTGATAGGAAAGCAAACAAGCATTTGAGAGATTTTGAATTAGAAAAAAAGAAAGAAAAAAAGACACAAAAAAACGAACCAAAAGAAAAGCAAAACAAAAAAACACCCCATATCAAATGGAACCCACAAACCCTCCCCCAACTACTCAGAACACTTCAGGTTAATAAAAAATAATTATAATAAAAACATAGAACAAAAATAACTATAATAAAAACGAATGATAAAATAAACTGGTTGGCTGATTTTATCACTCTCTGCCACGGTGCCGGGCTCTGGAGGCGCGTCCAGCCCCGAGCTCCGTGCAGGGCTCGCCGTGAGCTGCAGGCGTGGAGCGAGCGGGCTCCAGGGCTATTAAACTGTTTAGGATCAGTCTGAACTCAGGCCCAGCACTATTATAAACACAGATGTTTTTATAACCCCGCTGAAAAGTTAATCATCCTATTAATGCCTATTTCTGGGCATGCTGCAAGTCAAGAGAACGCAGCCCCCGAGCGGCGGCCGCTGCAGCGAGCGCCCGCCCGGCCGGGCGTGGGAATCCCAAACAGCCCGGGTGGGACGGGGCCGAAAGCTGAGCTGTGCCTCGGGAGCCTCCTGACACAGCCCAGCAGCTGCCTGCGGCCCCGGGCTGGCATTTCCAGGCTCTCGGATGCGCCAGGATTTCGGGAGCCGTCGCGAATCCGCCGCCGCGCTGAGCCGGGAGCGGCGGCCGGGGCGGGATGGACGGCAAAGCCCTGAAGGTGCGGCTGAGCTTCTCCGTCATCCTGGTGGGCATCTCGCTGCTCTTCGCGGCCGTGGTGACTGACCACTGGGCCGTGCTCAGCCCCAGCGTGGAGGAAAACACCACCACCTGCGAGGCGGCTCATTTCGGCCTCTGGAGGCTCTGCACCAAGAGGATTCTCATGCAGGAGCGAGGTCCCAAAGAGAAGAGCTGCGGGCCCATCAGCCTGCCAGGAGGTACGTGAGTGTGCACAGGAAAAAGCACCAGGAATTGCACTTCTCCTTGCTTGGGAGGCTGGAGGACATGGCAGAAGGAAAAATAGGCTCCATGTCCCCCATGGCAGAAGGAAAACAGGCACAGAGTGTGGGATGGGGTGCATGGGGCTGTTTCCGAGTTGGTCTGCAATCACACCTCGTTGCCATCCCTCCTGCTGGGGGTTGCTTTGCTGTGTTGCCACGTCTGTCTGTGACCATATTTGAGTCTCCCATGCAGCAGCGACAGTGGTGGGGAGAAGGGGAGGAGGATTGGGCACAGTGGGAATCACAAAGGGAGATTGGGATGGAGGGAATCTCGCTGAACCCCAGCCAAGGGTCCTACAGGCATGTTGGCAGCAGCAGGCAAGAGCGAGGATTTATGGGTCCACCCAACACAGCTGGATCTTTAGGATTTCCAGATCCATATAATCGCAGAGGAACAGCCCATCCACAGTGGGCACTGGGTTATCTCTGAGCTGTTCCAACAGCAGCCATTCCTCAGGGCGGGGAGGGAGAGGGACCTGCAGGATGGTTTGTCAGCCTCCAGAAAAAGAGTCATAAACGGAGTTTGAATCAATTTCTCAAGGACTTAGGGAGCCTCCTCACCTCTCAGCAGAGGCAACTGCTCCCACACACGTCTCCACCTCCAGTGCAATCGATGGGGAGGGCACGGGCACGGCAGCTTTCCGGGAAGGCTGCTCCATTCCCGTGGTTAAAGGAGCTCATTATGTTTTTGCTGATTGCCAAGTCAGCAACATCCGTGCCGTTTGCACTAATACACTCCCTCTGTGAGTGAGCCACGCTGCTTTTTTAGAAGGCTTATAGGGTACTGGATGCTTTCCAGAACAGAAATAACAGGATTGCCTTCGTGTTAGACTCACTGCTTGAAATGAAATATATGTTAACACATATTTGAAAATTTCCTGTGAAAAATCTTCCTGCTTGGGTTGACTGTATACTGCCTGTATTACTGCAATCCTTTATCTCTTTGGCCAAATTACATGTTGTGAGGAGAGGAGCTGAGCCTCAGCATGGGGATCTGCTTCTAACCAAACTTGGGAGTGTGTCATCCATATGCTTAATGTCTCTCGGGAAGGTACTTACGTGCCTGGAGACGTATTCCTCACTGCACGCCTTCCCCCGTGCACGGAGAGCTCCCACAAAAGGAAAAACAATAGAAACTGGTGGATAAACAGCAAAACTGCACGACCGTGGGGTAAATATAAAACTCATAAATATCCAGCTGTCTGCACAAAGCAGATTCGCAGGCAGGGCACAGGAAAGCAGCCACTATCTTTGACAGACATCAGCATGTGCTTGCACAGACGTTGAATCAGATCCCAGAGCCACATTCCGCCAGGCACAGAATAACTGGGAATTATGGAGGGGCTGGACTGTCCCCCACACCAGAGCTGCTTCATCCAGTTTTTAGAGATATTTGGGGAATTTGGATGATAACCTGCGTCATAATCGTGTTCCAAAGCGTGCAATTCACACCTCAATTATAACATAAATACCTTCATCCCTGTTTTAGCCAGGAAAGGATCAGAGCAAGGGGAGGGGAGCAGAACCCTGGGGCTGGGGCTGCCGAGCGAGGCTGTGGCCACACGGCTCCTGTTAGATTGATTTCACACTTCTGGGAAGGGATGTCGGCAGGGAAACACCAGGGTTGTGAAACCTGCAGCAGCCGAGAAAATGTGAATGAACAAACGCGCAGTAAAGGAGCAGATGCGGGCTCTGCCTTTCCTGAAAATCATGAGACATAACCAGACATTACTGCCAGGACTGGGAAAGAGGCATCAGAATTTATCACTGAATTAATAACCATTTACCAGTCGCTCCCTGTGGAGGAAATGGATGGCATGATTAACGTTATTTATTAGGTTTTGAGCTCAGCACACTGCTAAGTGGGGAGGATGACTTGGCTCGCAGTCCACGAAGCAGGGCTGTGATTTAGGCAGAGCTTTAAAATTTTACAGCACCCATCCGAGGGTGTTGACAAATTGAAAAGGGTTCAGCATCCTGCTGTAACAAATAAAGATCAGGGAGATGGTTGTTAAAACCAGGCAAATTCAGATTAATACTGAGACATTTTTAACTGTGGTCGGTGGGCACTGGGGCATTTTACTACCAGCTGTAAACAGAGTTCAGCGTCACTGCCCGTAACTCCAGTGCTGGTGCTGTCCTGAAAAGTGGCTCCTGTGCTCTGGGCAGCAGCAGGGATGTTCAACAGCTTAAACATGTCCTTGTAAATACAGGAACCTGAGTGCAGGCAGCTGGAGAGAAGTGCCTGAGCAGACGGGCTGTCAGCAGGGCTCTGTGCCCTGGTACAGGGGACTCACTCTGCAAGACAGGTGTGAAATTAAACTGCTTGGAGAGACCATCTCCAAAACCCCGTGTGTGTCAAAGGCCTCGCTGGCCAGGTCAGAGCACAAGGCCTGGCCCCCTCCTTAACACCTGCTCAGCCCTCACCTTAACACCTCCTCTAAGGTCCTGTCTCCCAAACTCATCACAAGTGGAAACCCCACACTAAAAGCCCAGATTTTCTAACCATCCGCCCTGCCACAAACCCCTCACTGTCTGTCCATCTCAGGTAGCAGAGCAAGGTGGGCTCCAGCCCCTTCCCAGCCTGTCACTCCAAGGCTTACAGGGGAAGCTGCCACCCAAAACTCTGCATGGCCCAAACATCTCATGGTCTTTCCACCCTTTCTTCCCTCACAAAGCCTCCAAATTGCAGCTCCCCAAAGTTCAACCACAGTTCAGTGGATTGCACTTCTCCTGCATCCCATGCCTGCATCCAGGAGAGATGGATCTGAAGGGCAGGGAGCAGGAAGGCTGTGAGGGGGTGACCTGGAGGGGTGAGGACACTGTGATAAACCACGTTACAACCCTGAAGTTCACACGACCACAGAACCCCTGGACTGTCCCCATCAGCACACTGGGGTGACCTCGTGGCAGAGATAATGCAGTTGGGGTGGAGAGAAACAAAGATTGCCACACAGTGCTCATCCATTATCAACCCCAGTGTAAATCCTATCTGTTATGTAAACGTGCTGTGACATAAATGGGCTTTTCTCTTATTCATGATGGCAGCAGTCACTGCAGTGCCTCGGTTCTGCTGAATAACAGACTTGTTGAAACAGATATCCCCAGCTCAACAGACCATGGAAGCATCTTAAAACTGAAAACAATTCAGCATTTCACCAAAGCCAATCTACTTATACTTTCCCACAACAAATGTGTTTTCCAAAAACACCAACCCACTTGTGTGACGACCCCTTTTATCACACCTTGGCAGAGCTTTGCTAAGGGCCACAAAGGACAGAGGCAGCTCCATCTCCTGCAGACAAGTCCACCTCTAAAAGGTTTATGAGGGTGGAGGGTGGACTGGGCAGGTTTGGTTCCCCTGCAGTGGACACAGAGCTGTGCTCTGCTCCCACCACACCAAGTCTGGATGCCTCCACCTTTGTACTGCACGCCTGGGGACTCCTTTGAGTTCAGGATTTTAGAGAATTAATGAAAAGCTAAACCAAACAACCCCAAAATAAAGTGTCCCAGACACAATGCTCAACCTCAGCTACCACTGAATTGCTGGTGGAGGCACACAACCACTGCTGTGAGGCTCAAAATTCACAATTAGAGTCACAGAGGGCTGAGATCAAATGTATTTCTTCCAGCCATTTGCAAGGATAATAAAGAACAGGTCAGGAGATGCTAGAGCTAAACATTAACCTCGTCTCTAGCAAGAAGATTCTGCAGATGAAATAAAAGTCAGCTTATAAACCTAAGTAGATAAGAGTGTCTCGGAGGAATCTTCCACTAACAGGCCCAAAAACGCTGCTTTGCAATTACCTATCTCCTGGGAGAGGGAAAATAAATCCTCCCTGAGTCACTAACTCCAGCAGTCACCATTTACATGACAGAAAAAACCCACAAGAACCAACAGGTAGAACACAGGGATCTTCTGGCAGAGAAATTAATGCTGTAAGGAACCACTGAAATGCTCTCTGTGCCCACGGGCAGAAACCCACAGCAGTCCCTGCATGGTCCTGCACCCAGCCTGGCTCAGGCTTCACCCTGTGCTGGAGCAGCCTGTCCCAGCCTGGATGTGGAGAGGGCCACAACCTCCTCCCAGGCTTCCTCAGCATCTCGGGGAAGCTGGTGCTCACTCCGTTATTTAATGGAAGCAAGGCTGGCATTAACCAAGGGGTCCCTATTTTTGTGTTTCAGGCAGCCTTGGCTCCATCTCCTGGGCCATGGAGCCCCCCTGGGTGCCCGGGAGGTGCTGGGGCAGGTGCTGAGGGTGTTCCCCCCCCAGCCCAGCTCAGCAGGACGGCACAGCCGGGGCTGGCACTGCTCAGCACGTCTCCCCCAGTGCACCCTTCCAGCCAAATTCCTGGCGAGCAACTGTTCTCCCAGCTCCACACCCCTCCAAACCCTCAATTAAAGCAGCTATAAATAGCAAGAACACCCTCCACCCTTACCCTGCTGCTGCCAAAGCTCCGAGTCAGCAGGTCCTCAGCAGACCCTTCCCACCCTGCTGGAGGCTGAGGCTGGAAGTCCCCTGTGTCTGCTGACAGCAGGGACATTGCTCCCCGGGCTGGCCCTCGCCAGCCTGAGCAGGGACAAGGATCGTGGCCATCAGGAGACTCAGCTAACAACTCCCCTCGTCCCCATGTCCCCCTGCCCCACAGTCCTGACCCCTGCCCACTTCTCAACCCCCTACAAACACCCCGTACCTGGCACCGTGCTCATGTGAAGTCCAGACAGAGGAACTTCAGAAAGCTCCCTCTATCTAACTCTGCTGTCTTATCAAATTACCTTAATAGGCTGCTCTGATGGGATCAAACTTAGGCAAAGCCCAGCATGAGAGCCTCTTTGCCCTGGGCTCCTACAGCCTTCCCTTCCCTGGGCAACTGCTTGGGCTTCAAAGAGCTTTGGTCTTTTTTTGGTCTTTTTTTTACTGACAGACCAAAAAAAAAGCTCTCAGCATCCCTATTTTAGTAAAACACCATGTGCTTTGCTGCATTGCAGCAGCCTCATCTCTGGGACCCCCATACCAGCAAACCCCCCACTGCCACCACACAGGGATCTGTGAGCTGCAGCAGGGAAGAGCCAGGAGGGAGAGGTGGATGAGGACACTCCATCCTCCCTTTTTGGGCTCCAAGGTCACCACACCCCGATGGGGTGGTGCCACGGTGGGTGGGTTGGTGAGGGAGGGGAGCTGCCAGCTCAGCTGTGGGCACGGCAGGTCACATCCCCAGGAAATGCTGCAACACCCAGAGGCAGAAACGTGGGATGGCCAAAGACAGAATGAGAAAAATTATCTGTAATTCATATTTTAAACAGAAGAGCAATCAGCTCTGAGAGGGATACAAAAGGTATCAGAGGGGCTTCAGCCTTGTCCGTGCTGGAGCCTCGTGTCCTCATCTGCTCCCGAGGAAATCAGATCCAGCTGCAGTTCCTCAGTATCACCAAGGGCAGGGATCCTCAAAACCACTGCAACTTTGGTACATCAATAAGTAGCTAATTCAGTTCTACTACATTGTACCAGAGGTTTCCAAGCACACAAAATCGAATTTTCTTTTCCCTTTCAGACCACAACTGCTCCTACTTCAAGCACTTCACTCCAGGAGAGACCTCAGAGATATTTGAAGTAACCACCCAGAAAGGTAAGAATGATTCCAAAAGAATATTTTCCTAATGTTGGATGAAGTGATGGGCACACAAAATCTAATGGAAAGGGGTCCCCAAAATGAGGGTTCAGCCCTGGTTCCACTGAAAGCAGCAAAATTTCTAACAGGCATCATCAGTTGGGAAAAATGTGGAAAATGCCCTGGACAAGGTCAGATCCCAGCTTCCTGGGGACAATTATTTTTATATATGATCACACTCATAAACATGATTTTACATAAGTTGTCCCACAAATATATAACAATGTCAATACACAGGAAACCTGCAAAAACTCCTTTCAGCATAAAAATGACTTTACAACATTGGCACTATCCATGACACTCGGCCTTTGCCGTCAAAGGAGAAGATATTACTAAAACCTAAATGAATAAATCATATCCCAAGCAGATTCTTGACCCTGAAAAGAAATGCAGAGGCTCTCTGAAGACCATTAGGAATTTTATGCTTCATATTTATTTGATATGAAAGTCATGTAAAAAATAGAGCAATCGATGGATGGAAGGAACAGGGATCCTACAAAGACATGAACTGTCAGTGTTTACAGCAAAATAGTCTTTCACGGACAAATTTCACATTTTTTAAAAGTCCAAATATTTTGAGGGCTCCCCTAACATGCTCCTCTGTCTTTCTCATCCTCTCTTTGAGGACAAACTCCTTCCTAGTTTGCCACACAACGAATTTACTGTGGAAAATGTGAGCCAATGGTGACATTACATGTATTAATCTGCTTTGCTTCTAGTGGAAATCGTAATGGTGGAAAACCCTGAAGATAGGTTCCCTAAAAAAATAGCTTCTTAAGGAAAGACAGGAATTTTAACTGGATAGAAAAGCTTGTATCTGAGTCACCTGCTTTTGCTCACGTATCTGCTATCTGATCCAGCCACCCGATCTTCAAAATGCACCCAATGCCTTCAGGGCAATGAAGAAAAAAATCAGGAAGAATTTCTTCTTCAGAAAAAAAAAAATCAGGAAGAACTTCTTTTCTTTGGGGCAAAAAGAAAATCTAAAGCCCAGCAAAAGATTTTACAACAAAACGAACACTTTCAGGCAGTTCCAGCACAGAGAAAAGAGAAACATTTAGAAAATGATAATAAAACAGAGATATGAAAAGCAGTGAGAACAAAGAGTGATCTGCTGTTCCCCTTCACAGAAATAGCTCATTTGGATGGGAGCTAATTAGTAACAGGCAAAAAAATGCTTCATGATTTTGCCTGGGAGATATTTTTTTTTAATGGCTTGAAAGGCAAATATCATCAGGCAATGTGATGTTCATGCATGGCTACATGTGTTAAATATTAAACTAATCTGAAAACGAACACAACATGCAAATGAAGGCCTGAATTACTCAATTAGCAACTCTCCCCCTCCACCCAGGCACTGAGCTGTGCTGGGCTGGGGGAAGTGTCCAGTGCATGGCTTAGCAAAAACCAGGTCTTCTGGGGAGGGTTTAATCCCATGCTGAAGAAGCTGGGTTTCCACAGAGCTGGAAATCGTTGTTGTAAAGGCAAAGGAATAAAACTGAGCTGTGCAAACACTTCCCCCTTGGCCTGCTGTACCCACCCGGGTGCTGAACCCACAGAGCACTCCCCGTGCTCTGGGACAGACCCAGCACCGTGCACGGGCCAGGGCTCTGCAGAAAGCACGGGATAAAAATAGCAGAGCTGCCTATTTACCCTGGGAGAGAGTGTGGGGTGATGGAAGGGACGAGAGCCCAGCAAGGCTTTAAACAATAACATTTACAAGGCAGAGCCAAAGCTGCTCCAGCCCGGCGCTCCCTCGGCCCCGTGCAGGTGGGCTGATGAGCAAAGGTGCCCTGGGCTCCCTCAGCAGGTGTTCAGAAAGTGTTTTCCCCTTGCTGCTCTGATTTTACACTCTCCACATTCAAAAGATACACGGCCAGTACTTGCCCCTGTATTCACTTGAGGGAAATAATTCACCAAAGCCACCCGGCCCCAGCGTCAGGAGTGCACGAATTTCTCAGAGTGAGCGACTGCAGCGTCCCCACAGCTGAGGGCAGCGGGCTCAAAATGTGCACACACTGTCATTTTTGGTGGGTTTTTTTCCCTTTGGCAGAATACAGCATTTCAGCTGCAGCCATTGCCATCTTCAGCGTTGGCTTTGCGATCATCGGGACGATCTGTGTCCTCCTGTCCTTCAGGAAGAAGAGGGATTATCTGCTGAAGCCAGCATCCATGTTCTACACCTTCGCAGGTACGAGGGGGGCTGCTCACATTTCTGCACTTGGTTCATAGGACAACACAGAGAAACTTAAGATAGATCCAGGGGGATGGAGACCCTTCTAAAATTGTCCTGAAAGCATTTTCTTCCTGGCCACAGACTACAGGTCCCTGTGTGGTGTGAGAACGTCCTGCTCACCAACTGGTCTGATTTTCTCCAACCCCCTTTAAAAGTATATTCACTCCCTTCTAGTATATTCACTGCCAACCCCAGTCTGAACCAGGGACACACAATATTCTTATATTTATTAAGCCTCAAACCAACAAAATGCCTGATCCAGGCCCAAAACACTCAACTGTCTCCCAAAGGCACGAAGGCTGCACTTTTACATGAGCCAGGAATACCTTGACATGCCACAATGAGTGAAAGACAGAGGTGCAAAATGTCACCTCAATATAAAACCTTCCTCAACCTCTGAACAAGCACTCCAGGGAATGCAATTATTCCTCCCCCACTTTGAGCTTCCCATCCAAGCCTGCCTGAAAGATCACACTGAACAAGCCAGTGGCTGACCTGGGTTATGGCAGAGCTCTCAGCAGTTCTGAGCATTGGTTCCTTCAAACACTGAAGTCAGTGACTCACCTGTGAATCTCACTGCAGTTCCTGTATGCAAAACAACAGATGAGGCGGTTAATTAAGGATGAAAAATTGACAGCTGGTTATTCAACCCACTGCTCCTATCTTCCTTCAGGTCTCTGCATCATCATCTCTGTTGAAGTCATGAGACAATCCGTGAAGAGGATGATTGACAGCAAGGAGACAGCCTGGATCAAGTACAGCTACTCCTGGTCCTTCGCCTGTGCCTGCGCCTCCTTCGTGCTGCTCTTCGTCTGCGGCATCGCCCTCCTCCTCATCGCGCTGCCCCGCTTCCCCCAGAACCCCTGGGAGACCTGCATGGATGCAGAACCGGAGCACTGATGTTCCCTGCACCCATGAAAAAAATCCAGAAAGCGTTCTGGAAAGATTTGGATTTTTTAAAATGTCTGGGTCTCACTACACAATGTGCTCTCTATCGAGTGAGTCATTACTGAACCAAGGCATGTTCGATTGCAATTGTTGCTTTCTTTTTCTTTTCCTCTCTTTTTTTCCTTTCTTTTTTCTCTCTTTTTTGATTCTTTTTTTCTCTTTTTTAAGAAAGCAGAAAGACCACTCAACACCATCAGGGGTGTGTGTGAATGGCACTGCTCTGTGCCAGTTTGGGGCTGACCTGTGCTGATGCAGTTGAGGGGAAATCTGTGTCTGAGACAGCTCAGGCCACAGAGGAGACAGCTTTGTTATGGAGAAAATGTTTGGTGTAGTTGGGCGTAGATCCATGAGGGATACCAGGCTTTTATACCTTACTTGGTCAGAGAGACTCTGTGGGGAGTCCGTGTCCCCATTTATGCCATACTCCTCTCCTTCCCTCAGAAGGGTTAGCTTGTCTCTCCAGAATTAGCTGGAGATCCTTATTACTATTAAACTCTTACCATTTGATATAAAAACAAAACAGAACTTTGTGTAGCATTGGGATAAAAATCCCCCCTCCAAATTTACACCCTGCAGTTTCATTCTTTTAAATCAAGCATAAAACCCCACAAAACAGAGTCTTTTGTTTTGCTTAAACTTCAATGGCAAAGCCAAGAAGTACTGAACATGAAGAGTGATATTTTCCTTTAATAAAAAGCGTAATCTTCTGGTAGCATGATTTTCTGGCAAATTATTTTGATGGATGACTCACTTGGCCCACCAGATCCTGCCAGGTCCACAAGGACAGAGCGGTGCTGGGTGGTGTTTGCTGCACGGAGCTCTCATTCCCCGTGAGAGGCTTTTTAAGAGCACCCAGCTCACTGCAATGTGCACATGGAGCTCGATCTGAGGAGAAATCCCTCAGAGCAGCTGCGGAGCTGGAGAGGGCCCGGGCCGGGCTGGGGATGCTGCGGGCGCTGCTTTGGTGCTGGGAGCCTGCAGGAGCTGCCTGAAGCACTGGGGGGGCTGGGAGCCCCCCAGCCCAACCATCTGCAGCACTGCAGCTCCCCAGCCCCACACGCTCACCCAGCCTCTCCCTTTTCACCCTCATGGTCCCCCAGCACCCAGAGGTGGGGTGTTTTTTCTTGCTTTTTTTTTTACAGTTCAGTTTTCAGCATCTGTTCAGCATTTTTCCCCCAAGCAGGAAAAGGTATGTGGTTTACAGTTTATTCCTTTCACCGGGTAATTTAAAAATCAGAAGAAATGGGAACTGAAGTGGCCTTCCCTCTGTGTTTAGCTGTTCACAATCCTGAAGAAAAGCAGAATTCCTAACAGAAAATCTCTGGTCAATTTGAAGAGGTCTGAAATCATGGCATGTTCAAACATTTGGAGAAATTCCCCAGCAGTTCAGTGCTGGCTCAAGGGGCTGCCCCTGGCCCCGCCGTCGGGGTGGGCTGAGCCCCAGCAGCCCCAGCCAGACTCAGGCTCATCTCCATTTTCCCCATCAGCAGAGTGGCAGCGAGAACAGAAGCCTTTTGTGAAGTTGCATTAATGTTTTTCAAGCTCTTTGAAGTTGAAAAGCACTACAAATAACACATATATTATAAAGTTTGGGGATAAAGCACTCATTGGTGCTCAGATCTGAGTGTGAGCTGAGGAGCTCTGCCTGTCTCTCATCATGAGAGACAACTGCAAGTCTTCACGTTGTCACAGAACCACTCTGAAATGCTAAATGGTTTTGAAATCTTATTTTTGGGTACAGAGCTGACATCCTGAATTTGCATTTTCATTGTTCAGGAAAACAGAGGCTAGTTTCTAGGGAGATCCTTTACATCAACAACAGAAAGGAAAGCAGTCAGTGTGACCCCGGGGTGGCTGACCCCAGGTTGGGACATCCAAACCTACACAACAAAGATTAATCTAAGCAGAGCAGCTGGCAGGAACAACAGCATTCCCAGCTCAGCAATCATCATCATCATCACCTCAGACATGCCATGGGTTGAGATAAGCAAGGTTTGGGGACAGGGGGCTGGGTTTGTCACCCCACACTGAGCAGTGGCACGTCCCGTGTCCCTGGGAAGCCCTTCACCCACCCACACTTTTCTGAAGTATCATCCCTCTCTTTCAGTACCTCTCCTGGGGGAAAATAATTTCTAGGTGGGTTCTTACCCTGATGGGCCAACGTTTTGCCCAGCCAAGATGCTGCTTAGCCCCTTTGGTGATATTCAAGAGCAAGACATGCACATTTCAGATAAACACACACTGAAAGGTCTCACCCATGTCCTGCACACTCCTGATCTGCTTCATCCAAGCCCTAGCAAGGGCAATGGAAAGATTCCTGGTGAGTGCTGGGGTTTGGCCTGGATTCAAGGTTTTACAGCCTCTCTGGGCTCACTTTACTCATGAGGCAGAGAAAACACAGCTCACAGCACCAAGATCCTACACCCACAGCCAGAGATCAGGCAGCTCAGCCAGATGCCTCCTAAAGCACTTAAAACTCACTGAGTTTTATTCTCTTTGTGCTCCAGGCTGAGGCTTTGTGATCATTCCCTACTCTGTGTGGTCCCTGTCAGACTGGGAAGACACATGTGGATAACTTCATTTTCTTATTCCAGATATTAAGAACTGCTGAAGAGGGACCCGTCCATTAAATTGGTCATTGGTATTCACGGTGGGAAGGGCTCTGCTCCTGCAGCAGGTTTGTTCTGCCAGAGAGCTGATAATGTCTTTTAAGAGAGTTAATAAAAGTAATTGGCCTTCATAAAGGAAAGGGAATATAATGTTGGAGGGGAGAGCTGTAACCAGTTTCAGTTTTCATTCTCTCAGCTGAGCAAATAGCAGGGAAGAGCCACCAGAACCTCAGGAATGTACCATGGAAATGTGAAGGAAACATCCTCACCGGCAGGGAGTCCCAGAGCCAAACGGGGATGGGAACCTGGCTGCCACATATCCAACAGGAGCCCTCGTGGGTTTGGACACAGCCCAAGAACTGAGTGGCAAACATGCACCAGAGAAAGGCAGAGGCAAAGCAATGTGCAGAACAAGGAACAAGCACCAGCCACCACGAAATCCTGAGCGTTGGTCCTGCCACTACCAGACCCACAGACACCTTTGGTCAGGGGCCCCGTGGGCATTTGCCACTCCCTAAACCAACACCAGGGCCTGTCCCCTCCTCAGGACACCCACACAGAGGTGCCCAGGGCACTGCCCAAGTCACAGTGCTGAGATTTGGGCTGCTCCAGTCTGCCAAAGCCCAAGTGTTAAATCACAGTCAACGCAACAGAAGACGTGAAGGTTTTTGTTTATGTAAGATTTGCTGTGAGGCGTGGAGAGAATCTGCTTCCCTTGTTTTTAAATGCTGTGTTGTGTGAATTTAATGTGCAGAAAAGGTGTCAGACAAGCAACCCTGAAGAAGAAAACTGCCTGTTTAGCAGTGAGCTGAGCTCTTGAACACCCTTCATCTGCAACGAGGTACGGCAGGCACAGCCCAGCACCAGCGGGCGGGGAGAGAAGAGCTCAGCACACAAGGCAGCACAGATGGGTGCACGAGAGAGGATTTCACCCAGAAATCCTGGTGCACACCCCTATCTCTCCTGTAGTCCAAACCTGGGAAGAGCCAGCACATGCAGGATGCTCTGGTGCTGGATCACCCTGACGTAGTTTACAAAGGCACAGGTATTTACTAATTTACTCTGCTTTTTTTCACTGATCGCTTTCCACTCTGGGACTTCCTTGTGGCCATCACCTTTTTCTCCTCACTCTGACAGCTGTGGAAATTATTTCCAGGAAGTCCCAAAGATCTGGGAATTTTCCCCTCTGCAATGAGATCCCTGGCCCTTCTGCAGAGGGGCACTTTCTATCCTGGGCCTGACACCTCTTGAGGAACAGACCTGTTCTTGATACAGGAGTCAGCAGAGTTGGCAGCACTTCCAGCCCTGGGGCTTCACATGGAGCCCCTGGGCTCCATCCAGAGCTGCAGCTGGGCAGTCACATGCCAGGAACCTGACCATGGGCAGAAACTGTTAGAGAATAAACCTCAGCCTAAACTTCATTTAAAAGGAGCTTCCACTGCCCACGGTGGGACAGTGCCCCTTGGAACACTGAATTACTTTATAACTTAACTGCAGGAGCATTAGGCTGCTCTGTACCATAAAACACACAGAGCAGTGAGACCTGTTCTAAAAGCATCCATCCCAATTATTTCCCCTTTCCATTGTCACCAAGGGACAAGAAAAGAGCGTCACAACTTTGTTTTGACTGAAGTAGAGGATGAGATTGTCGTTGCTTTGTCACACTTGATCGATGCTCCAGCTCCACTGAAGCTATTGAACATAAATTCAAGGCATGCAGACATCACACGTGCCCACTGCATCAGACACTGAGCTGCTTTGCTGCTTTCTACAAAGAAATGCAGGAAGGGAATCAACTCAGCTTTCTGGACTATTTTCTATGTAACAGAACCAGCAGCACAATTCTGTTTGGCAAGGCTGCACCCAGGCTCTGGCTCAGCTTCGTGCCCAGTATCACCAGTCTCACTGGGAGCACCTCGATGGCTTTACAGCTGGTCTTGTTGAGGTATTTACCCTCCAGCAGGAAGCCAAGTCTTCTGGAAAAGGGACTGACATCATCTTTTAACCAGTCTTGGATAATTCATATCACAGAGCGTTTTCTGTAATTTGTCAGAAGCATCTATTAATCCTTAATGAGGTAAAAACTCCTCAACATTTCTCAGCTACAGTTGCCAAAAAACCCCCACACTGAACTGACATTTCCATTGCTGCTGCTGCAAATCCTTTTACTTCTCTTGAATGGAAGATAAAAACAAATTTAGAAGGATTCAGCCCTTGCTCCCTGACACAGCCAGCAAAAAGAGACTGGCGCAAGTATTGCTACACCAACAGAAATAGCCCATATTTCATGTCAAGGAATACGATGTGCAAATTTTTATAGGCACCATAGATCATCACCATCTGTCTTGACAAGTTAATTGTCTGCAGTTTTTCTAGGAAAACTAGAAACTTTAAAAACTAACAAAACAAATGAGTTTAAGGATGATATGGGCAGAGCATGAAGCATCGTGGGCTCATTGCCCTGGAAATGTGCAGGTTCTGATATGCCTGAGTTCAGTCTAAAAAGAAAATTCAAAGTGGTCAAACACTGCTCTTGGTGCTATTTATAGCACTGGGTACTATACTGGGTACATACATAGCAAAAGAATTGCTTATAGAGCACGATCTCTGCAAAAAAACCAGCTGAACTTGACAAATCTGGGAACAAAACATTAATTAATCAAAGTAGGGAATGGCACTCACAGGGTTCACAGTCAGTGGCAGGACTCACATCCTGCAAAGGGCCAGCAACACCACAGCCCATACAATTAAAAATCCAGGACAAACTGTATTAGATGACAACCTCCAGGAGAAAATATGGATGCTGGGGCCTTGCTTCTAACCAGCCAGCTTTGTGCAAAACAGCAATTTATGAGTGTCTTGTGGAAACACTGAAAGCTGCCATGTGACGAAGGGGGATGGAGGGGAACCGTCCCCACAACCCACTCTGGGCTCCGAGGAGCTCAGCACGATGAGACATCCTGGGACACCCCTGCACTTCAGGCTGCAGCAGAGGACAGCAGCACCCCGGGGAGGGCCCCCACAAACAGGGCACCAAGGAGGAGAGGCAGGGCCGTGCCCCAAAAGCTCTGCCCGAGCCTGCCGGCTCCTCCAGGACAGGACCAGGGCCAGGAGCGAGCCAGGCTCTGCACAAGCACATCACGTCCCACAGCATCACCCAGGGCAGGCAGGACACCACGGGCACGTCCTGCAGTGTCACCAGGTGTGAGTGGCACCTGGAATCCAGCTCCGAGTCGGGCTGTGCTCGCGGCAGAGCGGCGTCACCTCCAGCTGCTCCTGACCTAGGATGGCCACAAGTGCAAAGCTCACAGTTTCATAAGAATTCAGGCTTCAAATACACACAGAAAAACCTCCCAGCTGCGTTCACTAAGTGGCTTTTTAAAGGGTGGAGGCTTTGTTTGAATTGTAAAAAAAAATTATTTTTTTTTAGAATCAAAATTTTATTTTTTTAAATCTTTCCCTTCATTCTTCATTAGTTCTTGTCACCACACTGACAACCCCCCATCAGGCATCCAGATTTTTCTCATGAAAAACTGGAATTAAAACAAAACCAGAAATTATTCTTGATATTAAATACAAGCTTGCTAAATTTAGATCCGTCATTTAAATTTTCTTAGGACAACAATGGGAGCTTATTCCTGGATAAGGGGCATGGGATTTGGCACTAACTGAAGCACAAAAGTCAAGGAGCCAAATACCCAGCTGGTGCATATGCCCCAGCTTCCATTCATTTCCCTCAAATTGAGATAATTTACACAAACTCAATTTTGAATTTTCCCTGTAATTGCAACAGGTCCATATTTACAGTGCAGCCTGAGCAGTGCCCACTGGAGCCATCTGTAAGGCTTGATTTCATTTTAATAAGAGTTTGATTGAAGACCTAGGAGAGTTTAAAATACAGTTTTGGGGGTTTCTAAATATGACTTCAATAAACATTGGATAATTTGCTCCAAAAACCAAAGATCTCACTCAGGGCTGTATATGTGACATACCATGGCTAGACAAGACATTTCAAAAAAAAAATCTTTTGGAAAAAAACTAACTCTAAGAAATCCAAATGATTCATGCCAAAGCTGTTAAGTCAGATCATCTCCATCCTATCATCCTAAAATTACTGGGTGAGAGCACTTATGAAAATTTAGCACCAAAACCAGCTGGGGTTTTCATAAAATTAAAGAATTGAAATTCTAAGTCAGAGAGGAAATGGGTTTTTATCTGTAATATTTTCAGTGTAGATAAAATACCAGTGTAAAACAGAATAAAGTGTGGCGAGATGCAACCATCTCCCCTTTAACTGATTGACAGATAGCAGTAAATTAACAAGTGATGTTTATTAGTTTAATATTCAGTATTAAATGGTGAACAGAATCAAAAGGCTGCTCCATAGAACTGAGTGACTTTGAAACCCCTGAAATTACAGAATGCTGACTCAGGGATGTGAAGTGCATTGGATCCCCAACTCTCCTCTCCCCCTTGGATCCCCAACTCTCCTCCCTCCCTTGGATCCCCAACTCTCCTCTCTCCCTTGGATCCCCAACTCTCCTCTCTCCCTTGGATCCCCCAACTCTCCTCTCTCCAC
>VZRO01001936.1:273472-358823 GCA_013397915.1 Daphoenositta chrysoptera
TGGATCCCCACCTCTCCTCCCTCCCTCCCTTGGATCCCCACCTCTCCTCTCTCCACTGGATCCCCACCTCTCCTCTCTCCACTGGATCCCCACCTCTCCTCTCTCCACTGGATCCCCATCTCTCCTCTCTCCCAGGACTCTGCACAGAGCAGTGCCCAGGACACAGATCCACGGAAGAGAACTGACAGTTCTGCCAAAATACCAAATCTGAGGCAAACTCCACTGAGCCCCTGCCCAGCCCCTGCAGGCAAATTTCCCATGGACTGATTCCTGCAGCCAGCAGCTTGGCAAAAACCCATTTAACAGCAGTTTTGCTTGAGTCAAGGTTGCAGAATTTGGCCTCTCCTCGTTTTTGGGTTGTCTGGGTTCAATGCCCTGTGCTGAAGTGCTGAGCAGAACTTGGCAGGGGCTCTCCTCTCCCCAGCATTGTTTGTTTGGTATAACATTAGGAAATAAATTAATGAGTTACACAGGCTTTGCTTTACAGCAAAAAGAAAGAAAAAAAAGTTTCCAGATAAGTTTGTGAATCATAACCCAGCAAAGATTTATAATAAAAAATTTATATGCAAACCTCTGCAGTGTACTGAGTTTAAATCAACTCCATTACATAATGACCCTTGGTTAACACATGAAGTCAAATGCAAAAAAAAATAAACCTGATTGATTGTAACCAGAGCAAAAATCTGATTGAACAGAGCAGCAGCCACTGCTCCCCTGTAAGGTGTCCCATGGACAGCTGTAAAAATCTGAAATCACCCACACACAGCTCTAAAATTTCAATTCTCACAGGTAATTAAGTGGAGGAATTCTAAACTACACCCAGCTCATCCCTGTAAAACAGTTCCCAGATTTAAAGTTATTTCAAGTTTAAAAGGAGGACTAAGGAGAAATAAAGGAGAAACTCTACAACCCCCTCTGGAGCTCCCTGGCCACAAAGCAGGGACAGTGTGCAAGACCAGAAATCTTTATCCACAAAGTTTATATCTTCTGAGTTTTCGTTCACACTTGTTTCTTTAATTATTTTTAATATCTCATAATTAATTTTTTCAGACTGGATTCCTTAAGGGCCAGGTTCATGGAGAACTTCACAGAGCTCACGGAGATAAATAACCTGGTAACCACTCTGATCCCCAGAAGATTTAGATTAATTTGGATACAGCTTTGACAAACATTAAATCTCTTCTTTAATGATGTTCCTCAAACAAAACAGTTAGCAAAATATCTGAATTTCCTTGTATAATGTCACATTTTAATGTAAACATCAAATAATGTACCAAAAGTTTTACCGGAAAAAAAAAAATTAAAGCGGCACAATTCTTTATACCACTGGAGAAGAGGGGAGGAAAAAGCCAGATTACAAACATTTACACATGCATAGTGGAAAAAAAATTAAACAAACAAACAAAAAAGTATTTTACTAAATTCACGCATTTTTTTTAAAATAGTTATTAAATCTACTAAGCACCAACATACCTAAAAATTTATTTTCAGCTTCATGATTCATTTAAAAAACCTATCAAATTAACTTTTCAAACAAGCTTATATTACTAGCTTGTCCAAAAATAAAATGTAGAGTTTTTTTGGGATTTTTGTTAATTTTTTTCTTCTTTTTTCGATTTTTTTATTATTTTTTTAAAGTATACCAATACTTTTATCTGAATGTTTCCAAACAATGGCATAGGTGTCTGCAAAGAATGCCTTTACTTTACCCTACAGTGGATGGAAAATACAATACCACATCATATAGAATCTAAAACTATAAAAGTCTGAGAATGCAGCATCCCTTCACAAAAAAGCTGATAAAACTGAAATTATTTAGAAGATGCTGCACCTTTATTTAAAAAAAAAAAAAATTAAATGAATTTAAGCAGAAATAACATACATTTTTACATTAACTGGCCATTTCTGGTACAGAAACCCAGCATAGTATGCTAATGTTATTGAATAAATGTAAATGCTACTTACAATCTTCTTAAATACAATTTAGACAAACTTTTTTTTTCCTTTTTTTCTTTTTCCTTTTTTTTTTTTCCTTTTTTTCAAGTTGTACAGGTAATTTCTCAGCTGCTAGTTTAATGCAACATATCATTAACATTACACAAATTAAAAAATAACACGTGTGTGTTTTCCTACAGAAAAGCTTCCAAAAACCCGACCCACATCAAAAAATGCAAAATAATGGAATATAATTAAAAAAAAAATTAGTTGCAAGTCTAGCAGCAAAGCAATTAAGTGAGGATATATTTACTAATATAAACAAAGGGAATATTTGCAACTACAGGTGAAGCCCCAACTATCTTAGATCTACCGACACAAATAAAAATTAAATTCTCTCTAAAAAAAATAATCTGATTATTTAAAATAGGAGTAAAAGCCATTGCTACCTGATGAACTACCTAGGCTAAGTTCCTGAAACAAGGACAGGGGGTCGCTGTTCTTTTTTGTCTGCTCAGGAGGAGGTTTGGGCTTGGGGGGAGCCCGCAGAGCGCTGGCGTAGGACATGACGGGTTTGGTGCCGCCCGCGGGCTGGGGGCTGCTGCTGTTGGACTCCACCAGCTGCTTGTTGGGCATCAGAGGGGGGAACTGGCCCAGGTGCTGCAGCACGTTGTAGTTGAAGGAGTTGGAGAGCTGGATGTTCTCGGCCTTCAGGTGCTCCTCCGGGGGCTTGGCCGCCTTCGGGGGAGCTGCGAAGGAGAAAGCAGAGCTGGAGCACGGGAGTGGCTCTGACTCAGCCCATGCACCTGCAGCAAGCCCAAAGGCACTGCTGCCAGCACCCCCGGGTACCCTCCTCCCACACCACCCATCTGCTGCCTTTAGTCACTCTGAAAACGAGCTTCGTACAGTGACACCATCACAGGATGGCTGGGGTTGGACGGGATCTCAAAGCTCATCCTGTTCCATCCCCTGCCATAGGCACAGACACCTTCCACTAGACCAGCTTGCTCCAAGCCCCATCCAACCTGGCCTTGAAGTGATCCAAACTTCATTCCCAACTCCTGGATCATGCACAAGACTGACATTACTGAAGACAGCCCCCATGTGTTTGTACCCTACAGCTGTAACCCCAAATTCAGCACAGCGGATTCTCCGGGTGCACCGAAGGGAAGCTGCTTCCGAATGGGATCTACTCTAATTTAAGCACTTTATCCACTGAGACAGCACAAAGAGTATTTCATTCTTCTTGCTTTACAGCTTAATAGGCTAAAATTAAAATTTACAGCACCATATATAATTCATTCTCCAACAGCAATTCAGAGTCCTGAATGCCAACCAACTAATTATTGGTATTTCAGGCTGAATGCATTCCTGCTAATTGATATGTTCTTGCTCCACATTTAACAACTCCTGTAACTATCAGAAAAAATGGTGCTTTAAACCATAGGTATAAAACTGCTTTCAAGTGAATTTCCTGAATCCTAATGAGGTCCCTTACTTTTGTCTGGAGAATTCTGCTGTCTTGCACAGCTAGAGAGACACCACACTGAAACACAGCTCAGTGTTCTATCTGCAATAGTCTAGGAACTGGGCAACAGATATATTCTGTAATTATTTCAGTCTTTAATCGTATAATGTTATTTTTAAAGTGCACATACAAAAATGTATCAACAAATGAGTGCAAAAGTAGAAAGATGTAAAGTTTCTCACTGGAAGGGTCACACACAGGCTTCTGCTTTTTATAAAGCACTCAAAAAAAAAACCCCAAACCAACCCATAGAAGAATGGATATGGAAAGAACACAAGCAAAGCAATTTTGCTAGGGTTGCTATGATTCAACAAAAAACAAACAACCCAGAACACGAGCAAAAAACCTCCCAAAATAACCACAGCACTCAAGAGAAGACAAGTAATGACAAGCAGGGCCAGAGGTGAAAGCTGTGTGTGGTAGAGGTGTCTAACAGAAAGAAAAATATGAAATATACATCTTGAATAAGAACTTAAATCATTTTCTTTCCACCAACAGAAAAAGCAATGCATATCAAACTCTCAAATTGCAATTTTGGGAAGTGCCTGCATAGAACAACCCTGAGCAATTGACAGCAGCTCTCCCTGTGCTCCATAAATCCACCCTGAGCCAACCCAACGCTGGTGCCACAGCCACTCCTGATGTTCAGGAGAGATCAGCGCTTGGACAGTCTGGAGTCAGGGTCACTCCCTCTCAAGCATCAAATGCAGGCACAGGACTTTCACAGCATCACATTCTCAGGGGTTTTATCTCGTGGATAAAAATCAACAGTAATGAGAACGGTGCAGTTACTGGTCATTAACCCTTAGCTCTATAAAACACATTTGGGCTGTAAATATGATCACAGGCAGTGAGCTGTAAATGTGGAAAGGCACAGCAGCCATAAAATGGAGATGTGTTTGCATGAACCATTAGATACAGGGCTCTGTTTCATATACATTTATTGACAAAACAGAAACCATGCTACAATAAAAAATATTTCACTGCAAATGCAGTTACCAATGAGAACCTGATATTTTCACTTAGAATTTAGTATTTGACACCAATGTGTGTGTATGGTACTTTTTACATACACATCTGTCCTCTGAGGACTTTACTCACAAACAGGGTCTCAAGCTTTTCATTAAAGCAAAGAAATGTGGGACTGGCTGATCCCAACATAAATGTGCCAGAGTTCCTGAGCTCCTCTTAGATAACCACGGAGTTTGGAGAGCAACTCTCTGTGAGCAATTCAGTGATGAATGCCACATAATACTGTGCATTCAGCTCCTTGATTTTTCAGTAAAAATAGAAATAGATTGAAGGAGGTGCCCTGAGCTTGAAGCTTTGAACTTAGCATGAAAGATGCTGCCATAAATATGGGTTTGCAAAATAACATTTTCACATTTTGGAAATTAAAAGGCACATTAGGAATTTAATTCTTGAGTGCTGTCACTGATATAAAGAGCTTTTTTCATTCATTCTACACTGCATGTTCCTACTTCAGAATTACTATGAAATTACAAGATGTTTTAGGTTTATAAAGTTTCGTGAAAAGCAATTAAATCTTTTAAGGCCAATAAAACTAGCTTATATTTTTCCCCATTATTAAGTGGTTTTAATATCCACACTGGAATACTGTTTGCATTTTTATTAATTTTGTTTTTAAATTACCACTGGAGATCCTTAAAGCAAAATCACAGGGAAGAAACTGTACTATCCTGGTAATTTTGTTTTTGATAAACACAAGAAATATGAAGAACAGAAGAACAGAAGAATAGCTGCACTGCTCCAGCTCTCTCCTTGCAGCTTTTTTTCATCTCTGAGAAGTTAATTTAGTTTCTGTCTGCTCAATCAATCAGCACTGCTGCTACCACCAGGGAAGCCACATTCCACTGAGATTCTTCCACGGTGAGAGAGAATTTAAACTCGTCACTCCTTTGATGAAGTACCAGAATTTACTAGAGAAACGCTGAGAGCACTAATTCAGTTTATGTGCTGCTCCCCCAGACTGTAATACCAACACAAAATATCACTGATTCTGGAAACAAATCATCTATCTTGCAAATAAATCCCACCAGCCACCTTAGTTCCCTCCAGCACAAACTCAGCTGCACTTGAAGCCACTCTAAGAGACTATCTGGGTTTACTGGAGATTTTGGAGAAGACTAAGAAGTAGCATTGCTTTTTTAGATGAAGAACAGGATGATAACAAGGTGGCACACAAAAATAGGATTATCCCAAGCAAACCTTTAAACAACGAATACTTCAAAATTTTTGCTTAAATTGATTTTAAGAATTGAAGAACTGGCAGAAGACATTGGGTGGGAAGAAATCCACAGGCAAGCCCTTCCCTCAGCCCTGGTGACTGCAGAGAGCAGCTGCTGTACCCACCTAAGAGCTCCCGGGGGGGAACAGCTCTGCTGGCTCCGTTGCATGGAATGTTTGGGTAGGGGGCAGAGGAGGAGGAGTTCACCCACAGCTCAGGGGAGGAGTAGTTGAACGATGACTGGTTACTGTGGTCCTGAAGCTCTTTACACTGACCAAGACTGTCTTGAGGAGTGCTTAATTCTTCAGAACAAGCCTGGACTGAACTAGAGGAAATTCTTCTTTGGTACAACGGCCTGCCTGGTCCTCTTGGTTCATACTGTGAACAAAAAACAGCAAAACATAAAATAGCCTTTTGGTCTTTTGATTCAAGTGCATGTATCAAATACCATTTCCCCATTCAACTTTTCCCCTGAAATGTTACCAAAAGAAAAAAAAAATTCCTTTGCATTTAGAAAAAAAAGTCTAATACACTTCAAGTTATATGTTGTATACTGCAGTCACTGATAACATATTTTGATCACACAAAATAGAGAATTTTAAAGGAAGTGCAAAGTACATCAACTGAGATTTCTTAATTCTTATCAACCTTTACATCTCACACTCCTACGTGGGCGATGGATCACACAGTGAGGAGGAAGATACCCAGCATTTACAGATGAAGCAAAGGAAGCACAGAAACACATAAGAGCAAGAAAAAATGTTCTTACAATGTAGTCAGGAAAAAAATGGCTTTTCCTTTTCCAAAGGATAAATTAGTGACTTGTACACCAGGATCTGGGGAAGCAGGATACATCTGTATACTGGATTTTGTACATACAAAACAAATGCTCTGGAGAAGCGAGTGCCCTCAGGAGAAATAATGCAGAGAATTTTATCTGAAACCACAGAAATTACTTGCTTCCATAAACCCTGTAGATCATGTAGATGAAAACGGCAGGAGCTCCATTAATTAACCTGTGGGCTTCAAGAGTTCAGATTTAAGGGCTCTCTAAGCTTTCTCAAGATTCAAAGCAAGTCTGTTGTATTCCAGTTTATTTTTAACAATAAATACACTATTTACTCCCATCTGCACTGACTAACAAGAGCACCAATAACAGAAAAGTCATACAGGTAAATCTAGACTTGGTAAAGGGAAAAAACCATCCTAATGAAATGTCACAAGAAATTAGCTAAACAAACATCACATAACTTGCTTGCAGAGTCCCAATATTGTTATTATATCATCTACAAAAAATAGACAGGGGAAAAAGTGCATGAAAGGAAACTGTTATATCTTATTTCAGTTGCCACAATCAGGGGATCAACACTTGGATATCCTGACAATCCACTCCCCTAAGGAAATTCTTCAACAACAACAAAAACAAACAAAAAAAATCATAAATTACTGCCCATATCAAGCCAAAAAGTATACATTTATTGAGTTTAAAAGGGCTATTTTGGTAAGCAATCAGGAATTTATCAAAGTTCTGGACACTTGCAAGTACAGAACCAGACAGAATAACTCCAGTATTCCCTTTGATGTGCAGTTCAGATCT
The DNA here is from genome assembly GCA_013397915.1 of Daphoenositta chrysoptera. Taxonomy (NCBI): domain Eukaryota; kingdom Metazoa; phylum Chordata; class Aves; order Passeriformes; genus Daphoenositta; species Daphoenositta chrysoptera. The sequence continues at coordinate 280,781 of VZRO01001936.1, forward strand.
GGTTTGACTGAACACATGCAAAAGCTTTCAAGTATCAAGTCAATTAACAGCTTTATAAATAGTGATTGAGGAAACAGTTTAGTAAGGATACCAAAAGCCAAGAAAACTGCCCTGACAAGTGCCTTGTCTGAGGGATGTCTGTTAAAAATACACCTAATACACCCCATTTTGATTTCTATGTGCATTCAGCCCTACCTACCAGCTGGACCAGGAGTTTTGGAAAGTTTATAAACACGTCTCTGTCTTGTAACACTTTAACTGCATTTGGCATTTCTGTCACATATTTTGAAAGGAAGAAAAAATAAGAACTAAACTGAATTTGCACTAATTACATAAAGGCTCACTCTATTTGTCTTCAGATAGCAGGAGCTGTCACAAGCTCTATAGGAATATTTATTGGTTTATTACTGCTGAAAAGCCATTGTTCCTACGTCCCGCTGTACTGACAGCATTAACTGTTGTCACAAAGTATTACATTTTATACAGGGTGGTATGACTTAATGGACTGAGACATCAAATTTCTAAATGTCTATAAACCCAAACCTTACTACAGCTCTGGCTGGGCCTGAGGACTCCATTAACCTCTCTGGATCTGTATAAGACAGAAATTTGTAAAATGCACTGGAATTCAATTTTAGTTATTTTTCTCAGGCTCATAAACTAAATATTTTCTGTTTTCAGAAGTTGAAAGACAAATTAAATATGTATTGTGTAAGACAGTGATGAGCAGGGCTCCCTCCCCAGCTTCTGTAAAAGCCTAAACAGAAATGCATCACACTACAAGCCACTTATGTACAAATACTGGATTACAAGCAGTCAGCAAGAATATTTAATTCTCACATTCCTGGAATGCAACCTGGCTCCAGGATACCCCATATTTACACATCATACACTCCTTACCACCTCAGATTCCAATAGGGAATAAAACCTGCTGTTCAAGACATGACCTGTCCTAGCTGTATGTGCTGGCACAGTCTGCATCCCATAACAAACCCCCTTGGGAGTCCAGGACAAGAGAAGATGGAAAGAGACAGAGCCAGCTGTGGCAGGGTGTGTGCTGGAGCCAGCCTCAGGCACCACAGCTGGATGTCTCTGATTTCCAGCACACAGCCCCTAAAATACACAGGATGGCTTTGTATCAAATTAGTGCAGGCAGGGTGGGATTTATGAAATCAGGTTTTGGACTATGTTGCAACAACTGTACAGCTCTGGTCTCCTGTGAAAAGTAACTCAATCCCATTCAGAGCTCAACACTGAGTCAAATGGCTGGGTCATTCCAGCTGACTGTCCAGAGTCCTCTCCTGAGCTTCCACCTGGGCCGTGGTTGATTGTCACTGCAGATAAATGACATGAAGACACAGAGCAATGACTGCACAACAACTCTGAGTAACACTCCAAAAGCCAAGATTTCCCATTTAGCAGAGAAAATGTTACACCTGCGGCGACAAGAACCATGGGTCTGCTCAGGGTGAACAGCAAAGACACCGAGAACGATTCCACCTCACAGAAATTCCCAGTGTGAGCTTTTAATGCGTGAAGTGTTTTGCATTCATGACCACTTCACAACATAATTTGATATTAAAATGACAGGACAAGTGCAGAGCAGACAAGAACACCCACCTCTTCTAAGCTGTGGAGCGAAGAAGCAGAAACTGCTCGAGATGCGAGTGGGTGAAATGGCTCCTGACCGACGGCGTGCTGATGATTCTGGATTTGTATAAAAGGGCTTTGCTGCGACCTGTGGGGCAGTGGAGGTATTCCATAGTAAAAGCCCTGCCCCAGGAGGTGATTCTGCTGTAGGTTAGCGTAAGTCCAGGATCCATCAGGTTGCAGGTATTTCAAGGGAGACGGGGTTATGTGTTCGGATGGCATTGAGAAAGGGGGGTTGTACATTTGGGGTAAATGCTGCTGAAATGCTGGGTTAGTGGGCAGTTCAATGTCTCTGCTGTTCTCGGTGAAGTTGGGGAAGTGGGCGCTGTGGTTGGAGTTGCAGGAAGGAGAGGGGAGTGCTGGTGGGCTTCGGGGCTGGACTTGTCTGTATTGCAACAGTCTGGACTGGGGGGGTGGCATTTCGGCTGCGTCCCGGCTCTCGCTGGGGTCGCGGTGCGACAGCTCCCGGAGCAAGTCCTGGAATCTGCATTGACAGAATGAACGTATCAAGAAAAGAGGAAAAAAAAAACAAAACAAAAAAAGTTTTGCTGAAATCTCGCTCTTTTTGAGATGCAGAAAACTCACAGCACAGAACACTGAATTTAAATATTCTCATCTTTGCACTTACTGACCCTAACTTCAAAGGATGTGACTGAGCAATCAGAAATTAGGCACAAGAGGATTAATTGGATGAAATACCCACCTGAATCATCTCAAAGTTTTAATAACTCTTGAGATTTCCTTTTCAGTCAGAAGAATCAATTTTTGTTATCTCTTAAGAGACAACTAAAGGTAAGGATTTCCTGCTTTACTACACAAAGTAAAAAGTTCACATAGTTAAAAGAAAATTTTAACCCCTTTCAAGGCAAAAGCCAGAACAATCAGGGACTCCCCTCACTTGCATAATATACTTCCAAACTTCTTCAAAAGGTCAAGAATATTCAATTCAGCACTTCAAAGAGTCAGCTAAGAGGGTATTTAGATGCTTTACCATGGCTGTAACAAACCAGATGGAAAAGAAAGCATAGTGGGAGATGACAATAAACAGAGGCAATTTAAAAATCCAGCCTTTACAATATACATGATTAAAACTGATGACCACTGGAACCATTTTTCTGTTGCTGTTCAACAGCTTCCTTTCTTGCCCCCTAAAGCTCCATCACAAATACAAGCTTTTTTTTTTTTTCAAATCTGCTTTTAAAAGCAAAGGGTTTTTGAAAAGGAAGAAAAGTTTAGGTTTCACTGGGGAGCAGTGTTTGGGGAGGGGCTGGTTTGTTTATTTTCAAGCACACAGATCTCAGACTGCTACTTCAAACTGAAGAATTTACAACTTAAATAGGCCTTAGCTACACTCAGACACCTCTTTCATAAAAACACAAGGTTGTTACTTTCTATCCATTCCTTATTCCATAAATACAGCACTGAAAAGCTCCATAAAAATATTTTTCCACTACAGCTTTACTACCCAATATACTAACAGAATAAAGCATAACACATAATAAAAGCATAGTTGTAAGTCAGCCTGCCAACTATTTTAACCTTCATAATAACAGCAGCAAAAAGCAATACCTTTAAGTGCCTTGCACTTGATCACAGTGTTACAGATAGGTGCCCACTGCTCAATTTTACACAAGCTCTGATGACTCAGTAAACAAATACCTTGAATATGTTGCCTCTGTTTCATCTTCTGTATTACTGGCAAGTTTCCAGTTTGCCCTAACTTGCTGCTGTTGATGTAATCCAATTGGTTGCTGAGGAAGATGTGGTAGATGAGGATGGTGATGGTGTTGATATGGAATAGTGCCTTGACTGAGATAGGCATTATGTTCATTCCATTGCTGTAACCTGGCTTGTTGTTGCTGCCTTATTGTTTCCAAAGCTACATTTCCATGCATACGATCTATAAAAATAGTTTTAAAAAAAAATTTTATCTAATGCCCCTTTTTAAAGATCTTTATGTCAGAAAAAAAAAAAAAAAGAATACTTTTTATACAGTTTATTCCAGGGTCTATTATACACTAACTGCAATGCAGTGCATAACCTGGTTATTTAAATCATATGGAAAATCATATAAACATGAATCTTCTAATAAAGTGCTGAATATTCAAACATGCCTCAAGCAGCAAATTATGCTCAATGACATTACTTATGGAAACTAACCCAACAATGACCCAATTCAGAGCAATATGCCTGAAAAAGGTAAATACCTCCTTCATTTTCGCTTCAATGTAGTTATAATTGCACACTCTGAATTTAAATAAAGAAAAGTCACCTACCTAAAGTGTCCCCTAAGGGCATTCCTGACGGATTCTCTTCAATGAAGTTGTTCAAGTGGGTTGGCAGAACTGGGTTGTGCTGTGCAATAGGCCTCAAAGGATTATTGACTTCTTGTAACAGAGGTGGGGGGTGTTGTTCTGAAATCACAGCATCTACAGCAGGAGAATGTGGTCGGTGGGGAATGGGATTATTAAAAAAGGACTGGCTGGGGCCTGCCTGGAAAGCAGGGGAAAGCTGCGAAGGTGGTGGAGGCTGCTGATTCAAGTGATTATGCTGCTGAACTACCTGGCTCTGCTGGGGTGGCATTTGGTTGGGCTGTTCAGGCAAGTGATTTTGCTGTTGACTTAGGAGGTTTTGCTGCTGCTGCTGCTGCAGAGGGTACGGCTGCCTCGGGAGCTGGGAGAGGTGCTGGAAGTGGCGGCTGGGAACTGCGAACTGGGAGTGGGGCGGGGTCAGGTGCAGGTTCAGCTGCCGGGGGTTGGGGTTGTCTTTGCGGTGGAATTTAGCACTGGGGTAACCAACGCTGGAACGGGACTCTGGGCTTCTCTGCTGAGGGTTGGCTTCTAAGTCAGCCTACAAAAGGAGAATTAAAAAGTTTTGTAAATTTGCATTGAAAGAAAGACAAATAAAAACAGTTCAGGTATGACTAAATTCTTTAAGAGAGAGTATGAAAAAACAAACAAAAATATCCAAATCCCCAACAAATAAACAAACAAAACAAACCAGAAACCCAGACAAGAGAAACCTACCTGCTTGGATTCCAGAGGTTTCTTCTCAGGTGTTCGGATTTTACTGATTTCAGGTCCAGCAGTGTTTTCACTTTTACCTAAAAACATTCACAAAATTATTTCGTTTCAACAGAAAAATTATTATTTGGTGATTTTTTTTTTCCCCAGACACAGGAAAATTGACTTATTAGTATGGCATTTAGAGCATCACAGACATTTAGTATCATTTACCTAAATAACACTTTCCCTTTAATCTCTGCACTTTGTTCATTAATCATCACTAAGTAGTTCTTCCAACTTAACTGCAAATAACATCAGCAGTACTGCAGAAGGTAGATGGAACAATTATATCCTCAACACCCCTCCCCTACTCCCATTCACTCACAATCTCACAATATCTCAGTTATTCTATTTGAAATGGCAAACCCCAGGTTATTCCCCCAATCTGTGGATCCCACTATTAGAGAGGAAAAGCCTATGGACAGAAAGGATGAAGGAAGGAAAGTCCTTTCCACAACACCCTATTTCAAGCAGAAAGTCTCCCCAAAGCAGAGCAGTTTTCAGTGCTGTTTCAAGCACTCACCATTTCGAGTTTGTTCGTGCTGCTCCTTGTCCTGGTGGGGGAGCTGCTGCTGTCCTATGCTAACAGGAGAGTGGTGGCCCAGGCCGTACGGGATGGGGGACCCTCGCCCATGTGCCTGTAACAGGTTCATGTTATATGCCATAGCTGCTTGATGAGTAATGAGTCGAGGGTCGACTGCAAACCTACCCTGATACCCTGTCCACGGTACCTAGGTGGTAAAAAAAATTAAAATAAAAATAAAAATTAAAAAAAAAAAAAGAGAGAGAGATGTGATCTCTTAAGGTACATTGAATTAAAAGCAGTGATAATGAGCGCGCTGGTATCAGGTCAGTGACAAGAGTTTTTCAGGACACACACACAACTACTGCTGGTGCTGGAAAGGGAGAGCTATAAGGGCAGGCAAAACAAGGGGCAGAGATTTTCGAGGAGAACCCTGGGCAAAATTTTTTCTATCAAAACCCATTCCTGTTTCAGTGGTTTTGAAGTTCAGAGAGAAAAGACTGATGGACAAATTGTAGTTTAATAAACTTCAGATTAATCCTCTAATGAAATAGAAATGGGTGAAGTTCAAGCAAATACAAAGCCTTTTCTCCTGGTAGGTACCAGCCATTGGGCTGTGGCTCAGAGGTGGGGACAGAGGGAGAAGCCTCAAAGCTGAAGAACAGATCTTGCAGCACCCAGTGCTGTGTTTGTGGGCCACAGCAGGAGGGGCTGTGCCCACCTCTGCACCCACAGGACACTCAGTGAAGTTACCAGGACTATTGGTGGAACCCAGAGAGCACCCACAGAGAGAGGGACAGGAGTGACACTCCAACGGGTCTGTGCTACGTGACACGTGTATTGCAGAGCCCAAGGAAAATCAGGTAAAAAGTCTGATTTTTTACAACGGTTTCAATTTTATTCCTGAAAGGAATGCTAAGGAAGACAGCTCTGCATCAAATGAGTTCAATCTCATCCTGTAGGGAATTTATTAAAAGAAGGGAATTATATGAATAAGAGGAGAGTGCAGGGAAGGCCATCCCCAACTCTCAGGCTGCCAAAGCATCCTTTAGTGATGGCAGCAAACAACCTCCTCTAGCTTTTACCTTGGGTATGGAAACTGCATTAAACAAAGACATCATTTTATTTTCCATGAACATAAACACATTTTGCTTCAGTCCCTACTTGTTTCAAGTGTAACAACTTTCATCCAATTCTTTTTTTAAATTATTATTTGCCCTTGAAATGTGCACTTTGAACTTTAGCTTTAGGCTACTATTGTATCTGTACAACCCCAAATCATCTCCAAGCTTCTTTTCAAAAGTAGCAGTCTCATTAGTACCTCAGTCTTCCCACTTAATTATTTTAAAATCCATCCTCAGGGAAGGTGAGTTCAAAATACTTATTTTTAATATGTTTCTTTTGATTGGAAACACATAAAAAATATATTAACCTTGGAACAATAAGACACAGCTTTTTAAATTACCTTGGTTTGATATTAATACAATGTGAGCAAGCATGACAAAGATACAGCTGCTGGCCTTCTCACAGCATTTAAATTTATCCATCAAATGCAGATTTCTAGTAAGCTTGGAAAAAGGAAAATTTCTTGGCCTAGTAAAGAAAACCAATTTACAGCTGCCAACTGATCTAAGACACAAAACTGAAACTACAGCAAGTCCTCTATTCAGCATCCATAACCCAAATTACAACAGAGGACTCAGAATTATTGAAAAAAACCAAATTAGCTGTATTCCAACATTTAGCATTATGAATGGAATTAAACACATCTGCATGTGTGGGTTCCACGTCCTTGCCACGGTCGTCAGGAGTTGTGTACAACACAGACATGTACTCCACAAGCTTCTGCAGCCTTAGTTCTTTCCTTGCATTTTCCTCCTGGAATATGTGACTGTGAAGGGTACAAATAAAGCAGAGACTGCTTCTTTAATGTGTGCAAATTTTGGTGGGACAGTTTTATTTGTAATCCAAAATTCCATGCATAAATGTAGCCTAAAAGACCCGATTAGAGATCTTCATTCTGTTCCCAAATGTCATTAAGGAAAGGGATTGGAGAGGAAACTGGTTCACTATGAGGTTCTGGAAGGGAAAAACATCCCATTATGCTTATTTTTCTTATCACTTCACTTCAGACACCTTGCACTGCAGACATCCAAAACTTGTAATTTAGACTGTGTGAAGCCAATAAAGAGAAACAAACTCGGTGTGAATCACTGAGGTCTCTCCAATGATTAAGAACTGAACCAGGCAAATAATTCAGAGGCAGGTGTCTCAAGTCAGATGAGACAGATTGCACTGGTGTGCCTAAAACACACCAAATTACATGAACATGAAATTGCTTTTAGCCTGCCTGGAGTTATTTGTGGGAGCAAAGCTTTCAGATCCTTTTTGGTGGTCCTCTGCACTGCCACTCCTAAAGCCAGCAAAGCCAACAGATTTGGAATGCTGAAAAAAACCTGCAAAAAATCCACCATCTGATTTTGCCATACATTTATGTGCATACAATAACTGAGGGGGACAGGGGGAGAAACAGAAAATGAATTCTTACAGGCAAAGGCACAGACATGACCATGTTTCCTCCATAGACAGCAGGTACATATAGAATACTTGTCCCAGTGTGTGGATCTATCCTTTGAACAGGACTTGGAGATTTCCCCAGGTTGGGGTGAGGTCCCAGAGGAGGAGGGGGAGGAGTATATGCTCGGATAGGATTTCCAATTAGAACAGAAGGATTGGGCTGAACTGAAAATAAAGATAAAAATAAAAGATATATACATACAAAAAAAGAAGATATATACACAAAAAGAACATGAAGATGACCATTTCTTTGGTTTTTTTCATCTGAACAGCATCTATCTTTATAAAGTATGTGTGCAACTCTCTAACAGCATAGGTCTGATACACCAACAAAAAGCATTAATCAAATCCTGTATCCCATTTCAAAAATTTGAAGAGGCAGAAAATACAAGTTGAGATACAGAGAAACAGGTAGCTGGTAAGTGCATTAATGAAAGAATGTCCCAAACCAATTAAATATACTGACAGTCAGAGTGGCTGTTAAGCACTGCATCAAAAACCAAAATAACCCTTCTTTCTTTAGCAGGGAACACAAGTTCTAAACTAATGCTTTTTCAAATTAATGATAAAATTATTCAGCTGTTGCATGCTACCTTGCAAAGGTATGATCAGGAGTATCTCGATATATGACAGCACAATTTAACTTCAAAGTACCTCAGAAAACAGTGCATGCAAAATAATGTCCAAAACCTCTTAGTGCAAATACACTGGTACAGGGCTGCACATGATGAATTTCAAACACAGCCATTTTTCAAAGGCCAAAAACTGTGTTTGTGTTAAGGCTCCAAAGTCAGTGCACACAACACCTGTAAAGGGAGAGCCTTAGAAATACCAAGTGTCCACTTAACAGTCTGTGATCTGATTCCCACATGCAAACAACAAGTAAATGCCTTTCAAACAAAGAAGAGACCAGATACTCAATGTATGTCAAACTACTGTCAGCTTCACTGGGCTCAGGAATTCCCCCAGGAGCTGCAGAGGCACTTACCAATTCCATCAGGTGGGAAATGGTCATTCTGGTTGTGATGATGGACCTTGCCCTGCGAAGAAAAAAAACCCAATAATAGTGATCTTTGCATCCTTACACAAACCAAAGCTTTTTATTTCAAGTGAACATGATAATTAAACATAAAACAGAATTTGAAAGGAGTCAGCCCGAAGTTTATTCTTACACATTCAGCCATCCAGTTCCATCACCTGACCATGAATACACAAAGCTGGACATAAAACACCACTAATTCAATTAACCAGTTGGTCATTACAACTCCCTCTGGGAAAACTCTCTCCCAAGGCCTGTTTTCAGATGCAAATAGAGTTACAGCAGATATTCTGATTTTCTTTTCTCACCATTTTATTTCCCACTCTCCCACATCTTTCAGGAGCAGCACCCGGTACCAACGTAACCCTCAGTACCCCTCTGCCATAGCAGCTTTAGTAGAAGAATGATCCATTTTCTGCTCCAGGTTCTAGCTGAAGAATGTTGGAGACAACGGAGCTGCCCCCAGTTTTACTCAGTTTTACTCCACCCAGCCCCATTAGACACTGTCTCCCTGCCCCACCTCATTTATCAGCTGCTGGGCTGTGGCTCCTCTCTGACTGCTCCCCAAAAGGACAACACGGGAGAGTGAAGAACCCCAGTGCTTTGGGGAAACTTATTCCTTGGTGAACTGTACATTAGAAAAGGATTTTAACAGACCTGAGTTATCTCTCCTACTTTCTCATGAGTTTGCAGCATCAACTAATTAGCTAATATTCATAAACTGTGAGCACATATTCCATTGCCAGTATGCTCTCAAGTTCTTTGCAGCACAGAAATACTTTACTTAATCTGGACCTAAGTACGTTCACAAATTTAAAATAAATCTAAAAACGCTTTGATGCTGCAAAACTTTTCTTGCCCAGGAGATAAGTCTAGGCAGTTTTCCAGCACTCTGAGCAAATTAGTCAGGGTACAAAGACAGGTTGTTTGACAATGTTGACTCATGCATAAACCAGATTAAAGAACTGGTCTCCAAATTTTCCTCTCATTTGAAAAATGAATTATGGAAAAATAAAATAATAATTGCTTTTCATTGCAGCACTTAAACAAAGGAAGCCTGTTTATTCAACAGAGAAAGATTCAATCTAAGAACGTGGAGGAGCTACAGCCTTAATCACTCATGGACAGCACACAGCATTTCTGTATCTGTTACAATGTCAGAGGCAAGCAGGGTTTGCAGAAGTCTGACAAACCTCTGTTCTAACCTATCAGACCTGTATTTTATAGGTGCCATATTTTTAAAACTGAAATACCAAATAATGACATCAGTTTGTAAGAAAATAATTATGTAAGTTTGTAAGAGGAGCTGTCCTCTCAATGGGAGCTTCAGCATGTCCCTGTATCAGACTGGGAAATGAAAGTCAACTGGGACCACCTGGAAGTTGGGGAAGGGAGTTGCTGCCTTTCTTTTTTCTTTTTCTCTTCACAGTTTTGATGGCTTAATGATTTTATAACAGTCTGTTATTAACTCAATTGTTACCGTTTCTCTAAGATTTTCACAGCAAGGCTTATGTCCCCACCCATCTCCAAAATTCCTAAACCTTCCCTAGAACTGATGGTGACTGACACCACTAGAGCACAAGTAAACTGTTTCCTCTAAAAACTCGCTCCACCTTTGGAATATAAAAATCCACATTACAAAAAGGCACTCAGAGGAAGCCCAGACCAAGATTTGAGTGACTGCAGGCAGTTAAGAGCCTCGTCATTCCCTGGATCCCCCTTTAGTCAACAAACGGGAGGAGAGAGAGCTCTCCAGAGATTTATTCCGACCTGTGGTCCTCACTGGCTGCAGGAAATGTCTGGGATGATGATGCACCCTGATTTAAGTGCCTGAATCCAGACCAAAAGCTGCCAGGCAGCGAGTGGGAGGTAGGAAAGTTGTAAACTCCGAGCTTAATTTACTGTACGTGAACTACCCCGAGGGAAGCTCCCAGTTCTGGAAACTTTCCCTTTCCACATCATCACCTTTAATAAAAGCTGTCCCCATCCACCTCCGACGTTCCTTCCTCACTCCATGCCCAGCCAAGCCACACAAACTCAGGAGAAAGCAATGCCCTCACAGTTCCATGCTGGCTGTTTGCCTCTCAGACAGACAAGACTGAAACATCTTTCCTTCTTTAAAATCTAAACAGCAAAGAGGTTCTTAATGTCCCTACATAAATCCAGGAGCAATTCTGCTGAGTAAGAAGGTGCTGTTTGTACAAAATCACATGTGAATGACAAGCCCTGACTTGCACAAGGTCCATAAACTTACCACAGAACATGGTATTGGAGACTGTTCTTATTTTTTTACTAGGTTCTAATCCTTCATTTTTAATGTTAAATACTGTACTAGGATGTCTAAAATAAGCAAAACCAACCATCTGCTTTTGAAACTCAAGCAAAGGGAAATGTATCCCTGATCCCAGTCGTATTCTCAGTGTATTTGATTATTACCTGCTCACTGCTCTGCTGTTACTGCACACACTCACTGCCTGCCAATGGCATTCAGAGGGAAGATTTTATTTAGAATTATGATACAGGTGGTTTAAACACTTCACATCTTAGGCTGAAAATACAGTGCTGGCAGTTTGAACAGCACAAGGGCTTAGTTTACCAACAAACTAAAGAAAAATAAACAGAGCTGTCTACTTACAAGACTCTCACTTTCCCCAACAGTTACTCCCCTTTTTTTCTTACCTGTACTGTACCTGGATTTTCAGGTACTTTTTTTTTTTCATTTAGGAAACTAAAAGTATTAATAATGATGTTCTATTATTCAGGAAAAGACTGAAGAGCTCATGAAAAATGAGAGTGCAGCAGTGGTTTTTAAAGACAATTTTGTAATTTCTGGTTTTCTGTAAGCCCAGTGTTTTGACACATGACTAGAAGCTTTAGAAATCTGGTGTTTGTTTCAGAAAGTAATGCATCTTGATGAAGAAACCAAATGTTCTCACTTACAAGCTCCCTTTTGGAAAGGACTGCCAAAGGGAAGGCTTTCCTTTTTGTATTAAAAAAACCTGTCGTAAAAATTTCATTTCAATGATACAGCCTGGAACAAAAATGCAAAGCTATGGGAAATATGTGCAGTTCTTCCTGTACACCGAGTTCATCACAAAGTTGACAATCTGCATTTCAGTTCCACCTCTAAACACAATTTAATTAAATTACAACCCAAATGATTTTGATATAAACTACAAAGAACTATTAAAATAGAATTCATTACTTATATATTACCCCCCAAGAAAGCTCTAAAATTTAGTGTTGTTCTTTATCATCCTAAGGAAGCTATGTATTTTCATCACTTCTTCACCTGCTTTTATAAAAAGAGCTGATGAAATTACCACTCAGAGAAAATTTTATCTCTCTGCCCTCTTGATGCTAATGAAATCTGGTATTCTGAAGGACATTATCACTGAGCTAATCTATGCAATAAACCAGTTTACAACATATTTTTAATTACATCAAAAATTATCTTACATAACTTAAGTCCTTGAAATTTAAATGTGATTTTTAGACCAGACCAAATAACTTTTGGCTATTATTTTGCTGGCTTCTTTTACTCCTTGTCAGTGTCTGTATCAACCTGTTGTTTCCTGGGGTACAGAGCACAGCTTGGGATTGGCTCTTGCTCAGAGGGTTTAATCTGATTTATCCAAACCCTGAGGTTCCATGGCTGAAGTTCTCCAGGGTCATTGCAGCACTGCCAGTGAACATGCCAGAGAGAGCCAAGGTGTGTTTTAGTAAGGAAACAAGGCTTGGACAAGCCCAAGCTATACTGCTAAAAGCTTAAATACAAATCTGGAGCTTTCACTTGAAAATGCTGAGGATCCCTCTGGAATTTGCATTCATATCTGATTGCACCGATGCAATTTTAAAACAAACAGCTTGTTCCATAAACCTTTCATGTTATTTCTCCACGTTCACTTCCAGTTCCTGACAGAACCCATCACCAGTGTCACTTTACCTTGGGAGGTGACTGCTGCTGCTTGGTGGGGTTGGCTGAGTGCTGGTGCCGGAGGGCTCGGGGGATGAACTCAGGGGCCAGAGGGTTCAACACGTAGGTTTTCTTTAACTCCAGAGCTTCCAGCTGAGCTTTAATCTGCTCAAACGTGATGCCATGAAGACTTTCGTTCTCGTGACACAGGGCAATAAACCTTTCCCAGAATTTCCTATGGAAATCATTTTTACAAACAGTGAGGAAGACTCAGTGGCGATTGTTAAAATAAAAACAGAATTAATGTAACTGTGGGACACTTATTTTTTGTGTGTGCACGTTTTACACACCAAGCCACCCACCCTGCAGCTGAACCCCACAGCACAGTGCAAAGCTTCCCAGCTATTCCAAACAGACACACAGGGCTGCCCACGTGCATCAGGCCACAGCACTGCCTGGGTACCACATTTAATATTAATGTCATGGACAGCTCCAACTCGGAATTTTTTCCTAGAAAACCAAAACTGGAGAACTCAGTGTTTAAAATTCTGGAATGTATGTGACTTATGGCATTTATTGCAGCTCAAATAGCCACAGGAATTCTACAGATTCTCAGTTCCAGATGATGTCAAGAACATTCTCTGAATTTAGGCAGATCATTCAGAGTAACAAATACCAAAGCTGAGATACACCCTAAAAACTACTCTTGTGAAACACTTCAGAAGCACATGAAAATTAATATTTTTGGGAGTTTCTAGAGATTCTTTGAGATCCTCTGGTGGAAAACAAACAAAACCATAAATTCTAGTGCGTGTCAGATTTTTCTGCAACATACAGAAGTATTTTTGAGCTAGAAAGACAACCATCAGGTGACACATGATTTGTCTATGAAAATTCTCTTTCTAACTTTTTGGAGGATGGAGGGGTTCTTTAAACCTTATAATAAGAAAACATTCTTCCCTGTCTTCTGCTTTCTCATGACATGTCTTTCTACAGCTTTATAAAAAAAAGTCTTTTTTTTGTCAACATCCACGGCAAGATCTATACGAAAACTTTACATTTATGATTTTTTTTTAACCTCAAAGGAACTTTTTGGGTGAAGTTATTGAAGCTTAAAAGATATTTAAATAAGGTCTGAAGCTGTCACTTTAAAAAAAACCCAACCTGACTGAGCTGTCTCTTTCAAAAATATCAAGAGTAAAGGTGTGCTTGACTATAACTCCTGCTTGTTCACCCTTCAGTAATAAGGTCTGGCCTATCAGCAAGCCCTGTTCTTTCCCCAAAACCTGTAGAATGAGAGATTGCTGCACACTAACTTTAATAGCAATGTCAGATTTTGCTGAGTAGCTGACTTTGTGAGAAAGAACAAATTTCTGTCTTGCAAGAATGCTGTGATGCTAGTGATGTTTTTAAGAATCTAAAATAGCTTTCCCTAAAAGCCCGTTTCTGTTGTGATTTTTATAGAGGCAAGAAATGCTCTTTCAAAATTCAGGATGCAAGGTGGCCCTTTTTCTGCATTTTGCTCTAAGGCAAATAGATCTTGCAAGGTTTTAAGTGAGAACTAAAAACCAAAATTAAATGCATCACTGGGATGCTTTAATGATGGAATTCCCTCTGATTAATCAATTCAGTCACCAAACCTACTGCCAAGTACCACAAATCCACTGAGACTCATCCACTTTTGCTCAGAATGCTGAGAATGCCCCGAGCAGTCTCTCTACACATGGAACACTTGTTCTGGGGTGTAAGAACAGAGAATAAAACTCTGCTGTCTCTGTCTGAGTGTGCTCGGGAGTTTAAAGGGGGTGTCTGCCAAAACAGCCCTGTCTAGTCCAGTTGGAGCACACAGGAATGTAATGATTACCCTGGGCATACTTCACAAAGCTCTCTACAACTATCATTACAGTCTTGACTCATTTTGACAGGTATTAGAATATTTATAAAATTCAAGTACACTCTCAACTTTTTTGAGGTCTGTTTTTCCTAACGAAATGTCACTTCTTTCAGACTTCTCTACTCCTGTTGTACTAAAAAAGAACCATCTTCCCAGCAGCCTCCCTGAGCCCCTCCAGCACTATTTTCAAAGAGTGAATGTTCAATTATTCAGTGAAACAAGACAATGGTGTATTAAAGGGAAAGCTCGAGATACATCTTAATAAAGTTTCAGTGCGCCTTGTTTCTTAATTATCTTTTGGTTTTACAATTTGGAACAGCTCTACAGCTATAAACAGCTGCTGGTCTTCAAAATGCAAACTCAACCCTTAACTGCCAGCACTGTAATTTATTTACCATGCTGACAGCCTATATTTTTATTTTATTAAGTTTTTGCACGCCCTATTTCAGATATTTTGAAGGAGCACTTGGCAGGCACAGGAGCTCTTTCTCATCAGCTCATTACATAAACTAGCCCATGCCTAAAAAACCCAACCAGGTAAAGAGAAAAATGAACTAAACCCACAACAATTATTCCTCTCTCAATAAGATGTTAGAAGCCATTTAAAGCAGATCACTGCATTCATGTACAGATACTCCTGACGTGGCCCCAGCAGGGAAGTGGTGAAACTCAGGTTATGTTTTGTAAATACAGTAAAAAAAGGTTTGAGTTCCATTTGGCTTTTTCAACTCTAATCTTTGAAAACCACATCCCTTTTCAATACAGTAGAAGAAGCACTGCTCAGGAAAGTAGAACACAACATAGATATAACAAATAACATGTATTTTTAGCTTTATTTTAATAATGTAGTCAGTGCACTGTTTCCTCTCTTTGAGAATAAGCTGCAGGGTTTATCTCTGATCATCTCAAAATTTCAGCTCTTCCATCGAAAAAAAACCCTTTGAAGAGCAAGAACTTGGAACCCTTAACGTAAGTGTTTACATATCTCAGCATTTTTCACATTTCTTCATTTAGGTCTAGAAAATGTAAATTCAGTCAAATCTTAACGAGTTTTTTCCTATGTCATGAAGATCTATCAAAACATAATGTTTTTCAAGTCTTCTACCATCCTATGACTGCCATAATATTCAACTTTAAAATATCACATTACATCACAATTTTAAACTCCAAATTACGCATTACTTTTATTTGTATATAACATTATAACAGGTATACAACAAAACCCTAGCAGAAAGTAAAATGAAGCATCTTCAATTGTTACTGTAAAGTGAAAATCTGACCAACTAAAAATACATGAAAAGCCAGTTTATCAATGACCAGGTATAGCTAACTCACACTTTTTCCCTGTTATCCATGATGACATCCATCCTTTTCCTAAATCCATCAGTCACTGATAAACACATTTTCTAGTACCTTTAGCCCTGATTAACCAAGAAGATAGACAAAGTACCTGCATCTTCCAATGGAACACAAAGCAATAGGATCTCCCACCACAGCTACCAAGGATTGTGCTCTTGTAATGGCAGTGTTGAGAAGTTTGTAATTAGACAGAAAACCATAATCCAAGTCTTCTGTTGAATCCTCCAGTAACTGTTCTTTCCTTTTAATTGGAGTTTGCTTATGTTTGCATGTATGCCGTGTTCGTACTGTGCTGAGGAACAAAACTCTGAACTGTTTTCCTAAAATGAAACAGAAAACATCTCTGAGATAATTGTTGCTATTTCTGCTCATCCCACGACCAGACCACTGCCCTTGCCAGCCAGATTTCACACCTAGATGTTCTGAACTCATAGCTACCCTTCACATGAAGAGCTTTATGCAAGAATAATAAGATTTAAAAATTTTAAAAGATGCCCTATAAATAGCAGATTCCATTATGAGAATATTTCCTCTTTGAAAAACTTATTTTTTCACCTTGATATTAATCACTCCTGAACTTTCTGAAATGTTAATTATCATTACGGAGTTGCCAATCACTCAATAACAAACCTTGAATTTATTTATTCTACCTTAAAAAAAAGTTCTGGACATTTTTGATTCATATTTTAAAATTTCTCAAATGCATGAATATCCACCATGAAAAAACAGAGCAAACCACTCACTGTCACTCAGTTACTTTATCATCTGCCTTTGTTTATTACTGACTAGAAGTGCAACCTAGCAACAGGCTATGCCTACACAAAATCCTTGTTATCAATGTGATTTCAGGAAGAAACACCTAAATTTTTAGATTCCTTACAATTTATTCCACAGATGGAAAAGAAACCAGTAAAACATTCTGAGGCTAAAGTTCTGTTACATTTGTGTTTGGAACTCTAAAATCCATCAGTTTGTTAAAAACGTTAAAACTATGTTAAAAATCTACCAGTTTGCTAAAAATATTAAAATTCTGCTAAAAATCTAACAGCTTTCACAATTTTCACTCCATTTATTTTTCACGTAAGATTGAAATTCATTCTGAGAAAAGATAAATCTCATGTCTGTGAGTTTATGGTCAATGCTGGAGCAACATCTATATCACAACTCTCCTTTTGCTTCCATGGCTTTAGGATAATTTCAGTAAGTTATTATTGCAGCAGACACGTTTCCCCTTGCTCAGCCCAGCTCTGGGCCCAGCACTGCTTGTCTTGGGGTGACTTTATGATGTGCATCCCCTATCACCACTCTATGCCCAGAAGGTGAATCCTGTGGTTTAAGACTGGGTGTGAGAGGAGAACAGAGAGAACTTTTCAAACCAACTGCTCAAAGACACACACAGAGATCTCTGGGCTCTCAGCAGGGAGTGTGGAGGAAGCAACCTTGCTTTCCAGCCAGCTCTCAGCTCTTTTCTCCAGAGAGAGTTTTCCTGGGACTTTTGGGGTTTTTTTTCCCTTTCTTCTTCTCTTTGGGACTGTTTGACAACATTGGATCACACCGGGGGAGAACTTCTCTCCGAGGCCCCTGGAAGGGGCCCTCCGACCCAGCTGTGAGGGGGAGAGAGGCCACACCCAGAGGACTCTGAAACCTTCCCAGGTTTCTCTCCACAGCGAGAGATTTTACTATTTAGCATTATTATCCTTTTCTGCGTGTTTGTTAAATAAATAGTGTTTATCTCTTTCTCTTTCCTTGGAGGAAACTCTCTTCTTTTCCCCGAGCCTGGTGGGGAGGGGTGGTGGTGCCCTGCCTTCCTCAGAGGATATTCCCCTCCAAACTGGTGTGGAGGGGTGGTGGTGCCCTGCCTTCCCTCAGAGGATGTTCCCCTCCAAACTGGTGTGGGGAGGGGTGGTGGTGCCCTGCCTTCCCTCAGAGGATATTTCCCTCCAAACTGGTGTGGGGAGGGGCAGTGGTGCCCTGCCTTCCCTCAGAGGATTTTCCCCTCCAAACTGGTGTGGAGGGGCGGTGGTTCCCTGCCTTCCCTCAGAGGATGTTCTCCTCCAAACTGGTGTGGGAAGGGGTGGTGGTGCCCTGCCTTCCCTCAGAGGATATTCTCCTCCAAACTGGTGTGGAGGTGAGGTGGTGCCCTGCCTCCCCTCAGAGGATATTTCCCCCCAGTTTGGCCAAAGCAGCACGCTGCTCCTCACCCTGAACGTTGAGCACTCTCTCCACGCTGACGTCCGAGAGGCGCTTCTTGCGCAGCTCGGCGCGGATGCGGAACACCTGGTCGGCGTACGGGGTCACCACCCCGATGCTGCCGTCGTCCAGCTTGCCCCAGGCCACGGGCCACTTCCTCCTCAGCTCCTCCACGCGCTCCACCACTTCAAACACCTGAGAAGAAAGGCAGGATTCTTAGAAGTGCTGCCCCACCGAGCATCGCTCTTTGATATGGAAAGGGAATTTGAACTTTAAAGATCTGGAACGCTTACATGACACAGTGTTACACAAGCAATGATACCACTGCAGCCTACGGTGATACTCTAAAGTGTCATGTATTAAAACAATGTATTCAGACTTTTTTAGCTTGAAACAAGTTTTCCCACAAAAGTCACTGTTAAAATCACAAATTTCAAAATTACATTAATAATCTTAATTTTCATTCTGAGGTTCTTATGAAAATGTCAAGTGCATTAGGATCCTTCCTGCCAAACTTAATCTTAATTTTGTAAGTAAATGTACTGCCTAAATAGATATAATTTTATTTTTATTCTGGATTTTATATATATGTCATCTTAGAGTCTGATAACTCTAGACACAGAGTCTGTATACCAGAGCACAATCATAACCCATTCCAAAGAATACCATTGGGAGTTTCAGATTATTCATCAACTGAGGGTTCATCTCTGTGAAATACTATGAAATGTGCTACCTGAGAAGACTAATGTGTAATAAAACCTGAAAAGCACCTCCTGTGAGGAGCCAGCCTCAAAGTAACCTCCTGCCAGAGCAGCTCATTTCAACACACCAGAGGTATTGCACTGCAAAAGGCATTTCTGAGTAACTTTACAGAAGGGTTGTGATTCCGTTTCTTTTTTTTTTAATTTATATTCAATAAATATTTCTCCAGCTATTTAAAGCATGATAATTGATGATGCAGTTTTCCTATAGCATCACAAATGCAAGCTCAGCCTCTTAAAAGAAAAAAAAGATCTGTTAATCCTTAAAAAGACACAAATAGTTTATTTTTGGCAATTTCAGAGGACAGTGAAAATATGGGACTGTTTTTAAGCAAGTCCTGAATATTTTTGTGACATCAATTCTTGTACATAAAAGCCAGCTCTACTGACAAAGGATATTAGAATAAACTTTGGTATCTATAAAAACCGTAGGACAAAAATAATGATCTTTTGTAGGTATTTTGGCAAGATTCTCTGAAAGTATATAGCTTCTGGGTATGTATTTAGAATTAATACTATATAGGGAAATTTTTTAATGAAGACCAACAAGAGAAAGTGTATTTCCCAGATTAATTCTTAATATAGGCATCAATGAACCACAAGATGCCCCAGTGCAAACATCCATTAAGGGTCAAACAGAAAAAATCTCCCTCATCATCAAATTTCAGTTTTTCCTGTTGGTGTTTAAGGAGCCGTTGTCCTTCATTTCTGCCCGTGGCTATTAATGACTCACAGTTTTCAGACAGTTACTTGGCCACTGAAGATATTTTTAGGTCTTTTACAACTTTTTTTAAATGGCAAAGTAATCCAAGTAGATTAATGAAAGCAGTCAGGTGTCCAGAAGTCATTGGAGCTTCTTATTTAAGAAGATATTTTAACACAGCAAAGAATGTTGAACAAGTGCTGCATAACAACAAACACATTTCATATTGTGCATCAGATGAACCACCCCATGATCAACAAGAGGAAACAGACAGCTCTGCAGTGCTTCATAACAAACACTAACCAGAAATTTCTCCTTAGCTTACAAAAATTACTGCTATTTCTTTGATTTTTCTCTCCCTCCCCTAACTGGAGGTGACTGGAAAAAGGCATCTTCCACTATGAAAAGCATTATCAAGTCAGAAGGTGGGAGGTGGGTGCTGCTGCATGTGTTTGTTTTTGTGGGCTTGGCTTGTTTGGTTTTTTAAAACACAAGGGAAGTAATGAGAATGAAAGTAATTTTTGAAGAATACCAATAAATCTATGTGAAACAAACAGATTGAGAGTAAGTTCTCACCTAAAAGAATCTCATCTGCACATTATCAGTTAGACACTGATCCTAAACATACTAAAGCAAATGTGAAATGTTACTCCAGAGGACTCTTATCTGAGTGGGAACATTTCTACAACAGTCAAAGAAATCTAAGTTTTACTTCAAATTGCAGTTGCTCTCAGTTGCTAAGATACATCTATCAGAATGTCACATAAATTATCAGGAAAGACATCCTGAAGAATGAGGCTGAGAGAATGAGATGCGGCTTATAATTTGCAAAGAAAGAAAGAAGGTAAATTAGTGAAAATGTTTACTACAATTGCAATTTTCATTACATCATGTTTAGCAAACTCCATGTTCCCCTCTCCTAGTAGAGGACAATTTATGTCTTCCACCCACACTGAGCATAAACCAGTAAATTTGGGGGAGTGAAGCTTTAAGAAAACAATCAACAGTAAAAGCAAAGAAGAGTTACCTCTGCATTATTGTAAAAAGCTGTACTGTTTTTTTCTTGCACATCTTCTCCACGTGCTGTGAAGAAAGTCAAAGGGTAGAAATCTTTGTGTGCTGGCTGCTTTCCACTCGCCATCAATTTGCCTTCATAGAAAAGTTCGGATGTGTAACTGTAACGAGGCAAAACAGGGTAAAATGTGGAGTCTACACATGAGCTCACTGATAAAATATGCAAATCTCCCTGATGAAATATGCAACCACAAAATACTTCATAAGGAAAACAGAACCACTGATTACTATTCAGCATCTTCAAATGATTTCTCTGAACTGATATTTCCCTACTACAGACACAGCAGAAGGCACTAAAAATATGCTTCTCCAACACTTTTTCTACAAAGGCTGTTTTTTCTTCTCATCTAAAGCTCAACAAAGTTATGAACATTCTCACTGATGTTTCACTCAGAAGTTCTGGTGGCTGAAAACCGGGCAAAAAGAACACTTGCTGTCTGGCACTGGTTATTCCCCAGGCTGGACAATGAGCTTGCTCATGTCAGTTAAGAGTTATTGAACTTGGAAGATAAATTTACTACAGATTTCGTGTGCACTGAGCATGACGCAGGCCAAGCGTTCAGCTGTCAACCAAGCTTTTCTTCTCTGACTTCTACTCCAGGCTGATCTATGTTGCTAGAGACCAGAAACACAACCAGAACAGAGTTCCTCTGCTGGCAGCAGCCATTCCAGCAGCTGGCTGACTGAAAAAGAAATGAGGCAAGAACTACTTCATGGTGAAAAGTAGGAGGGAACAAGGCAAACGGAACGGAATGAGGCAAAAAGGCAGCAAGGAGAGACTGCAGAGTGCTGTAAATCCTGTATGTTATTGCACAGTAGAGATGAACTAATGCACTGGCTTCCAGTAATTAGTGAATTTTGATGTCATCTAACTTTTCAATGCTCAGCCTCCAACCTTAATGTTCTTTGGATACCACTCAGAGGCTGCAGTAACCTGAGTACAGCCTGACACGAAGACAACCAAAGCAGGAGACTGTGCAGCTGGTGGGTCCATTGAGTTCTTCCAGGACTCCAGTTATTGCAGCTTAAGATGGAAATAGCTGCTCATGGAACAGCCACAGAAACCTGTCTGCTCCCAAATCACCATCAAAGCACTGCAGCCCTGACCTGAACTGGCTTACCCTGGACAACCCTGAAGAACACTGGATTCCTCTGTGGGCTGGGTTACAGCAGTCACACACAGCAGCCAGGGGGCAAAACTAACCATTTGTTCTGCAAATTAACTTTTAGTAATGAGATCTCATTAAACAACAAAACTTTCCTTGTATGGTCTGTTTTTTTCCAATTACAGCTCCAAAGTCAGGCTAACTAATGGCGTGTTCTTTCCTCAATTTCTCATGGTGTCTCTACTTCATCGAGGTAGAGATGACTAATGAGCCCTTCATCTTCCTGCTCTTCTGTCCTAAGTGTCATGGTCCCATTTGTCAGGGGAAATTCCACATTATACAAAAAAGGAGATCTGAGACATCTCCTAGAGGGACCACCATGAGAGTGTTCAGCTGGTTTCACCTCACACAGCAACACTTCCCAGTGGAATTGGGCTTTCACCAGAGAGCCAACCAGCCCCAGTGATGTTTCTGCATCCTCACCTCAGTGTTCTACACAGTGGATCTTTCCTGGAACTCCCTGTCTGAACTCCAGCTGCTGAAGTGAATTTTCATGATCTTTCTGAGGCAAATGACATGGAAGTGATCTCTAAAGAAAAGCTGAAATGATCCCTTCCTTTACAGATGTTCTCTCATTTCAAACTCAGAAACTCAAGAAACGTGTAAGAAATTTACAAGCACTCAGCCTATAATTACAAAGCCCATAAAATGAAGACAGATCAAGCTATGTAAAAAAATATTTTACATTCTCACTTTTGATTCCCCAGAGCACTTAAATATTTCTGCTTTTGCTTTGAACACAGTGATAACCTAATTAGTATGACTGGATACCAACATAATATTCCTCAGTACATATTTGAGCCAGGATTTAAACTTTAGCATTTTTCCCCATGATTGCACTTATTCTTTCCAGCACAGCTCATGGATGAGCTCATTACACTGGCAGCCATTAGTTTATCATAGCGTAAAAATGCAAACCCACTGATTAATGTGTCTTGAAAGAAGTAATAAAAGATGTCAACAGTAAAGAAACATGCTCAAAATTTGACCTATTTTTTTCCATTCACAGTTGCATATCCATATGTTCCTTACATTGCCCACAGCTTACCATTCCAAGATAATCCACCCCAGTAAATCTAAAATTCTGAAATGGTTCAAAGAAGCACAGAGCCTATAAAACAGACTGCCCAGTGGTTAAAAAAGGGAAAGCTGGCTCTTCTTTGGTTTAGTGTGCAAGCAGCCAAAGCACCCCCACCTGAATGAGGGGTCTGTCCCACAGCTCTGGCAGCTGCTCTGGGGAGACCACATTACAACACAGAATTACTAATTAACTTTGAAACAACTAAGATTTCATGACAGAAACACTTCAGCTGTGCTTGGCTCTTTTGTTCACTCCCAGCAGTCAGAAGAAGCACATGATACAGTGAAAAAGTTCACACCTACTTGATGATTGCTTCATGGGAGCGATAGTTCTCACACAGCAGGATCCTGCAGGGGAATTCTGCAGGGTAGTGCTCGTAGAGCCGGTCGAGCAAGGAAACATGAAGGTTTCTCTCCCTGGCAAATTCACTGTAGACAAAAGGACTGAGCTGTAATAGACACACACATACAAAGAAAATGTAACTAAATAGGTGGACTCGGAATTTCATGCTCCCAACATATGTATTTTGCATCAAACCAAAAATGAAACCTTCCTTTCACTGTGCATTCGTAGTTGGAAGACACAGACCATGGCTATTCCACAGAAATGCTCCTTCCTATCAAAAAAGTGACAATAGACCTGCATGGTCTTAAAGGAACAATAAAATATTCACTAACTATGCAAAAGCCCTTATATCTAAGTTCAACACTCCAAACTGTGTTTAGAATGACTTTACACCATTATTCTGACAACCACTTTTACAATTATGTTATTACCACAAATAGTGCAGATCAGAAAATAAAGAATTTTTAATACTCTTTAAAAAGTTAAATAGAAATTTTGTTGAAAAAACGGAAACCCAGTGACCTATTTTTTGTTACACTAAACTCCTACTGGGCTTGTTTAACAATAAAACCACCATCTATTACAGTAGGAAAAATAGAACCAAACATGATGAAAAAGAGATTTTATAAACACCATTTAAAAGTGCAGAAATAAAGCCAATCTATTTTGTCATTCCAAATTCACAGGATTCAGATTCTGAGTTTCACTTCAGCTAAATATTAGTTTTTGAAATTTAAATACTGGACACCTGATAGAGGATATTCCGGAAGACCCTGAGCTATAGAGCAGCCTGGGACACACAAGCCCAGTCAAGACTTCATCCACCCAGTTGGACTGACAAGACCAAGCCTGAAGTAAGAATTCCAAGCTCTAGAAAAGCACTTTTGAGAGCAGTATTTAAAAAGGACTATCCCAGCCCTTGGCATTACTAATATCATGACTTGAAATGATCCAGCAGTATGAAATCACGGGTGGCAACACCATTCTAGGTTTGTTACTGTACCAAAGCAAACATCCACTCTACCGTTACTTTGAGATGTGAAGAGAATTAAAGGCAAATCTATAAAAACAAATAAATCTGGCCTAAATCAATAAAGCAAGTAAAGCTGACTTTTCCAAGCATGCTTTCTTATGCCTACAGGCTGCAGAATGACAGGCATAATCAGTGTTTTAAACTCTCCACACCAAGCAGCTCCCAGGCACTTTGCAGAAACATAAAAGCACTGGCTAGTTTCAGTCTCCCATTTCTCACTTGTTCAAATCTTCACCAGATTAGATGCTTCTAATAAAAGTTTAAAGTTCTCTAAATCCTAATTTTCCATACTCTTGAATTCTTTTAAAAATCAACAGGGAATACCAGTCATAAACTCCTGACTGTAATAACTATCCCCATATCTTACTCAAATAACATCCCTGGAATTATCCTTGGCTTCCCCATCTATTATATGATTTGGTGCAGATATAGAACTTAAAAATATAAATACAAATATTATACATATGCATGTCATACTCAAAAATTCCATAGCTCTTACCTGCATATGGTCTCCAGCCAAGACAATTCTTGTGTTTTTATTAGCTAATGCTAGAGGCATAATAGTTTCACACTCCATAGCTTGAGCAGCTTCATCTAACAGAATGTGTGTAAAAAACCCTGTAAAACAGAGATATCAGCAGATAAATGAAACTTGAAATATGGTAAAATGAGCACTGATAACAGAACAAAAGCTTGAACTTAACATTCTGTATTCTGACAGCAACCAAAACTAGAATAAAAAAATGTGTGGCTTACACAAATTAATTTCTAGCAACTATTGAAAATTACATAAACGATTTTCAAACCCATCAGATGACCAACAGTGGTCACCTGGCTGCCAGTGATATTAGCAGGAGCCCCCAGGTCTGCCTCTTTCTTGTGATGCACATGAGATTAAACACGTGTTTTATCTGAGCCCTCCTTACACCAAGAGGAAATGTCTCTTGGCAGACCATCCCTCCAGAGGTTTCTCAAATCTGAAAGTCATTCCACCACCATGAGACCTGAAGAGCTTTGGACAGTGACAACGAAAAGGAATTCCTCATGTACTTGAGTCCTATTAACTACTTTATATACTAAATTTCCCATCAAAATTGCACACATACCTGAGCACTTTGCTGGTTATGGGCTTAAAGGAAGGTTGGGGGGGAAAAAAGGAACAGAAGTTGAAGGAAAATTTAAATTCAATCTTATGATAATATTGGACCAAAGGTTTGGTGGGAATCTATGCCCTGGAGAACATGCACTTGAAAAAAAACTTGGCCACTGTAGACTTACATTTTACAAAATCTAAATTCAGGATAGGTATAGAAGGGGTTTTATACATTGATGTCTGTGATATATTAAAGTTTAAAACAAAATACTAGAGGACTTAGTGTACCATCCAATTAAGATTACATACATAAAAATGTAGCAATTTTCTTTGGAAAATATGAATTTCATACAGCTGCACATTGCTATAGGATGACTGTACACAGCTCACTGCCAAACAAAGCAGCTATTTCTATCCAAAGACCCAAAAATATTTACCATAAATTCCGTATTAGTTGTCTCTGTTGCAACAAATGCTTAAATGTAGCCATATAAAACCAACCCTAACAACTTATGTAGAGAAATTCCATGTTTTCCAAAAAGCAGATGGATTTAATTTGGAGATCAGGCAAATAATAAACCCTAAGCAGCCTCTGCCCCAAAAAATCAGTCTAATACATTTCAGTTTAGAAAACATCCCTAAAAAATCAGTCTAATACATTTCAGTTTAGAAAACATCCCTAAATGTATCATGTTAACAAAGACAGGGCTTGTATGTGTGGGAGTTGTTTGCAAAGCTAAACAATTCACAAAACAAGGGAAGAAAGCTCTCTGTTATTTATGCTTACATGCTCCACTGAGTAATGACCTTAATGAGCATAATATTCAAAGTCAGAATCTCAAACAGAATTTTCCCTCTTGGATCTCAGAAACACCAGAACATAGATAGTACTGCTTCTTTATTTAATTTTTTTTTAAAGAAGGAAAAAAAAGAATAAGCAAAAGGTTAATTAGAATGCCAGCAGTTTATAGCTTTGTAATAAACATTTATTCATAAAGAAACAAAAGAGCATTTTAAGATTATCATTGTTTACTTTATTTTTTAACAGTTCCAAGAATTGGGTAAGGAACCAACACTGGTAAAAGGAAGATATTTCTCAAGCATGGATACTTCTTGTCTAGTAATTATCTTACCTGGTTCAAGATCCAGCTGACATAGATACTGTGATGTATTTAAAGTAACAACTACTACTCGTTGCTTAAGAATGTCTTCTTTCTGTGGCATCTGAAAGGTGGAATGTGTGCTTGAAATCAAACAGTACTGATGCACAACTGGGTGAACAGTCTTTACCCAGCGATTTCGGAAATATACCCTAGGAAAGAAAAAGGGGCTTATTTTCTATGAGCTCTGAACACAGCCACAGCCTCGTATTTCAAATACTAATAGTCTGTTTTCTGGTAAATAAACATCATCCTCAAGAAGCAAACATCACAACTATGCAGAATTACATGCTGAAATGTCTTGGATTCACCTTCTATTATTGCAGTGCTGTATTACACACACAAACAGTTAGCAGGTTTTAATTCACATATAGAAGTCTGTAAATTCTTCAAACATTTATGTTCTGTGACCCTCACATCAATGCCTATTTCATTTTAAACTTAGAGTAAGCTCATTTTAAAGAAATATTTCCTGACCTGAAATGTAACTATAGCCCAGAGCATGGAACTGACAGTGGTCTGCACATCTCACCCACTGCAGCTGATAAATGAAATATGTTCAAATCCTGTTGTTCCTTTCACACAACCCGTGTGTTGTCTGAATTCTAAGAACCAAACATGAGGTGTATTCATCTTTTTATCATACAAGGCCATAACTTGATACACTGGATAAAAGAATGAGAGAACAGTGCTAGAAGTTTGGCTGGAATCTAAAATACCAGGACACTGACTGGGCTTCAGTCAGTATTCCATGATACATAAGGTCATTTTAATCACCATCCCATGGGATCAGTGATGAATTTTTCTCAGGAAGGGATGATGTTACAGCCAGTTTAGCTAAAGGGAAGAGAAACACAGAAGACACAAAGGCTGTGCCTCAGAAAACAGAGTACAAGTAACTCCACAGGGGTGAAGAACAGAACGACTCCCAAACACATCCAAAGGAGCTGGATAAAGGTGCCCTCTGACACCTCCATCAGGTGTTCCTCAACACTGTAATCTCTATCAAGAACTACAGGTCTGAGGTAGAACCTTCAAACTAAAAGAAATTACTGTACAGATATTAAAGTTTGGAATTAAAGTTTTTCAAATTTATTTCCAAAGCAAATTAAGATGAAATTAATTAATTTCAGTTCTAAATACAGGATTTAATGCTGTTCATTTTATCTATTCATTATTTTATTTCTCCTGCACCTGTAGTTCAAATCCCAAATCATTAATAAAGTGTTTGGAAAAGTGTAATTATGCACCTAACTGCAAAACATGATTGCACTGCCTGGACTCTGGATATCACATGTCCACCCACATCTGAAAATTACAGCTGAGCTCCACGTAATGTGAGAGAAATGAGTACTAGGATTAGAATAAATCTGGTTTGTGAAGATACAATGTCCATTTTGGACAAAATGAAATGCAAAGACACTGCAGTATCCTGAATGACTTTTTATTTGACAACACAACCAACCCAAATCCTCACTTGGAGACCAAAGGTAACTCCAGGTAAAGCTGGGTTCAGTGCAGGAGCAACCCCCACACTCCTGAGTCATTCTCAGAACAAGAGGCTTCTATTGTTACCCCCATATATTTATTTGTTACGAGCTATCAAACGAAGGAGCTTTATTTGATAAACTGTTATTACACCAAGTCATGGCCTAACAGCTACAAGGTAGTGGGAGTGAGATAACCCTGCTCCACTTATCCAGATTTTTTTTATCTCTCAGCTTTTGTGTGCTTCACTTTCCCAACCTTAACTGAGGTCGTACTTATCCACCACCTTACAGGAGTACTGTGAGCATTACTGAGTTTATTGGGAGTTTATGTTTGTAAAGCACTTTGAGATTCTTGGATGAAAGGTGCTATTGAAATGCAAAATATTATGGTTATTAGACATTATTATACCTTGCACTGTCTTTTATTACAAAAAATCAACTGTGGGTGACTCACAGATTGGCTGACAGCATTTCAAACTGCATTGCTGCTTACCCATTAATTTCTTTTATTTTGATGTGAGATCAAAAAGGTATCCCAGAGCTATTATTCACCACTGGCATAAAAACACCTGACAGATCTGACTACTTCGAAAATGTCGTGATAGAAGTTAAGCCTCACTGAACAAGGACTTTCTTTCTCAGGTGCAAGTCAGGCTAATAGAATCACCCATAATTTCATTATTAGGTGTTTTGTCCTCAAAGCTGGAAGAACCAATTACAAAAATGGGGTTTACCAGCAAAACACACATCATAACATCTCACACTGCAACATGCCCTTAACTTCTGACTAATCAAAAGACTAAACTTCTAAAATGTTTAGTCTTAAACCTGCATGAGCAGAGTTCCTTAACTCCAGCAGAGTCAGGTAGTTACTAATCAAAACTCTCATTAGTATCTACAATACATTTGATCATTATTTGGGTATAAAGTGGGCAAAAGCTGCAGCCACAGAACCCACACCCAGCCACAGCTCACAAGAGAGATTTTCTCCCATCACCTATTTCATACCAAGACTTTAATTCTGGAGAAATGAAAACCTTGCAGGGTAAGGTTTACCCAAACCACAGGCAGGAAAATTACTGGCAAATACATGAAGCATTGCTCAAAATGGAAATCCCAGAAGATTATGGATTAGAGACTGCATCTTCTGCAAACAAAGGCACTGAGTACATCCACTGTACTTAATGCTTGGTTAACATGGGTGGAATCTGCATTTCCTGTGGAAATTCAGCTCCCCTTTATTTCTGTGGGGGGCATCTGGATATCTACAACAGAAGCCTTAATTTCTGTGCATCTCCAGCCAATGAGCCAAGGAATGCAACAAGCTCTCAGCTGACCTGCCTGTATTTCCATCACCTTCCCAGCCATGACATCAAAAAGAAATTTCTCCCCACTATTTCAACTAAGTATCAGTCAAATCAAGTAGTTCCAGGCTGGGATTGCTTCTAGCCACTTAAAATACACTTGTAAAATTTAATAAAGGGGGAATCTGGAGTCAGAGCCTCTGAGGGAGGCTGTAAAGAGTTTCCTTTGCATTCCTGTCCTTCAACAGCAACTTCTTTTTGTGCCTCCTTACAACAGAGTGGAGACTAAACTTCAGCTCCTCAAAATTTCGTTTCCCTGCTGTGAACTGGAAAACGCTGACTCCTCCCAGTTCTCCCCAGCAGGGCCAGGACTCTCCCCTTCAGGCCGTGCTCCAATAAACCCTCCTTGGATAAATCCCAGCTCCTCACCTTTTGTGCTGTCACTTCTCACCTGAAATCCCTCGAGTAAAAAGAGCACAAAAACTCAGAGAGAAAGGAATCTAGCGAGCTAATTTCACGTCTCTGTTAATAGACCGTTAAAAAAAAAAGGAATCTAACTAGTCCCAAGAAGCCAAAAAAAGCTTTAAAAGCACCTGATTTCCCTCTTCCATTTCTTTAGATCCATCTCCAAAGAGAGGCTCATTCTCACAAACAAGCATGTTCCTTGGGATGCAGAAAACATGTGAAGAATCTGTCTTACAATTTGAAAGTTCTCATTTTTAATCCCTTTTCCTTTAAGGATGGATAAGATGGAAGCTAGAGTTTCAAGAAAAAAGTAATTGGCAGAAGAGTCATTTATTTTACAAACTAATGTTTGATAAGATAAATTAATTCCATTTTCAGTACAAGAACTCATTTGGAAAAAAGGGCAATGGTGTTTTAAAAACTGCTGGTGGTTTTTGGTCTGGGTTGCTGTTTGCTTTCTTTTTTAATTCAACTCTGGCTCCTATGGATTATTTTTTATAACCTGGATAATTCTTAGCTAGCAGCCACATACTGATGCTACCTGATTCCAGGATATATGCAGGACTTATACATGTATGTTATGATCAAAGTACTAAAAAAATGAACTGAAGAGGTTTCAGTGAGATATTTTCAACAGAATCAACTTATTTTTTGACACTGCTGAACTGACAGCAAGAATAGGCTTAGGAATAAATAAAAATACCCAATATATAGATAAAGGCTGTATCAACCTCTTTCCTTTTCCCTCAGTATTAAATACAAAACCAGCATAAGGAAACAACTAAATCTGAAATACACAAGTAAAATAATACTAAATTAATATTAAATTAATACCTCAACCACTGGCCAGAAACATACAGAGGAACTGCTGCTATCTGCTTCCTGGAGTTTTTAGGAGAGGGTGATAATCTGAATTCTCCTGCTACAGTGCTCTCCTACCTCAGCACCCACCTCCAGAAGGTTCTAGCAGCTGATGGAGACAGGCACATCCATGGAAAAAAGAATATACAAATTAGGAGCCAATTACTCCCTCTTACAGCTCTGACTCACCATCTAAAGGTGCCTGGCTGCTCCTGCACACTAAAAATCAAATGTCTCACCATCAAACAGAGGCATTTAAATCGAGGCTCTCCTCCCAGCTGTAGCTTGGGTTTGGGTTTCATTCCTTCAGAAACATTTCCGCATTCATTTCCATAAGTATATGAAATTGTTTCAGTGTCAAGTTTCCCCAGTAAAAGACAGGTTTTGGAGTGTGCCCCTAATACAGTTGACTCATCTAATCAAACCCAAGGGCACAGTTTTTTTCTGGGTAATAATTTGTTTATGGGCATCAGGACTATGAGAATTTGGCCTTCAGGCTTAACTGGTATTTCATTTAGGTGCAGAACTTAGATTTAACATAAATTCTCAGTGTTCATTCTGACTTCGCATTTTCCAAAGGGCAAAGAAAGTTATTTTATTAAGAAAAAATACAAATTTATAACATGATATTTAAACAAAAAACCCACCAACTCTACTTTTCAAACTTTTATGTCACATCACTGACAGGATAATTTACTTAGTGTACATCTTACCCACAGAAATATCTACACGATTTTCAGTACAAAATGTTACATAATTTAGCTCTCCTTCTTTAAAAACAACATAAATATTATAAAATATTATGTTGCTCCCCACTAAGCCAACTCATCACTTGTAGAGTAAATAAGGGATAAAATCTACAGCAAAATGTTCAGTTATTTAGAAACACAAAAAAACTCTGCAAGCAGCACATCTACCTTGAGTAATTAACTGCTTCCATTCCACTTGATGTTTCCTTTAAAATATTACAAGAGGCTCAGATCACCCTCTTTAATCAAACAGTAATGATTTTAATTTGAAAATACACCTTTACTACAGTCAAGAAGGGAGGAACATCCATAATTAATTTTGAGCTGTGAGTCTCACACAGCTCCAATTCAGAAAAATTGACCGTTAACTCCTGCCATAGCAGGTTACATGCTCTTTGTGCTCAAACAACAATTAGATGTCAGATTTTTTATTTGAACCATACATATTTGTGGATCCATTAATATATATATCCAACTGCAGAGTGCCTCCATTTTCTTAAACTTCAATTTTTTATAGATGTGTCCTGACTATTTGAACACCATCAGACAATCTACAGCAGCACTTTCTGGAGACTTCATAACAAATACTACAACAATTAAACTTAAATTCAAACCCTCAGTGACTTTTAAATTATGTGCTATTATTTTCTTGGCAAATATGCATATAAATTTTAACCATAAGAAAAATACCACTTTTTATGTTTTTCATATTTCTGAGACTGGACTACACAGTTGAAAACAAGGTAGCAAAAGCCTGGCAACCATAAAACTGTATTTAACTCCATGCACTGTTAAATCACACTTCAATATTCCCAAAAATGTTGATTACACACATTTTTTCCCTCCAGAAAATTAAGACTCCATAATGTTTTTCATCCCAGAGTGCTTTACAAATCACCTTAAGACAATCTGTGTTAAAACACAACCAGATCAAAGGTATATTTTCAAAAAGACGCTGCCTTCTTTCCCTTGGCCAGATCCTCAGTGTCTGTAAAGTGTCACATGGCAACTAAAGTCAACAGAGCTAAGAGAATTTACACCTGTTGCAAATGTAGCCCTTTCACATAACTTCACTGGCTTTACTGACACTGCATAAAATATAAGTCCAGGATGGCTTTTAATAGCTAGCAAGTAAACACAGAGTCATTTTCTTAGTAATATTATAAACTCCCCCACTGGCATTCAGAAAATGATGCCCATAATTTTATATATACATATATACACCAAGTTAGCAGTATAAAGTATACATTGTGATTGCTGGGCAAAATGTTCCCAGGAGCAGATTTCTGCCCATAAATAAATCCTCCTTTACTATTTCCATGCAAGTTTACCCTCCTTGCTTTTAAGATTCCATTTCTTTATTTTTTCCTTAACTCATTTCCCCAAAACACCCATTTTAAGTACATGTGCATACATACACAATCACTTCAAACTGACTTATCAGAAGAGGCCAAACTACTTTCACATGATTCTCTAAATAAGTAGCTCCTATGACATCAAAATATTTCTCCAAGAAGCCAGGTGGAGAGCCCCAGTTTCCAAATCAGCCTTGTAAATGTAAGTCAAAATTTTCAGAAATTAAAATACAATTAAAGTTCATTTTATTTTATCATAGTAGCTTTTAGAGGAGCATATCAAAAGCTTGCTCATTAGGAAAGACACATTTATCAACAGAATAATAAAAGCTTAAAAAAGGATGTCTTTATTTTTATTTAACAAATGACCCAAAATTATGATACAATATTTCACATTCCTTTTAGGCTGTTTTTAAAAGAACTGCTGGTAATGCCAATATGCTTTTATGTTTTAAAAGTTCTTTAACCTTTTTTATAGACACCTTTTCTTAAGAATAGTATTTTATAGATACATAATAAGCCTTAAAAAAATACCTGAGAGGTCTTGCCTGGGGATTGCCTGCTTCTACATATGGATGTAAATAATCCTTTATGTAGAGATCAGCAGCACTATTAGAATGGGTGCAAATGAGAATCCTGCTGGAATAAATGGATGCAAATAAAAAAGCAATGAAGAAACAGAAAACAATTCAAAGCAGTAGAATACAAAAAAAAGGAAACAGTGGCCATCTTCCTGCACATTCCTCTTCACAAAACTACCCACTAACCTACTGCTCTTTCCATGACCCAGCCCTCAACTCAAACCCTTCAGTTATCAGCTATCAAACAGTTTTTCAATATTCATTTTAATTATTAATCCAGACTTCATTTTAAAGAACAGCTTTTGTTATCCACCATGCTGCAAAACTCCCCATGCCAAGCAAATCACAGCCATTCTACATAACTTCCATCTTAATTAGCTTTGTTCTAAATAGCAAATACATGCTAAGACTATAAAATTACTTTAACATCCAAAAGGATGATGGATGCCTTGGGTTTGTCCGTTTCTAAGATGGGTGGAAATTCTGTATTTCTCCCTTTGACTGGAATTTAAGCAAAAAATCCCATCCTCTCTGCTAGCGGGGCCCTGCTGCGTGCTCGGTGCCCCCTCTCACCTGGTGTCCTGCTGTTGGAGGATGTGCTTGACTGCCTGAGCCAGAGTGAAGGTTTTCCCTGTCCCATAGGGACCGATGATAAGAACAGGAGGCAGCTGGATGGAGAGCGGGGTGGTGATGGCCAGAACAGCCTCCTTCTGCTTCGCGTTCAGCCGCGGGTCCAGCTGCTCGTCCCACTGCCTGCGCAAGGGTTAAACACACAACCTCTCACAAGCCTCTCTCGGGCACAAATTAAATCAGGGAACATTTCAAAAGTGTTAAAGAAATTAAAGAGTCTTTACTGAGCTCCTGTGTGGATGGTGTCACTGAGGCACATGAAACGAATCAACAAATCTAGCAAAATAATAACATGCTTTAATCATAAAAATTTGGTATTTGCAACACATCAGTTGTGGGGTTTTTTTCAACCTATTCTCAATTTACATCATCCCACCTAACAATAATTAACCTGCAGAGCACACATTTTAGAAGAAGGACATACTGCACCATCCCCTGATAACAAAAGCAAGTAAACATACAATGATTTTCTACTATTATCATGCAAATAACAGTTACATTAGTTATGTTACTGCCCTGCAGCATTTACATCGTCAGCTTTAAAAGTCAACAGTTACACAACCCCAGGGCTTGGTAAAAGTTATCTACAATCAAATTAAGAAACTACTGGCTACCAATTAACTACAAACTTCTCTTTTTTTTTTTTTTAAGATCATCAGGGCACATACCTCTAATGGGAAAGCAGTCTAAAAAAAAGGATTTTTGTTGTAAGCAGCTAGGCAGCTAGTGATGTCAGGACTGGGAGGAAGATGCTTTCAGAAAATTCCAATGAGCATAAGAAGTTAAAGATTTCTAGACAGAGTTTTTAGTATTCCCACTGACAGATTTAAAAGTAGACATGCATAGTAAAAAACACCTGTCACTGCTGCACATATGGCCATACTTTAGTAATGTGATCTGCTTTGGTACAAGCACCACACTTCTTACAGACTGGCAAAGTTTCTGTTCTGTAGTAGTTAGCAACAGGGAGCAAGATCAAGAGGGAATAGATTGAATTCCTAACTTTTAAGATGCCTATGAACAACAAGCTGGCAAGAGACTAAGAAACACTGGAAAGGAACTGGGACATAAAATAAAATAGAAGAAAAATGGGGAAGACAGTTTGGAGTCAGTTTGATTCTTAAGGAAGGACAAATCAAGCCACCAGATGGAACTGACTTTAAACTGAACTACAACCATTATTTATATTATTTATGTATACAAAAAATACAAAACATTATACCAACATATCAACTGCAACTGATATGTACATAGAAGATAAAGTCCTATCCTATTTGACTTACCTCCTTTTTATTGAAATCACTGCTTACTTCCAAACTATTCTTAAACACTATTTCCTTGTAAGATTCACTCAAAACCTAATTAAGTCAGTGAACAGATTGTCACTGACCTCCATCAGCTCTGTAGTGTAACTCTAAACAGAACCTCTTCCCTTCTTCCTCTCAGTACTGTCAAAGCTCTGATGCACACAGTGATCATCCCACCCAGAACATTGATCCTTCTCCTTTATTGGATCTGTTCTTCTTACACTTCTAGAGACAAACTAAATTTTTTCCAGTATTTTTTGTCTTACAATATCTCACTGTCTCAGCTTTCTGACAGATCACTGTCCTTTTAATCCCTGGGCTATCTCCTGATTTGTCCTGCATCACAATCACACTCCTAATTCTCACCTTCAAGACCCCACACGACTCTTCCCAGGCTGTACAGACTATCAGTTCCACATTCCCCTCATTTCCCTGGTCTCCAGGCACAGAAACCTCATGCCTCTGATCAAGAGCAAGAATACTGACCATATTCCCTGAGCCACACAGCCTCACATTTCTCTTCCCTAAGCTTCCTCTTCCAGACAAACTATTTTAACTGCATCACTGCATCAGCCTTAAGTTTCTTCAGAAGTATTTATATGACATTGGGGTTTGTAATTTCATGAAGGAAACTGTGAGACATGTATAGAAAGAATCTCTGGGCTGCTTGCAAGTGCAGGGCTGGTTCTTCAAGAATCATTCCCACACCTTCCATAACCACACCCTCTGGGATATGTCCAAATCTGGGCTCACTGCAGCCCAAGAAGTACTGATGGATCAGCCCTTGCAAACAGGACTCTGCATACTTGGGATCCTGCAGAGCAAACTCTTGGAACTGGCACTTCCATTCTTACACAGTATCATGTTTTCAGAGGAGGATGACAGCACAGTAATTAACAGCAGCAGGTTTGTTTTCTGCAGCCACAGTAGATCTGTGATGCCTCCAAACCCCCAGCTCAGCCCCAGGGAAAACCACTCAGAGGCTTCTGGCCCTGGGAGGATCATTCCTCTTGTTTTATTGAGCACAGCTCCACTCCCTCCCCTGAACCCCTCACCATTAATGAGGAGCACGGCTTGTTTCCCGTGCGAGGACAGATTTCAGCCATCTGCTCTGAGACATTCAGTGCTGCATCACCACCCAGTCTTTGATATTAAAGTGTTTGTGTTCCTGTACCTGTTGGGACTCCAGGGTATGGTGGGAGTCATGCTGACATCTGGAAACAAAATGCTGTTGTCCTTAATCCTGTCCAAGGCATAATGCATTTCACAGAGGGGTAAACGGTTCAACTGGAACTGAAGTTCAACCTGCAGAACAAACAAACGAATAAATGGAGAGGTGAACAAAAAGGATTAATTTAGAAAATGCTCATTAGACTTTGCTGTACACAATACATTTTTATCTTCCTGCAGTCTCAAAAGAAAACAGCAAACAGCATTCAATCCAAAGATCTGTGATAAAATTAACTTGCTAATTTTTTTTTGTTTTGGATCAAAGATAAGTACAGCATTTTCTCTAATTTAATTTTGTTGTTTGACTTTTTTGATTAGATTCCACTGTACTTTCAGAAAAAAAATTAAAGGGAAAGCATTCTTGGAATTGTCTGTTTTAATACAGAAACACTCCTGAAAAATATTACTGTCCTAAAACATTATTTTTACAAATACAAGCTTTCACCTCTTATTGTAAGAGCAACCTCAAAAAAATGTCAGGCCAGATCAACAGATGTTATAAATCAGATGTGTGACCAGCGAAGATAAACCCCCAAACACTATTTCCAGTCGAACACTCTGAAATACCATAACTTGTCTTTTTGTTCAATTATTAGGACTCCCCAAAAGTTCATTTCTAACAATTAGCTGCTTACCAATACATTCTTGGTTTTGTTCTCTCAATTACAAGTGTTTTAATGCTAGTAAATAAAAGATATTGCCAACATAAATTCTGGTACAAATCCAGAAACATCACGCAGAGCACTTAACATTTCTGATTCGATTCAGAACAGAACAATGCATAGTGAAAGTAGTTGACACATACACACACCAGAAGGGTAAAGAGAAAAACACATTCTAAATTTGAACAAGGGATAAAAGCAGCTCCTGGGGAAATTATTCATAAAAACAGTTCACTCAGATTATCATTTATGCATATTTAAATTTGCAATTATTAATCTCTCCAGAAACAAATGAATCTGATCAGATCATTATGCTGAAGAACTCCACGTTCTCTACACAGAATCCTTTAGACAAAATTTGACACAGATCTGCACTAATAAAAACCCACATAAAAACACCAAAAGCTGCTGAAGAACTTAAGTGACTAATACACATTTTTAGTTTTTTTGCAAAGAACTGCTGTCACTATATATTTATGTAATTACTGTGCTACTAATCTAATAAGCATTTTTGATTAAATAGGACTAAATCAGTCCCTTTCTGAGATTTACAATGAGTGTGTTACATGTTCCAAACAGCAGCCACATTACTGCAACCTGTCTGGAAAAGCACCCCTCATTTACCTGGAAATATCAATTATTTTACAATTTCTATGGCCATCTGTACTGAGAGATTTCACAACCACCCTACAGAAACTGGTTCTGTCCTACCAATGAGGAGATGAGAAGAACAGAAGCAGAGCAAAGATGAGCTGAATGTGGTCCATCAGCACCATCCCAACTGAAGGTCCACCCCCCACGTCCTCCCAGAGAAAAGCCATGGAGGTGTCACTAATTCCAAATGTGCCCCCATGCCCATAGCAACAAGCTGGGCCCAGATCTAATAATTTTCTCCTCTAGCATTCACAGACTCACTGTTAGTCTGCTCTTACTTAATCACACTTTAATCTCATGGTAATTAGTGCTACCAACCAGAAAGTTCAACAGGCACAAAGCAATACTAGAATAAATTTTTATGATTTTTTGACAACTTATATAAAAACCTTAAAAAGTCCTTGTCAGTTAAAAAGGAAGGATGGAAGGAAGGAAGGAAAAGTGATCACTTCTCTTTTAAAGCCATATAAACTTCTCTCAGGAATCTTCTCCTATGGAGGAGAATTCCTCATATAGAGGAATAATTTATCCTTCTAGATTTAACTACTTATTGTACCTGACACTCCTTCATCTGCCCACAAAGCCCCTTCCTATCACAGGCATCACACTGGTGCACCAGTAATGTTCACTACTTGCAGATCATCTCCTTCAAAAGGCTTTGTAAAATAGCATTTTCTTTTTCCTGCTCTTATTTCAGTATTACAGCGTTCATATCATTATGTACCATGTGAAATCAACACTAGCTTTGCTGTAAATAAACAATGTTTGCTTGTATCCCTGCTGAGTGTAGCCATTAACTTTCCATCTCTGGCAGATATAAAGACATTAAATATTCATCTTGACTATCACATTTTACAGCAAGATGTACAACCATAAGTTTGAAGACAAGGGCAGCAACAAATCTGACAACGTTAAGCATGGAGCTCACTGAGGTGTTTTTAACTGCTAGGAAAACTTCTTTTAAATAGGACACATAAACATTCAAGAATTCTTTCTCCCCACCGTGCAGTTTGTGCCACCCAGCCCCTCAGTCCGTGCCCAGCTCTGGCCCTTGGCAGGAGTGACAGCACAGCTCATCCTGCCCAAGGGGCACCTCCAGCTCCTTCCCAAGCTCTGTGCTACCCATCCCTACTCATTGGTCCCCCAAAAACATCCTACAGATGTTGGGACAGACTGCCACTCAAATGGCAATGGTCCCAAAATCACGGTTTGATCTGTCCCAGGAAAGTATCTTTGCCCAGACAGACCCAAGGCTGACAAAAGACCACACAATGCAACGAGGGTAATTTAAATGCAGAAAAACTGTGATGCTCATCTGGGTGACACTTTTAACAAACAGCCCCTTCTGGGAGTCCATGCAAGGTGCCTGGCATTAAATACCTCCTATTATCTACCTGCATTCACCACTTCCTTAACAGCTTGTGATTTGTTTTGCTTTTAATGCTGCTTGGATGGAATCAAATAGTTCTATTTGCTGTTGCAGAGTACTGAATGGGGCCATCTGGGAAGGAGAGGCATGTAACCTGCTTTAATATACATTCCACAATCAGAAAACTGTGGGGAAGGAAGTTAATCCATTGCCAGGTTCACAGGGCAGGACACAGAACAGAGGAACCACTCCAAAAATAAAAGCGTGGCAGCAGCCACGGTGCTTTAAAGTTCACTCCACCCCACCTTTATGAATGGTTTACTTGATAAAAGCAGAATTGTGTATTTATTATACTTAAGCCAGAACAGCAGGTAAACAAGGCACCACCAAGTTTCTGTGACTCATTTTAAGAGAAAAAGGAAAGAAACCACCCAACTTATCCAATATCCACAGAAATCAAAACAGTTATCAGTGTTGGAGAATCACATAGGGAATAGCAGCTCTACTGAAGTGAGCAGCAAAATCTCCAGCACCTCTAACAAAAACTCCACACATCCAATTAACAACCTCCTCAGTTCTAACCTGAGGATCGCTTTCCAAAATTTCAATGAATACTTAATCATAAAAAAAATCCTCACAATTAAAATTCATTCAAATATAGGTAATGCTTTAAGAATCTGACCACCAATTCAGTGATATATGTATGAAGTACTAAATGATTTTACAAACAACTTTAGGACCCAGTTTCTAATGCAGAATAGATCTGCTGCCTTAGGCCAAGATTTATAAGACACTCAAGGAAAAATTAGCCAGTTCCTGAAGCCCCAGCTCATTTGGCATTCCAGTCGAGTTTCCAATAGAATCAATTAGTATGTTTAATTATCATTTTAAGAAAACAAACACAAAACCAAGAGCTCAGAACAACGTAACTCTTCCCAGACCAATTATCCATGTCAAATTAAGACATTAGAATTCTTGCATATGTTTCCCCCAAACAAAACAAATGGGAGGAGATAAACCTTTGGTGCAAATGCATTCATTCCAGGCAACTCCATTGACCTTAATCTGAGGTTATTTCTGTTTGGTAACGAGATCAATTTATGGAGCCAAAGCAAACACAAGGCAAAGAGTTCTGACACCACAACCACCTCCAGCCAGACCTACCTGCATTTCACAATCTGCCCGGAGATTCAGCTCCTCACAGCATTCCCTGGATACCCTCAAGAAGATATAATCCTTTGTCTTCTCCTCGATAGCTGCTTCATAAACCTTCTCTTTGGTTCCTTGGGTCTGTGCTGACTTTTCTTTAGTGACAGGCAATAAATAAACAGCATTGACTTTGGTCATCACCAGCCGTCCAGCCAAGGTGTCTTCAGAAAGTGTCTCGGTGAGCTTAAAGCGGCCAAAAAGTTGTCCATTTTGGGCATATTTTGCACCTCCAGAAACACCAGTGAGCATGAAGCTTGCTACAATCTGCAACTGCACTTTTATGTTGAACCTAAGCGAGAAAGCATGGAGTCAGTGCACAAAAATCCCCTCAGATTCTGAAATTTCAGGCGTTCAGAGTGAAGATTCACTTCATTAATTAATTTTTAAGTGTAAATAAGTATGGTCAAACTGGCCCTCTGTAAGTATGCAGCAGTCAAATATCCACATTTTTTCCTTTTGACTGTAGCCTATAAAGTATATCTTTAAAAGAATCAGTATCTATGAAGTTTTTAAAAAGAACTCTTACAAGACAGAAAAAAATACTAGATACCAAACAAAGCTTAGAGTGGATGAATTACATGTCCCAAAGTAGTAAAAATTTCTATTTAAATAGTCTGTAATCTTATGTTAGGTATGCAAGGAGAGACAGGCAGGCAAAGAACAGAGCAAGATTCCTATTTATCCCATCTGTCTCTTCCAGGCTGCACACCAAAGAGGGCAATCTCCATCTTAAAAGGTAAATGGTATTATACCTGTAATTCAGAGGGATTGATTAAAATTTGCTGAAACAAATCATATTGTAGGCATTAAAATGATATAATTTTATTTGAAATGAGGGAATGGCATCACAGGCTCAGCCCTATAAACCATCTATCCAAAGAATTCCTATTAGCAGCAGCTTTCTCCTGTAATCAGAAATGTTAAGAAATTCATCCTTTGCAGTTATCATTTTCCAGAAGTCACATGCACAACATATTAAAGTAACTTATTAGCACACTTTATTGATCTCTCACCAATACAAAGTAATCTCTTCCTAGTGTATTCAGGTTTTTTAAACAGATTGCTTCAACCTGGTTTTAAAAGGAACAAAGGAGGAAAAAAAGTCTGACAGTGAAACAATATTCAGTTCTTTTCTCATCAGCAACTTTTTCCTAAATTTGCAACAAATTGCAGAAAAAAAGTAAAACCCACTCACAAATTAAATAAAACCTCTCAGAAAAATACATTATTTTCTTATAATACTTTTCATAGTCATACTGGTTTTATTTGATCTGTTGTTCTTATAATTTGTATTTGAACCTAATAAACTGGTAATTGATCATTTAAGCCCTGCAGTATCAATAATCATAAGCCTCTAACAATAAAATCCAACATTTTGGCTTGCTTGGTAATTAAACATCTACCAAACCAATCAAATATATTTTTTCAGATCTTGCAAATCACGAATCATGCACAAAAACTGCAAGTTTGCCCCCATGTGGTAACAGCTGCTTCTTTACAGAATATGGGCATTGTCAGATCCAGATTTCCCAGTCCTCCACTCTCCAAAATCAAGGGGAGTTTTCTTGCCCAACAGGGATCTGTTTGGTTCATCACTGACCACAAATGTTACTGCACAAGCTGCAGTGAAAGCATTCACCCAATCCTTCCCATTTCCACACGTACCAATAAAAAACCCTTCACAAAAAACAAGCTTTCTCCTATTCAAGTGCTGCACTATTCCAAAGGAACTATCAGCAAGTCAGCAACAAAACAGCTCATATCTCCTTGTTAAAATACTATATAAAACATTCAGCTGAGTAACAAGGGCTGGGAATTCCTACTGAGATACAATCATTTGCTATTGTGAATTTATTTTGTTGAAACTTCCCTGAGTTGATCCCTATGCTGCTGAATATGTATCAGCTCAAATTCAGATTTATAAAAACGTGCTGCAAAACAGTTTTAATGCATTTCTGAGACAAGGCACAGGTTAGTGTTTTCATAAATGACTGAGCTGCATCTGCTGCACTAAAGGGAGTCTCAAGTTTAGATTGTCAAGCAATTTCCATTGAGCAAGCTGACACCTTCTGGCAAACTACAAAATTACAGAATCCTCTCAGGATTTGATTTTTAAAAAATCAGAAGTTGCTTCTTTCATCCATTTCTCATCCTTGCTTTGCAGGATTAGCCAAAATAAGGTTTTCAGTCACGCTTATAAAAAACAAACAAAATCTTTATTTCCTCCTAAGCATTGCAAATGCCAGCCTACCTGCAGTGTTCATGAGGCAGCTATACAAAAACCTGTTGTTTATGTTGAAAACCACAGAATAATTATGAAGAATGACTTCATAAATCATTAATCATCCAGTACCAATGCAAACAATAAATTCCCCAAAGGCAAATAAACCCATCCTGGCCAAAGCCCCAGGTGCCACTTTGCAAAAGCACATTCAGCACATTTGGTCTGACACCAACACCTGCAGGGATCAGGGTGTGCAGTGGGACACCTGCCTGGGGAGTGATCAATGGAAGACACAGTAATGACAAAAGCAAATTTATTTTCCATCAGAGCCAGTATTTGACGTGTTCACAGCCTTGAGGATAAATCTGCTCTGTAATTCTGGGAGCACGGAAAGAGCTGTCTGTCACCTCACACACTTTAATGTTCACACAAGAAAATGTTCTAGTCACTCTAACAAGTATATATTGCTTTTCTCTTCAATATGCAAGAGAGAAAGGAAAAGTTTTAATACCATGAACAGATATTAATGCTCTACAAAACCAAACTATTATCAAGATTGGAACATTGCTTTGCTTTTCCTCAAAAACAGTGTGTTTGCACTTGGAAATTCAACAGCAGTGACCCCCCCATTATTCTATTTTGTGATACTCATGTGGAGCAACTTGTATAAATGCCTCTTGAAATATTAAAATAAACACGATATAAAAAGTAAGCTTCTCTGAGACTATCCAGAACTCCCTTATAACTGAATTCAAGACATTTAAGAGCCACTGCAACTTTCACCCAATTCTGCCCAGTTCCACTCAGGTGATTCCACATGAAACAGTGCTTTCCTAGAAAGTGGGAAATCATCAACATTCTGAAA
Source organism: Daphoenositta chrysoptera (assembly GCA_013397915.1). Taxonomy (NCBI): domain Eukaryota; kingdom Metazoa; phylum Chordata; class Aves; order Passeriformes; genus Daphoenositta; species Daphoenositta chrysoptera. Next base: position 324,365 of record VZRO01001936.1, read on the forward strand.
AACCAAGGATCCACTTCACTCTGAACTGCAGACACTCGTGTTACTCCAGTGTTGTCAGAAGAGACCACGCTGACAATCCTACTCCTTTTACAATGTACATTCACAAACCCTTTTAAGTGCAACAGCTCATCAACACTGTCACTCGTGGCACCACTTCAGAAGTGTTACAACCCACTTGCATCTGGATTTCTCAGCCCATTTCTAGACTTGCAACCCTGACACCTCACTAGAGAATACCGAGTGTGTGATCTTAGCCACAGAGGAGTGGAAATGTCTGCTGGTTTGAGCCTTGTTGCAATAAAGTGGGTCAGCTACAAGATCAAAAGACTATTTCTGTCATCAACACTATCAAAACAGAAGATTTCAAGAACATTATTAACACTTACTTATAACTTATCAAGCAATAATTATTGCTGCACCAAATAGTCCAAAGGGGAAGCATTACATACAGGATACACTTATTTTTCTTTCATTTCTCCAGGTTTGCTGCTCTTTGTTTTCCTATGAGGCATAAGAGTGCAACTCTCCAGGTGAAAATCCACTCAGTAAAAATACTGCTCATGTTTTGATGATATTTTGTAATATTTACTTTAAATCCACTTTTGTCTCAAAAGGCCTTAGAAGAGTGAATCTGTTTATAAGTATGTATGATGGAGAATACTTCTGTATGCTGGAAACAGTGTTCAAGCATGATTACTCCATGTGTTAGATTCCAGCTCAAGAGCAGAGTGCAGCAGTGATAAAAGATAAGAAACAGTTCAAATACTGCCCTTCAGCTGAGATTTAAAAGAGAAATTGAACCATTTTTCTGCTTTAAAAGCATTAGAAATGAAACTACTCATAGTATTTTTTTCTAAGTTCTAGAGGGTAGGTTCAACTGAATCTCTGTAGCTCCAGGAATGGTTCTTCTTAAAAAAGACTTCCTGATTTGAAACTTTCAGTAATTGGTAAAACTGAATTTGCTACCAAATTAGGCTAAAAGGATGTTTTATCTTTTAGACTTTCCATTCTGAGTAGTGCCAACATTTTAAAACTCTTTAGTACCACATGAATGCAGGATCTATTTTTGACCACAAATATTAAAGTACAGAAAAAAAGTCCACATGAAGGTCTGTAAGTGGGAATTTCACATCTTTTTCCTAAATCCGTATTTTTCAAGCATCTACACCAGTTGGGTAATTTGTACATAACACCTAAAGACACAACAAACCAAACAATGTATATTATATGCATTTTATTAGGAACTTTCATTCAGAAACTGGGTGTCAACCTATTTAGGAAATAAAAGTCAGCTGCCACATCATCACAAGATCAGTCTGATCTACACACAATTCAACTCTTTACACAAAGATTTTATATATTCCTTTGCTATAACCTACTTTCCCACAGGAACAAAAACGTAACGATTATTAATATATTTTTCTATAGACAGACAAAAAACTAGAAACAAAAATAATTAACAAAACCATGTACAACAGCTGCTTAGTGCCTGCAACTGTAAGCACAGACTGCTACACACTGTTTGTTTTCAATGAATTAGCAGTAATTTATATTTGTTAAGTGCCAGTGACTTTTACCAAACATTACTATTCCCTGATTCGTTCACGTTCAGTTCAAAGAAACAATAAGCCTCAGTATCTTAAAGAAGCAGGTAGGTTTAATGAAAAGAGCTGTCACCCCCATTTTATTAGGAATATTTTTATAAAGAATCACTTACTTGCTAACTTCCTTATACTGTGCTATTTCCTCAATGTAAAGGAGGTCGTGGAGCCGTGACTGATAGTTGGTCTTGGTCAATGATTTGTCCAGGACAGATTGTGTGAATAGCTGGTCAGCAGACAGAGGGATTTGGTATCTGGTGAGAAGGCTCTTCTCCAATTCAGTAGTTTCATTAGGCTCAAACTCTACAATAGTCTTAGAGGTGGAATCCCAACGCTTGGCTGTGGTCAGGAGCTGTTGCCGTGCGTGCATCAGGTATTCAAGGTCTGCATGGACACACAGAACAGGCAAGGTGTGGTTTGTTTTCACAAACCCCAGGTGGTTTGTTTTTATTTCAAAAAAAACCCCCAATCCAACAAAACCCACTAGTAAAACCAATCCCCTGAAAAATAATAAACTAATCACAGGCAGGAGTCTCCTCAGCACACAACACCTTTAGGAAGTCATTGCTGGTACTTACCATCCCTACTTTTCAGGTGTGCACAGAGAGCAAGCAGGCTCTCCAAGAGTATCAGAAAATAAAACATTCTATAGATAGCAAATAGACAAAATAAAGACAAACAAAGAAAGCACTTTTATTTTAACAATCACCAACAGCTTTGAAGGACTCAGCATCACAATACGCTTTAAAACTCAACTGCAACATCCCCTCATTTCAAAAACATGAAATAGTGAGGAACCCTACAACATATATTATAAAATTTATAAGGTCATCAAAACAAGTTGATAAACCAGCTGGTAAGGAATCATTGCATTTGCAACATTGTGAAAGCCTTTTAAAAAATTCTACAGCCCCCTAATGTGTGTGGTGCACACAGTTACATAAAGTAGATAAAGCTACTTTACTAAGCAAAACTTAGGGAATGTAACCTAACATGATACAACATCAGAAAATTAACAGGAAATTAATTTTTCAGTATACCCTGATTTCAGGGATGACATAGCTTAGATGAGAAACAGAAGACCAAGCAATTGTCTACAGCCACCTAAAATATATCCATTAATACCACAAAACCACTATGACAACAGTGAATCAGTTAACAGAATTGCAGTTAAATTGCAGAGCTGAAAATATTTGGCATTTATAGTCAAGCTATGCTATCTTAATGTATAATCTCTGAGTAAGATTTAACATAGGTATCCAGGATATCACACCAACGCTGAAAATGTGCAAAAAAGACATTTTCAAATTCAAATTAAATGCTTAACATCATCTTGACTGTCTTTAGTCTAAATAAGAAAAAAACCCCAGCATTTTAGCAAAAGAATCTCCGTTCAGCTTGACTATGACTACAGGAACATGGCTTGTCTTATTCACTGATCTCATGTGTTCACTAAGAAGACACATTTAAATATATCCCTCAAGCCTGAACCATACCAGTAGCTACAGCTGTATGGCAAGAAAAAGTCCAAGTCTGTGTGGTTTGTGTGTCTGAAATTACATCACCACAAATGAAACTCTCTCTGGTACAAACCACACCTCAGAACCCAAAAGTTCAGTAGCTATCCTGGGACTGACTCCTTGCTTGCTGGAAAGTCAGTCATTAATTCCCAGCACTGGAGAGGCTTTCCCTGGAAGTCTGACACAAACAGTTCCTGGCACAGATTACACATACACAGTGACACTTCCTCCAAGAGCAGTTAGTACATAATCAGTGCACAGAAAACTTCCTACAGCTTCCTTTTTCTGCTGTTAATAAAGAGCTCAAAACACAGAATGGAGACTCTTCCATTAAAATATTTTAATGTTGACCTTTCATTTCTGCCTAAACATCCAGACAGGGCCCTGAATTACACCCGAACGTGGAGACCTCAGGCATCTTTCTGTTAGAAAACCATTTCCACAAGATCTCAATCCAGATATACTAAAAAGTAAAAGAAAGTATGGAACTGTACACAGATCCAGTGTAGTTATCCCTTTCCCTTGTCTATTACACACCTCTGAGATTACACAGCAAAAAGCCCAGGATTCTGTACTTAGAATTATCTGTAAAGCTCTTAACACCTTTCCATTGGAAATAAGATTTAGTGATGACCTGTCTGAAGACTTCAGTGCACACACACAGGCAATGTGTGGAAGGAACAGCAGTGCCTAACGCTGGGGATTGCTACCTCCACTTCACCCATCACCTTCATGTGGAATTCAGCTGGCTCTTCCTGGGATCCCTTTGGTCAGGACTCGGTTTCAAGCACCAGACCCCAGATTGGATTGACAGGAACTCTGACTCTGCACGTAATTCATGGCTTGGTTCCCCTGATCTTACCCAGTGTACAAGGCAAGCTCTGCTCTGCAGAGGCTCAGTGCCTTAGGCAGCCCGTGGTTACCCACATCTCCAGGGAAATCATGGAATACTCCCAAACACACCTTGCTCCCAAGAGGCCTCTCCTGGCAATGCCATACCCTCTGCCCCCAGAGGTGGGACACTGTGCACAGCCCCTGCTCCTGCCTGCAGGTGCTTGGGGCATCTCAAAAGATCAGTTCTTGCTCTTTAGTATTTGCTATTTACTGCTTCATTCTGGGAATGTTGCAAATGTTCATGTTATATGGAAATACAGGTCAGGAATAGAGAACTGCTGTTTTCTCAACTTCATCTTTTTTCCTTCTTTTTCCCTTTTCTTCTTCTTTCTGCTTAAATCCCAGTGCTCTAATTCTGTTTTGTTGGTGTTTTAATCTCTCAAATTTTCATTAAAAATTAAGATCCTGTATCCCAACCTATGGCTTACTGCCAAGTGATATAGTGACCTATAATTAGCTCTCTTACAACATAAATCAAAGTGCTTCCTTCTTTTTTTGCACCTCTTTGAACATCTTTCCATTTTCTGACATTCTTCTCATACTGGAGTTATTTCAGGTTTGAACTGAGAGACATAGGTCAGTTTAATAAACAGACTAAACCCTCACAGTAACCTGTAGCTCATTTTTTTCACTTGAAAACACAAATATAATTACACTTACTTTACATTTTCAAAATTCTTGTCAACAGCAAATTATTGAGTTATAACCCTACACTCAGTCTCTTGCCTAGGACAATCCTAATCAGATATTGCAAGAGGAGAAAAAAATACAAACCAACTTCTCAGATAGTCTGTTTTAATTACTGGGTTTAGTACCCCATGTATTCTTACACAGAAACACTTCATTTCTCTAACGACCTTTTCTGACATATTTAATGTCCTCATCAATATAAGAATGTTTATAAAAACGTAAGCATGTTTTTATAAAGACAGAACTCCCAGTGATGCAATCAGACACATACCAAACAAGAAATTCCCAGCATTTTAATAATACTTAAGAGCCACATCCTGACACAAAGTAAGTCATATTCCAATTATCTGCCTGATTTAGACCCTCTGAAGCTTTTGCCCACTATTTATATTCATATCTATGAAGAACATAACATACAGTATGAAACATTCACGAGCCATTGACAGAGATCTGTTCTGCCCAAAACTGAAAAGGAAAGAGATGGCATGAAAGATCTCCACTATTCAAAAAAAAACAATGTTTTAGTACATTACCTTCAGTTGAAGCAGCATCAATCATCACTCGTTGCATGAGGACTGGTTCCAATCCAAAGTCAAACACCACAGTTTGGCGAAAAGTCCCAAAGATTTCTGTGTTAAAGGCTATACTGACTTTGTATATATAATGATCTATTCCATTCTGGACCATCTTTCCTCCTATCCATTCCTGACAGTTTTCTGGAACTTCTTGTGATACCTGGGTAGTGCTGTCTCCAGCAGATATTGCAACGATACTAAAGTGTGGTCGATGGGCATCATAAAGCAATGCCACTCGATACAGCATTCTTGCAGGCTGGAAAAGAAATGCAAAGGCTGAAATTCTGAAATTATTCCAGGAGTAACTTCATTTGCAATCACATAAAGAGGGTTAATAAGAACTATCAGTTTCTCAGAGCAGATACAGGTTCTGCCTGATTTCCAGAAATCTGGGCAGTTGATACATAATCACCAGAGCTGCTTGGAAAAGAGAGAGAGAAGGGATGGTTCTAGGAAGCTTCTCTATTTTAAGAATGATGCAACTGAAATCTTAATTGCAAAAGGTTATGGGTTTTATTCTAGTTATTACTGACTCACTTTCAAAAAATAAGTAGTCCTACCTTACATGTGAGAGCAAATGTCCATGTCTGGTGAGACTTTTTGGTGGTGACAGTTACCGAGAGCTCAGGATTATGTTCTACTCTCACTCCTTCTACACATTCACTTAGCTAGATTAAAAGAAAAGGAAGATAACATTAAACTTCTCCAGGCAGTATCAAAACACAAACATTCAGGAAAAGGCAGCATTTTTTTTAATAGAAAGAGAAAAGAATGGTTTCCCAGATCGTGGAGGATTGATGCAAGTCCCACACAGGAATTAATGTAAATATGTGCTAATGCAGAGAGACAAGCAAGCTAAATCTGCCAGATCACTCTGTGTAAGCGAAGAATAGACCCATTTAGGGACAATTTACCACAAGACTTGATTTTCAATAACCAACTTAATTCTAAATGTTTAAAGTTGAACAAGATTTCATTTGGAAAAAAGTATCAGTGATACAATGAGGCCCAGAAGACCCCAGATCTCACCAACATCAATGAGACTATTGAGACAACAGGAAACGAGAACCAGGCTTTCTACTCATCAATGCATTTTGCATAAAGTCCACTTTTCCCAGATTTTAATCAACAATAGATGGACCGAAAACTCCTTAGGGTCAGTGGTAAGTAGAGCTGGTCGAATGCCACAGAAAATGTTCTTTCTAATTCCAAAGAGCTGCTAACTTTGATCATATCAATATCCCACACTCCTTGGTACTCAAACACTTCTGAATATTTGGGGGATTGGCTGTTCTTCATACCAGTGCCTGCAGCTGCAGGCAAAGAAAAGGAGCCACACAAAGGAGCCTGCACCATTTATTGTTCTCCAGTTTAAGAAGTTCTGCCATCCAGTCAGGGAACAGGAACAATACCATGGGACTTGCCTGACCCATCCCACACTGGGAACAGTGAATATGCAAAATGAACAAGCTGTGATTAACCCACAAATCAGCCTAAGCCTCTTTGCAAGAAGACCTAGGGCAGGATGGAAAGGGGAGCAAATTGGTTGGACAATTTCTTGCTGAGGAGTGATTCGACCAGCTCTGATAGTCAGGGCCAAAAACAGGCTCATCTGTTAGTTTTAAATACGAGCACATAGGGAAGCAGTTTATTTTCCTTACCACTTTCTCAGGAGATAACGAATTCATCCATTTCTCAATCAGGGTTTCCATATAACTGCCCGAGCACTGTTTGTTTTCCTTTTGCTGTTTTAACCTGATCAAGCGGGAAGCGTATCGTTTTTGCCATTCTGTCAGCTCTTCCTGGGAATGTGCTGAAGTACACTGGGCACCATACCTGCAGATCCCTTGCTCTAAAAATCTACATGAAATAGGAAAAACCATTATGCCTTGAACTTTTCAGCTTCCAATTAAAAAGAAAAAAAAATATCAAAATTTTACTTGTAAAACCAGAATGACATTTTTCAGGTTTCTCTCACAGAACTAAAGGCAGTTTAGTTCATGTGAACTAATTTGGAAATACATATATTTATACAGCATTGTCTAAGAGAGGCAGCAGCTTCTCTTATTGCAAAGCCCAAGAAAGTATATCAAATTTCTTAGAAACCTAGGGGGACAGAAGTCCTAAGAAATTTCCAGCTTTAAAAAAAACAGAATCAAGTGTTTGTACAGCAGTTAACACAAGGAGAACACAGAGCATCCCTGAAATGACTAGGCACTGTATTAATATTCACAAGCCCCCTGTTAATCAAGGGCAAAGGAAAGATGTAGCATAATTTCTTCCAGTGATTACATTATTAGCTGATAAACACTCATTCAGCAGTTTTTCCTGGAGCAACAGTGACATCACATGGTCCCTTCTACTAAATACACCTACACAGAAACCTCTAGGAAAAGGCTTCATCCTCTTCTTTGGAAAGGGTATTTGTCTGAAAGCATCCATTCTTGAAGACACTAAGAATTTCTTAAAGAAATACATTTTCCATTTAGTGGCATGTGCTGATGCATCAAATTAATGCTGTTCCAAAGGCCTGTATACAATTGAAGCATTCTAGTTCTCAAAATTTACTGCAAGTCTGGGCAAATGCCTGTGTAACTTGGGAACTATTTTTATAATTTAACTTTGTATTAAAATTATAAACCACAAGGCAGTAGCTGTACCTCCATCATTCTTCAAAACTGAAGCACTTTAAAAATAGATGACAAAATGAAAATTAAATAGGGGGAGAGGCATAAGTTCTGAAGGTACCAAGAAAGCACTGGATATACAGAATAAAATTAGGCCAGGAGACTGCTTTGTTTGTTCGTTTGTTTGTTTTGCAAAAAGAGACTATAAAAAGTTAATGCAACCATCACAATTTTTATTTCCACAGTACATGTGTTATATAATGTGAATTAAACTGTGCACTTTGAGCTGTGAGACAAAACCAAGCCACATCTGGCTGTGACATGAAAACCTTGCAGCACAGGTACCTGCATATCTAGGTCACACTTGCATCAGTGCTTATACTTTGATTTAGCATACACTTTTCCTTTAAGAAATGTATTTGAAAGTTTGCATGCCCACATTGTAAACAAAATAAACATGATATATAACACCATGTTACTAAAGGCTTTCTCAAGCTATGTTTCTTAATATATTTGAAATTAAAATGTTTTTCTTGGCAGTCAATTTCAGTACTTTTACTGACAATTTTCCAATTCACCACTGCATTAGAATGCTAAAGTACAATTATGATTTTCACAGGCTAAAGTAAATGGAGTGCAAGCATAAAAAATTGCTGACCTGTTCTTATAACCTACATAACAGATTTAAAATCAGCTGGGTTTCCTTTTCATTATTTAATAGGAAAGCATATTACTTTAAAATTTTTCATAATTATACAGGTTTTCCAAGATCCCATTGTTCATATTTTTAACACATTTTTTTTCCTCAATTTTACCTTCTTATTTAATACCTCCTGCAATTCCATAGCTTCATTATCTAGAATAAATATGCTGCACTCCTACTGCTTTATGGCACACAGGGGAAAAATAAACCAGAGCTTCAAAAATTCATATTCAGTACCTGCAACTGCCTCCTCATAAGGAACTAAAATCTTTAGTTCCTGGTCAGAATGATGCTGTTCAGAGGGATTTGCTGAGTAAGGCACATCCTTCTCACTGGAAGGGTTAACAAGAGAGCATAAAGCTCATTACAGCTCCAGTGGAAAAATGTTTCAGAGCAGTGGTTGGAAACATGGGATAGATGTTACTCAACAAAAGATCACCACAAGCTAAAAACTGTAAATATCTGCTTTTTTTAAATTGCTGAATAAGCACCAGACATGATTAAGAGTCAAGAAGAGTTGCCAAGATTTAGCATCTCTAGAAAATCATGCCAGAAGTAGCTCAAAATCAGCAATTCAGTCATGTCATTTAAAAAGCAGGTCAGAGCTTTTGAAAATAATTTGCATTTGTTACATAAATGGCAGAATCAAGTGCATAATGATGGTTCCTCCCCACATACATTAATACAGTTTTATGTAGAGCAATGACAATTAACAACACAAAGTACAGCCAATATTGACCAGACGACTGGAAAAGACAGGGGAAACACCAGTGCAAGCCACTGGATCTTCTCTGTGTATTTGAGTTTATGCAAAAGGGAAAATAATGAGATCTGAGGGAAATTCTACTTTTTTGTTTAATCTGCATACAAAGCCCATTCACTTGAAGGCAGCACCATAACCTCACTGTGCTTCAGTGTGCTTACACTGCTGCTTGGGGAAATTTTCACACCCCTGAAATCATCAAAGTAGAATCAATCAATCAATCAAAATCAAAGTAGAAAAGGCAGGGGAGAAAGATGCTGATCTGTCACTAGAAAATGCCTCTCAAACCACTGTATTATGAAAACTGGGTTTTGTAGTGATTCCATTCTATACACTCCTGGATGAACTGACCCTTCCAAAAACCTGTGAACACATCAATTCCTGTTCTAACAAGTACCTGCACTTTCCTGGCCTCTTAATCATTCTGTCAGCAGGTAAATAAAAGAGGAACCATTCTGCTCCCTTGGAGGAGCTCAGCACGAGGCAGAGTTTATTTACCTTTTGCAGAGTGTGTACTCCTCACTGCTCGTGACGCCCCGGGGAGGGGGGCGGAAGTGCCAACCATCCCGGGACCCTGCCAAAACACAACCAGGGTTAACTCCCCACTGCCAGGAGTCTTCCAGGCAGACAGCAACTGCTCAGGGATCCACATCTCTAAGCATCAGCCCAAGGTGTATCTGAACATTAGCAAAATCATCCCCCCAAAATTGATTTACAATCCCTAACTCATTTAGAGCACAGGTTGTGAAGGCGAGTTGCAAACCAAAAGGCTCTGGTACAGCCCCCTGGTCAATCAATAAACAGAAACTTCTGCCTCCAAACCCAGTCACCACTGAGATAATTCTGCCTCTGACAGTGGGGCTCATCACAACAGTCAAGCCCCTTTTTTTGCTTTTTGCCTGCAATGCAGCGCTGAGCATTCAGCAGGATCCAAGTCTTCTCACTAGGAAATTATGTAGCTTTAAAATTGAGTTACATACCTTCTTCTAAATCTTCTACATGATATCCTGATGGTACTTTACCAGCTGCCTACAATTATATAAAAAAGCCCACAGTTATAAAGGAACACAAAACAATTTCATCAACAGGAACTGCTGTCAAAATGGGTTTTAGAACAACTATTACAAAAATATCAATCATAAGTTGAAATTACTTCCAGTCACAAACCCTGCTGATAACAGGGATTCTGATGATAACAGGAATTTTGACAGGAACACCAAGTCAACTGGTTAGAAGAAAATTTTAGAGATTTTTACAAGACAAAATTCCACCCTGTGATCAACTTAATGTGGACTGCAGTGAATTTCTAAAACACCAAAAACTAAATTGCATTGATAAGTCTTTCAGCTTTCAACCTACATCAAAAATAAAGCTCAAATAAATGACTAAGCATAAGGAAAAAAAAGAGAGGGGACAATTTAATCAGCAGACAGGAGAGTCTGACCTCCAATACAAAAAAAAAGGTGATTAAGAAGATATTTATATCGTTAAAACATTTCTGAACTCATGTTTATTACTTCAGACTAATTTCCAACAGATAACAACATAATAAATAAATAAAGAAAGCAAGAAAGAAAGAAAGCGGATCTAAATGCTTGGAATTCTTTCTACTTGCTACTTCAAAAATCAACAGCCTATTAGCATAATTTTTTATTTTCTCATACATCCTGCAAGACTGTGATGCAAAGTTCCTGAGGAGGTTGTTGGGTAAAGATCAACACACCAGTGGAAACAATAATGTTTGAACCAGTCTGTTCTCAGAGAGCCTGGATCTCCTGGGACACATGGAAAGCAGCCCTTCAGCTGCTTCAGGTACTGCTCATTATATTCCCAATAATATCCTCATTATTACCTCTGTTTCAGCAAGAAGTGTTTTCAGTCGTGTCAGATCTTTAGTTACCATCCCGTTCTGGGGGCAGAAAGAATATTAATTATTGAACACCATTACATGCATTAAACCACAGCAACCAAGTACACTGCACCCTCAACACCCAGAGAAGGGCAAGAATGAAAAGTCAAGTTTGACTTACAACACCAATTTTAAATGACACTAAATAAAAGTGAGCAAACATTATGGTGAAAAAGTGAATTCTACACTGGCCAAAACCAGCACTAGACTTACAGCAAGTATCAATATAGGACAATTCAGGAAAGCACCATATTAAGAACTTGAGGAAAAAAATATACCATGGTTACTGCAACACTTCAGCTCTGAAGAATTAATATAACAATTTTTCACTGCTGTTGCAGCGATGGATTCATTTATTTTTAAGGACCTACTTCACAGATCACTAATTTCTGCAGTTCCATAACTCTTCCTGCTCTGATGTAGACTGTGTAATTTCTGGAGTTTTCCCTCAAAAGTAAAGATTAGCCACGTAACTAACGGCATAGTCAAGTACAACTGAAGTAAAAATCTTTCAAAATTGAATTTATGTGAAGTATTTGTAACAACTTCACACTCTTGTTTTGATTAAAGGAACCCATACCTGTGGGGTTTATTTCTATAATCTCTTGCAGAAATTTAATTAAGTGCTACTACATTCGTTAGGCTTCTCCACGTTCTAACTGTGCTACTGAGCAGCAGAAATTACTCTTTGCTGAAAACTTACACACTTAACAATCCTCACACTCAGGCTTTTCCCAAAATGATTTTTCACTTTTGCAGCAGAAGGCTGAAAATTGAACTTGTTGAGCTTCAATGTATTAGAGTAAAAAATGTTACCATGAACCATTCTCTTAAGCCACTGGGGAGGAAACTGGATGGATTCCAACTCTTCAATAAATTCATTCCAAAACTTTGTTTCACTTCTTCTTTCAGAGAATGGCACAAGTCAGAAAATCAGCTGCTGATTTTAATATTCCTACTGAAAACAACTGTGTCTAACAACCTAAAGCTTGTAAAAACCTCTCAAACTCTGCTTTGGGATGACACTCTGGAACTCTATACAAAGGTACCTTTATTTGCAGAACAACAGCTCAAAACAAGGGCACTCTACATTCCCTGAAATAAGGCTATTTTCTAATTTTTCCTGAAGGCAAGTTTCCTTCAACCTCACCAGGAATTTTTCAATGAAACATTTTTTTCATTAGAAAACAGCTAAACAAAGAAAAAAACCCCTTTCTTTACGTAAAAATAGCCAATGGCCGGGAGGAAGGGAATTCAGGATACAGCCCAGACAGACAAAGAGAACTCTCAAAAACAACCTACTGATTCAGTTAAGCACCAGGACACAGGAGACAGCATCCAATCTCAAGGTAAGAGGTTCTCCTGCAAGTTTCTGATGTAAAACATTCTCCTCAGTCTGACCAAGCTCTGACCATGTTTCTGGGTTTATTAAGACCAGCAGTTCATGCTGATGAACTGCCTATTTATTCCAGATAGCAGAAATTAAAAGAACACTATTCTTTAGACACTTACATATGTCCCTAATTTTCCCCATATGAGTAGTCACATAAGAGTCAGAAGTTACTTACACGTCTGGGCTTAAAAGCATCTTTACAAGTTTTATCAGTTCAAGGGTAAAATAGAAGCTTTGAACTCAAACCTTTATCTTTGCCTTGAAATGCAAAGCTTTTTTTTTCTTTTCCTGAAAAGCTTTTTATGCTGTCTTACAACTTATCATGGGCCAGTTATTTGAAAGTCCAATCAATAATTTTTCTGCTTTAATGGATAGAATTCCAGAAGTCTATGCAAAATGGGGTCAGGTACAATTTAGAATAAGCAAGCAAAAGTTTGAGATTTGTATTACTCTCGTCAATCACACAAATATGCAAATTTATTTTACATTCCCTGAGGATTCAGGGCCAACAATGAAAAAACTTTTCAAAATCCTAACAACTCTGAAACACTGGTTATGCAACAACCTGGCATCCTGATGACATATGTGTGCCCATATATTTATCTTTTGCACACAAATCATTTTTGTTGCAACCTGCCAACGAAACATTATGTTTGGAAGTTTGTTATTAAACAGATTTTTTAAAAGAAGGAAATACAAAACTGTTTTTTAAAATCACGTAGATTGCAGCAAACCCACTTACCAGTGATTCCCCCATCAGTGATTTGGAAAGAACATTAGACACAATTTGCAGCTTCCCTTTGAGATGCATGCAGCAGAGCACTGCCCGGAGAGATCCATCGCCCTTGGCCAGCCCCTCTCCCAGCACTGCAACACAAATCAGCCACTATTACCCTCAGCACACCCAACATTTAAGTCATATATACAGTTTTCCTTCACCCTTAACAAGAAAACAAAGTCTGAAGCTCAGGTTGAATCCAGGGCTTCTTGGATGTAAACTAAGTATCATGTGCTGTTGTCTAATATTAACTTAAAGCTTGTCTCCCACCATCTAATAAATGCTGCACATGAGCTCAAAAAAGGTTGTCATGTTTACATGCTAAAATAGACATAAATTAAATATGGGAAGGGTAAATTCAAATATCTGACACAGACACAAAGGACCTCCTCTCACAGAAAGGGTAAAAAAGAAATAGCAACCAACAACCTCTCGGTAACACAAACATGCTCAGGAAGATCCATTCATGCTCACAAAACACATGCCCTGTCGTTTCCAAAAATAGCCAGCCTCCTCATGGGCAATTCCTGCTCCTTTAAAAGGGCTTTTATTCCCTTATGCTGCAAAGTGTGGCATATAGGAACGATTGTCTGAGCCCAGAATTTTACAGGCTCCCTGTAGCAGAAAACTTTCTGAATGCTTCCTAGCCCGGGATCAGCAGCGAGCAGTGCCAAACAGACACTTTCCTCAACACTGCCAGCAGGGACAGGATTTATTCCACCATACAGACGTGCTTCAGACAAGCTGGAACAACACTTAATCACATCTATTACCTGTCCAGAAAATGAAATGCCAGTGACTAAAAAGCTTAGCAAGCTAAGTGTGTGAATTGAAAAGAAGGCTGGACAGTGGTTTAAAATTAAGGAATTAAAAAATAATTGTTATTGCAGGCAACAGCAACATCTGTGTTTATACTGCTACTCATGCATATGCAAACAGCCCCTCTTAGTGCTAACAGGAATTTCACATTGACCATAACTTCAGGATTACATTTTAGAATAATAAATCAAAACTCCTCACTCAACAGACGTTCGCGTCGTTAACAGAAATTGCATAAAAGACTCAATAAATAAATAGTCCCACAGAACACTGAAGTAAAAACAACTAGGCATCTCTTCAAACTGCAATGGTAACTAAATCCTTTTTTATAAAGTGCCTCAAAGATTAGTCTGAATTCACCACTCTGAGAGTACTGACCACATTGCCAAAAATAGAACTTACTTCCCAAATCAGAAGCAGAAGTGCCAAAAATAGCTTTAACATGTCTGACAGTTTGCTATTTTAATCTCAAAGATTAAATCTCCAATTATGGTATTTCATATCACTATCTGCATAGTATCACCAAGCTAAAACATACGGCTGCACATAAAAAGTTGCAACACATTAACCAGGATCTTTTGGGAAAGATTTGTGGAATAATTTAACAGATTTTAAGTTATCATCATTCCTTGCAGCATACTATAAAGAACCTGTATTTCTCCAGCTATTCCAGAATACACTGATCATTCAGGTTCAAATAAAACCATCACAGCTCTGCAACATGTCAAGTCTTGTAAAAAGGCAGAACAGCAGCTTGAATAAAGCTTTGCCCATTATAAAAAGCCTGTGAGTATCAAGGAGTGTGAGTATCAAGTAGTCCATGCTAAGGTTGTTTCTTCCCAATGATACTTCAAACATAAAACCAAAACTAAGACCTTCTGGGATCATAAATGCAGATACTCTAAATGTCAGGTGCTGGGCTACAATTGATAACCACACATCATGGAGAACCACAACCAAATCATTCATTCGTATATTCATAAAATTATGGTATGTGTGTATATGTGTATATATATATATATAAAAACACATACACAACATTTTTAAATACATACATAAATATGGCATTAGTAAGTTCAAAAATGTCCTCAGTTTTAGATCTGGAAAAAAATATGTGCAGAATATGCTGGCATGAATGAAGGAAATTAACATTAATCTGGATGCTATTTCTTTGTTAACTAATATACATTTAAAGGCTGTTTTTTCCTACTTAATTTTAAAAAAGAAGATAGAGATCAGTGGTCCTATTCCACCCACTTCTATGCCTGTCCAGTGAGAGATGACAAGCAGTTACCATGACAGTTCCTTTGAGATACTGATAATTGACACACACACCAAGAAAAAGTTCCACAGATGAATGTCACCCCTGTCCCCTATGACAAACCCATCAGAGCTCATCAATGAGAACACTATTCATTAAAAACAGCATTCTCCCTCCTACCTCCTTTAAACATCACTCAGCTTTCCATATGTCTCTCGCTTTTATTTGCCATCATGAAAGACAACTCTGAAGTTAGAATATTACGCCCCTATAGCATACATCAATAAGGTAAAAGAATTTTTTTTTTTTAATTTCAGACTATTTTAAGAATGGTACTGATTAAGCGACATTCAGACTTTTTAAAGTTATTAAACTTTAATTTTACACCTACAGAAAGCAAGTTTCTTTTTCTTAGTCAATTTTTCTGGACCTTTACAAGCAGGATGCAGAGCCCCACAAATTCCCCAAACTGTGACCTGACTGTCAGTGAAGACAAACACATCAAAAAAAAACCCAAACCAATTTAAAACCCACAAACCCAGAAAGGAACAATTTAAAGATTATCACTGCTAGCACAGGAATGTCAGAAGAGCAGATCACAGTCTGTGTAACAAAACTGTCACCTGAAAAAACTTTCTTTAACATTCAGGAGTAGTTAAAGAATTAAAACCGAAAGGTGGGACCTACCCACCTTTTCTTTCCAAATCTAACTGATAAACTCTGTTCCAACACTTTCCAAACTCAGTGAGTTCTCAGGGAATTCTGAATAATTTGCATTATAGATGAACAACAGAGGATTTAGGAAAGATGGTGAACTCCTTCAAAAATACCCACACTGAACAAGGCAGTGAAACATGAAAGGCTCAACTTCAGTGTGACACAGGCACATTTGGAAGCTTTAACAAATGTGCATCATCTTGATTTTCCCTGAACTAAGTCCCAAATGCAAACCAAAATATCCACCATGTCCCTGGGAAGAAAGGCGGAACAATCAGTTGTCTTTGTGCCTTTATCTTCGTAAGAATCCTGACATTATCAACTCTTCCTACATTTGTGCACTAAAATAACTATTAGCCAAATAGCACCACTGTGCCAAAGACATGTATTTGAGTCCTGGTACTTGAGTAAGAGCTGAAAAATAGTGAGATCTCTCCAAAAAAAAAAAAAAAAAAAAAAAAAAGAAAAAAAAAAAAAAAAAAAAAAAAAAAAAAANAAAAGCAGAAAAAGTATTATAAAGCAGATACATAATTTTAAATAGGAAAAAAACCACTGTTAACGAACTAACAAATCTGGGCATCAGTTTTAAAAACTCAGACAACTGACTGCAATTCATAACACTATGTAATAAAAAAAGAAATAAGCATACCATGCCTACAGTCTTCATCTGCTTGCCCATACTTTTTCTGAAAGGTAAAACATGAAAAGTTTAAAAATAGCATTATTCCAGTTAGCATAAACAACTACATACTTGAATTACAAGTTTTTTAAAACTTTTCAGAAACCATTACCTTGTCTTTTCCTGGGTGGAACATGTAAAGAACATAAGTCACATGTCAATTATAAAATAATTAATTCTTAGAATGCTGACTCTTTCTCAGTTAATTCTTAAAATGCTGACTTTTTCTTAAATTCTCAGCATGCGGACATTTTAAAAGAGGAGCCTGAATGAACAGAGGTATGTGTTTTATACAACACCTAGGAAAAAATATAAAACTTAACTTTCTAGATACTGTGTGTTTTTTAATCTTGCACTACTATGGTTCTGTTGAAATTTTAAGATACGCACATTATTTTATTCTGTCTTTTCAGTAGTGATTTTGAAGATTATTTTGTTGAGCAAAACAAGAAGGAAAATTTGGATTGTTTTCTTCTTTTAAGACTTTACATATCTATATAATTAAAGTCTTTAATAGGAAAGTTTTGATTTCAAGTCTTTTTCCAAACTCCCTGCAGGCTTACTGCAATAATATCACTATGATGAACATCCAGATAGGTGCTTCAGAGAATTTTCTAAGAGTGGTGTCAGAAATGTATTAAATACTCCAAGCACCAATGTGCATATTGGCTTATGGAAATAATTTTGAGAGGTCAAGTCTGTGGCAACACAACTTCTATTAGAAAAACCAACCTCAGTTATTTGTGAATCTCTTCCCCTGAGGAGCCATAAGATAGGTCACTTCTTCATTTAAGAGGTTTCCCAACTCTTGTTTTGCACACTGAATAGTCCAATCCAGCTATTTATTTAAAGAATAAAAACACTCCCTCATCAGATGGGCAAGATTTGTCTTAAAGCTGCCCAGCAAGGTCTTGTGACTTGGCCAAACTTTTTCCACCTGGGATGAAATGGCCCCTACCCAGTAGATGAAGATTTGGAGTGGAAAAGGCCCCTATAAATCTGTAACAGCATTTCAGAAAGGTAAGAAAAAGTAGGTTGTAGGTTTATTCTTAAGCACTGTAACGTCCTTTCCTTTAACAAACTGTAGCTCTGATGCTTTAAAGGAAGGACACGACTTTGGCAATGGGGTCACTATAATTCAGGGTTATGCCTCTTGCTTTGCATTTACAAACCTTTACAAGACCTGTCCTCACCTTTCCACTAAATACTTGCCAGAGTCTAAAAGTTACATCTTTCACCAGATATGCTCTAGCCTAGCCCTGGAAAGTTGGGATTAAGTATTATAAGACTAATTTTAGGCATATGCATATGGAGCCAAAGCAGGTATGAAGCAGCTACCTAGATTCTGGCATTTCTTAACTTCATTTCTTGAGTGGTTTTATTTGCAGAAACTTTAATTTCATGCTCTTTAAAGATAAGGTAATTTGGTATGTAATTCAGCATATGTACCCTAAACCCAGCTATTTTGCCTTCCTGGAATACATTTTTTTTTTTAAATGTTTGAAGTATTTTTTCCTTATTTGTTTAGAAAACTATGACTGAGACCCAAACTAAGAGGTTCCAATCCTGAAAAATGAACGGATCAGGGAGAGCTACAAGACAGGAGCCTCATCGATGCTACAGCAAGAGGGATTCTTTGGGCACAGCAACACGCCAAAAATTCTGAGTTGTATTTAAATCTTGACAATACAAGATATTTGACTTTTCTTTCCAGTTCACTAGATACTATAAAGAGTCACACTCACAAGTTGTAAAAAGGAAGCAATTCTATACAGAAGAGTCTCGATTTTGATGCGGTCGAGTTCTGCCTGGCAGGGCTCCGGGAGGTGAGCTGGGGGGTACTGGCTGAGGGAAAGGAGAGCCTCTGTGCAATGCTTCACTGCCACTTCATAATCCTGCTGCTTAAGGGATTCACATGCTTGTTCACATGCCTTCTCTGGTCTTCTGTCTGCCATGACTCAGGGACAGAAATCCTAGAGCGGGGGCAGAGGGGACGATAAAACGTTGGTTAGCTGTGGAATGGCACTGACAACTTGCCAACCAACTTCCATTCCCGTCTCAAGGTGCTGGATCACATCCCCCTCGTGCTGTGCCAGTCACATTTCCTCAACCAAGCTTCTCACTAACTAATTTCTTCCCAGGCTTTTCTCTATCACTCCCAGCTCTCGGTTTTGATTCTAATTCAAGAAGGTACTTAAAGCCCACGACTGATTTTCAGAATGTAAGTAGGGGTTGCAAATTTGAAAGTCAGCATGGATTTAAGCAGAGGCTTTTGGGTCTTCAATGGCAACATGAGGTTCGCTTTGAAAGGAACACAATTCATCCCCTAAGTGCTGTCTCTGAGCCTGCAGCCACGGGCTCCACGACACCTTCTCTTCCAAACTCTTCTCACCTACACTGGGGAGGAGGAGATGCTTCCTCTGGGGGAAGAACAGGGATGGACAGGGAAGGACAGGAAAGACCAGGGGGTCAACAGCAAACCAACCACTTTGTCTCTTCCTTCTGCTGGTTTAGCTACATTTACAGCTGAGAAAGTCTAGATACCCCTGCCACACCAACACCTTTGTGCAGAACTTCTTAAATAATTTTTAAGTAAATATTTGGGGGGGATTGAGATAGTTATAATAGAAATCTGTATACAGACAGACATTATCTGCCAATAAACTAAGACAAATGGTTATCCACATCTGAACCACCAGCAGAAGAGCAAAGCACTTCCATAATCCCTGTCTACATTCTCCCTTCATTGACATAATATTTAAATCCATGATACACATCCCTAGAGACACTGTACTTTAGACTTCACAAAAATGGGTTCTGATAACTGAATAAGAAAAAAACCTAAGAGTTCTCATTTTTGCTTTTAGCAAGCAGCATATTGTCAATATTTGTGATTACAGATCAACCATTACAATTGTCTCAAATAACTATTTTTAGTTCACTTTAAAAATTCACTGTTAAAAGCTTCCTTGATACTTGGTATTTTCAGATTTTCAACCAAAGGTAAGGTAACTTCAAGAATTTATCTGGAAGTCAAATAAATGCATTTTCCTCATATGAAAAATAATCCATTATCCCACTTTTCCCATTAACACACGCCTAAGCCAACATTCAAGAGAAATGTAAACAAGTCTTTTCATATATTGTACAACACAGTGTTCTATGTGTTCCCTTCTATTCTTAAATTTCCATTCACTATCAAAATAATTATATAAAGGAATATTGGTTTTTCAAGACTTAAACCAGTCTCCCTTTTACAACACTGACATAAAAATTTCTCATATACAACTAAAAAAAAATCTTCTCTAAAATGAAGTAACGTAAGCATGAATATTTCGCAGTTATCCTGGTACAAATCTGTGATACGTGCCTCTTTCTTAATAATAGCCTTGCAAAATATTACCTCATCCATCCAGATATTTCTTTTTCTGCTAAAAATATGTCTGCATTTTCAAACAGAATAGGAACAGGCAAGTAGGTTTTGCATTTCCATACATATGAGTAAATTCATTCATGAGGTAATTCTATTAAAGGTTCTGCTGGATCACTTAAGCACGTATTTTCAATTACATAAATGTTAGGTATTCTTAAGCTGTGTATGCAAGGATCCTTTCTAGATAAAACTAAAAATCACACTGGTTTCCACTTCACTACCATTTCAGGCCACTGTGTATTTCACAAATACAGGATCTGCTTCCGCAGTGATACAACAGTTAATTGATGTTTTACTCATGTACATTGTTTTCCTCCTAAGGGACTGAAAATAGAAGACTCCATGAACTCTGCTGTACTTTTGATTTCCTCACTTCCTGGCTGACATATAACCAAAATTCCTTTGACCAAAAGGCTGAGCAGAGCTTCTGTGTGTTTATTCCCAAAGAGCTGACTAAACACAGATCCCATCCTCAGTGACCTGGCCAGCACAGCTGACAGGCCTCTGAAAGCCCTTCTCCTCCAGCATGGCACCACGTAAAACACAAAGATGTTCCTTATCAATTGCCTTACGCTGACTGGTTGGATAAATATAGAACTCATCTGTTTGAGAAGCTGGATTTTACACACCCAGAAGTGGCCATGCAATTTCTTTGGTCAATTTGAAGACTTCAGAGCCCTTCAGAGGACATAACTGACCCTGAGCAAAATCCTGTGAATTAAGTGGAAACAAGAGCAGTAAGGACCAAGCTGTTGGATAACTGGCTAAACTGAGTCACACCAATCATATGTCAGAGTGTAAAAAGCCCACTAAAATCAGTGTATGTGACACAGTGATAGATGTAGAGCCACTGCAGTGTAATTTGTTTGGAAAAAAATCAAATTATAACAAATAGAATCAGTATATGGACAACATGTGGAAAATTATGCACTCAGGCTCTCATTTCATTTCAATTCCATCTATGGCCATACATGGACATTTATTAGGTATTTGTGCCATCTACTTCACATTCCAATCCAGGTGCTCTAGACTGTTCCTTGGAGACACCTGACTTTTCCTGCCGACTTCAAAAACCATTGTTCCTAGTTTTGGTACCCTAAATCAGCAACTGAGACTTGTGAACATGAATTACAACCACCACTTCTTAAAATCTAGTCTGTTGAAGTACCTGACTTACCTACATTTAAAACCATTCAGAGCAGTTCCTAAGTCCCAGCAGGACCAGGAGAAGTGATTGTTCCCCTCTGCTGATGCCTCACCACAAGTCCAGTGTCCAGTTGTGGGCTCCTCCCTTCAAGAAGGCCACTGGGGGGCTGGTGTGAGCCCAGAGAGGGGAACAGAGCTGGGGAAGGGTCTGGAGCACCAGAGTGATCAGGAGCAGCTCAGGGAGCAGCTCAGGGAGCTGCTGGGGCTCAGCCTGGAGAAAAGGGGGGACCTCTCAACCCCTGCAATTGTCTGAAAGGAGGTTGTGGCCAGGTGGGGGTCTGGCTCTGCTCCCTGGGAACAAGTGACAGGACAAGTGGGAATGGCCTCACGCTGCACCAAGAGAGGTTTAGGTTGGATATGAGGAAAAATTTCTTCACTGGAAGAGTGGTTAAGCATTGGAATGGGATACCCAGGAAGTGATGGAGTCACCATCCCTGGAAGTGCTCAAAAACAAATGCATTTCACAATATGGTTTAGCTGGCACAGTGGTATTTTGTCAACTGTTGGACTCAATCTTTGAGGTCTTTTCCAACCTTAAAGTATTCACAGAACCATTAACAGCCAAGGCATGAAGGCATTTGTTAAAAGAAATTTATTTTCAGTTCTACGAATCTTTATTTTCAAGATTTTAGGCATAAAACTGGGATTTCTACATTCACTCTAAGAGTAGAATTTATTACAGATTAGAATTGAAAGCTGAAGTGTCACAAGGTCTGTGCTATATTCCCACTTCTCTTTGCAAAACTGAGCAAATTACTTATGAGCTTCACTTCTGTCTGCAAGACTGAAATTAAAATACTAAAGCAACAGAACAAACACCAGGATTATTCATTTGCTCTAAGAGACCTGGAAAACCACATGCCAAAAGAGTTCAAAATTCAATTTTGAGAAATAACTTATCCTATAGTGAAGTTTAATACATCTTCAAAATATTGAAGAACCAGTAAACAGGTATATTCCCACTAGCTAAAGTTGCATATTTAAAATAGGTGGCATTCCCTAAGAAATTATATATATAAATATATAATCTGGCATCATACTTAGTACCTCAAAAAACTCTTGCCCTTAAGTAGAAGGGAACTTACTGAACTTGCATTTCTTCGAAGGCCAAGTTGTACTCAGTTTATCTTCTACAAAATATTATTTCAAAGACCTGATTAGTACCAACTGGTATAACTTAAACCTTGGTGGTGGTTTTTACAACTAACCATGACAATTTTTTTTCCCCCCTACAACTAATGATTTTCAGGCTCAATATTCCTAATTGAGTATTCCACCTTCTTGCCAAAGGGGTTTTGTAAACAAACACGAAGAGTAACTAAAATCTAATCTCCAAATAAAGCTGCACATTTCCCCTCCAGAACTGCAGAGGGGGCTGGGAAAGGCAGAAGGGACAGCTTGAGGAGGAAGAGTGATAAACAACGTGATCTACACAGTCATTTATTTCCAAGTAAACACTATGCCTGCTTGGTGCACAGGAGGCTCTGAAGAACTACTCCACAGTCTGATGAGTCCAACTTCAAATTAAAATCGATGTAGGAGGAGAGAACATCATGAACTAAAATTCTAGTGTTTCACAGCAGTTTAACTTATGACTGTGCACTTCCATGCTCCACAGCTTACTGATGTGTTTTATGGACTCAAAGGGTCCATACACTAAGATAATGATAAGTTAAAGCATGTGACGATTCCTAAAAAAAATTCAAACAGATGCTTTTTCAATTCACTGTAAAGCATCTAGCCAGATAACTCTCGCTGTACTTCATAAACAAACAGATTAGAGGGCACAATGCTGTTCCTATTAATGTTACTGGCAAAATTCCCAATGTCTGCCAAGACAGAAGGATCAGATCCAAGGTCTCGCATGCCAAGCTGACAAACAGTAGACAAGTCAGTAAATATTTGCATATTTTAACCAAACATTAACATCTCTTGTAAAGATTTATGCTAAAGCAATGATGTTCAACTCGCAGTCCTACAGTGAGACTGGTAGGGATTTACTGTCAATTGAATTTACTTCAAGAGCCACATCCTGGGAATCGCAGAGTGAAGCAAATGAATGAGACCCATTGCCATGGGGAACATGCAGGGGAAGAGCCTCTCCAGCTGCCTCCCATTACAATCCATAACCCTCCAAACAGTTCTGCTGAGAGAAATAAGCACAAAATATTCCTTGCCAAAGCCATTGAGCCGTGTCCTCCTGTTAGCAGCCCTCTGTCCTGCGGGAAAGGGGAGGAGGAGATGGATTTGCCCTTCCCTCGCCTACTGCGGTCGAGCTGGCTCTGAGAGCAGGGCAGGAATTCCACTCACCCTGCCCCTCTCGACAGAAATGCAAGCACTCTGTTTCCCAACCCTCTGGGATTTTTCAGCCCATCTCACAGACTGGAAAGGCTGGCCACCAAACTGGACAGAAGTTTTAAACATGTAATAAATTCAGGCAATACTCAAGAAAAGATAACTGGTTTGTCAGAACTTCCCAGCAATTCCTTTTAAGAGCAAGAAGAGACCTACTAGATTTATTTACAAGGCTGGTTGTTCTGTCCTTCCCCAGTAACTTCTGAGCTTCAAGTCAATTGGAACTGAATTTCCCAGAAGTCTGAAGGGTCTCGAAGATGCTGCAGGTTTCATGAAAAATGTGTAACAAGACAGGTAACAGACCCAGGGAAAGGTTAAGTTATAACTCAGCCTCTTACTTATACCAAGACATCAGTTACCCCATCAATTACTGCCATGTGCTGCCATTTACCATCAAGTGCTGTAGCAAAGTATCACTCACCAGTGAAAGAAAAGTCTTATTTATTTTTCTTGCCCATAACAGTCAATGCCATAGGCTGCATTCATCAGCTTAACTGCTCCAGGATCCATCCAGTAGTCTCCAGGTTTCACTAAAGCAGAGTTTCCAAATTTTTTAGACTATAGACCCAAGCAGTACACATCCCATCCCTTTCTCAAAGTTATTACTGGGAAACTGAGATGTAAGCAATTCACACATTAAGGGCTCAAAAATTTGTTACTTCCATAATACATACAAGTAATATTTGAGAAGTCACAAAGTTGGTATGGCTACAATCCCTATGATCAATAGTTTCCCTCTCACTCAAAATTATCAAGCAAAAAGTGACAAGATACTTTAGTTTATACAGGTATGGAAAGATCTGGGTTTTTATCTGAATTAATATCTTGAATATATGACACAATAAAAAAGTTAGCTACTGTGAACATGCCAACATTACAGTTAAAAATCATGGACCACTGAAATTCAACTATCAAAACTCTGCAAACAACCTGCATTTGTCAGTCCACACACTAAAACAGGAAATAGTACATCTGTCCACTGTTGAATCATATTATAGAGATGCTCTGGCATCTCTTGTGATCCCATCTTAAGGCATGCTTGCATCTCGAGATGTCAATTGGTTTTGTATTATTACCAAATACCACTAAAATACCTTTAGATCAGTAAAATAAAATTAAATATCCATTTATTTTCCTTACCTATTGTGGCAAAATAACCCCATTTTTGCCTTGAGATGAAAAAATAAAATAAAAACCCAAAACCAATTTATTCAAGCCTCCAGGATGGAATAAAATAGAGCTTCACAAAATACAGAAGTGAATTACAGACACACACAGAAAAAAAAATGTACTTTCCTAATGTCATGACATACACATCATAAATAATCCCAGTCTAAAAAATCATTTAATAAAATGAAAGTAGATAATGATAGTGCACTCTACCGATGTAACAGAGAGGGAAAGGATGG
Organism: Daphoenositta chrysoptera; assembly: GCA_013397915.1. Taxonomy (NCBI): domain Eukaryota; kingdom Metazoa; phylum Chordata; class Aves; order Passeriformes; genus Daphoenositta; species Daphoenositta chrysoptera. Next base: position 349,697 of record VZRO01001936.1, read on the forward strand.
TGCATCTTTCATACACAGGGTGCACAAAATAATTATATGACAGGTGCTTTTGGCTTCTTTTTTTTCTTTTAAGAAAAATGTAGCAGCAGAGATCTTATGCACTCATTTATTGCAATTATGGCTGAAGTCCGTAATAGCAGTTAAGGAGTTCTCAGAAATGCACTGCACACCTTACAGAACAAATACAAAAGCCTCCACCCTTGAGAGAGGACAATCTAATCAGTTTTCTGAAATAACTGAATTACTTTGGCTAATGTTGTACAACTCCAGGCAAAATGACCCTACTTTCAATTCCAAAAATGATGTTAAATCTGAAATGGAGCATACAGAATGAGGCAAGCACATTTCAAGGTTTTATTCTATCCCGTAACAGCAGCAAGAATCCTGCTCCAAGGCCTCTGAGGAACATGATATGCCTGTTTGGGGAAGGGAAAAAGGGGAGAGAAGAGGTTCACGACGCCCTCGACCATTAAATGCTTAGACTATCTTTTCATATTGAAAAATCTAAGACAGCACCATAAATTAGGAGGACAAGTTATCTCTGGCCACATAAATGGAGCTTGGAGTCTGATCCTGTGAACTGAAAGTATAGAATAGAAACAACCACGTTTATTGAGAAAGAAACAAGAGCCTGTGGGTGGTTTATCATTCACGTAACGACAGAGGCAATTGAGATTAAGAGCAAATGCCTTCTGCATCTGGATCCTCTGCAGGCTTTAAACCACTTTACATACATCACAGATAGTAACAAGTTACATCTTTTGCATGCCAGTTATGACTTCAGTACAGACTACTAAGTGATTATTAACACTTTATTACCTTTACTAATCCTTTTATTTTCATTTTGGAAATAGCAGCAAAAGGACAATCTGTGCAGCCAGCAGCAGCAACACTCAGACATGGACAGACTGGCTATCTTTGGCTCAAAATCTGGAAATAACTCATGGCCTCAGCACTTGCAAGTACCCCATCCACTACATCCCTAACACCTTCACATCCTGCCTTTAAAATTATCTTTTTTCACACAGCTGCCTGAAAACATCACCTGTCCTGACAGAATTAATCAAAATACCTGGTAAGTCAAAGCACAGCATCTCCGTGAGGTGTGCTGGTGTTGTCTGAAAGCCACCCAGAGCCAACAGATACAAGGTTCCCAGTTACACAAAGCAAATATATACATTCATATTGCATTCATTAACTTCACAGAACAAATACTGGCTTGTAAAGTTCGATACTCTGAGGTTGTGTGAGGACAAAAGCATCTGTACAAGCTTATGTTGGCCTCCTGTGTGCCTGCATTATTATGATATTGCCTTTAACTGTGTTAGAGTACATTTTCCAAGGGCTACCTGGCAGAACAAGCGGGCAGAACGGAGGCTGCTGCTTAATGGACATCCAGGGAAATACTTCAGCACAGGGCGTGAGGCCTTATTTATACCATGCTACTCAAATCTTGTTCTAAAGACAGCATTTGAATGATTTCACTAACTTTTCAATAATGCCTACAATACTGTGACAGACCACTTTACAAGAACTAAATTATCTTTATCATTCTGACAATATTCCCATTTTCAGAGAATTAAGATAAGAACACACAAGGCCAAATCCTCTATAAACTTCTTGTATTCACATTAAGAGATCTAGAAGTGATTTTTTCCCCATTATGCTCTGCCTGTACTCTACAGCCCTTTAACATGAGCAACTCAGAGCACCCAGTGTCTGCAGAGTGACTTAGGAGTATCCAGCATTTCTCTACATCACAACATGGGAAAATCATTAGAAATACAGAAAATGAAGTGTAGCAAAGATAGGGCTTAAGTAGGATTTTCCTTCCCCTTTTTTTCTATTCCCTACTCCATTTCAGAAACACTTTCTAATTTATGCAGATAGAAAAACTGTATTCCAACAAACAACTGTATTAGCATTATAAAATAAATCATATGTACCCACACTGCACAGCCTCCCTTCTATTTCTTTCGAATACTAATATTTTTCAATCTCCTTCTCCTCATTCAACCACCCCCATCTCTACGTTTATTGTACATAATTCTGCGAAAATCTGCATTTTGCACCTTCTGTTTAAATCCAGTCACTGCTTCCTCTGTGCTGCAGGAAGGTAGAGCTGGGAGGAAAGAGGACCTTGGTATCAGGAGAACAGAAAGCAAATTTTCTGTGCTTCATTTTTATCCAAAATCACACCAGCAAGGAATGCAGGAGACCTAGCCTTCAAATTACAGAGAAATCCTGTTTAGCTGAGGCTGAAGCATATTCACTGCAGAGATTGTCTTTTACATTTGTACTTAATGCTAATTTGACCAGCCCTGAGAAGATTTTCACAAGGTTGATCAGAAGTACATCCTTGGCAGAAACATTATACAATAACACATCTCAACTTTTCACAAAGCAGTACTATAGGTCATCAGATTATTTCTTTTCTAATTTATCATGAACACAAGAAAATATTTTGCCCAATTTCTAGAAAAGATGGAATCATGTTGGCAGAACCTTTCTCTCCTCCACAGCACCCAAAAAGTCAGACTATGCAAGACACCTACCATGAGAAATTTCAACCCAAATAATTAAAATCTGGCAAGCAATAACCAAGTGAAATGAGGAGTACGTCATAGTAAGCATCAGGTAACATAATAATAGGTGGTGCTTCTGCCCCACCTAAAGTTTTTGGCTCCTTCATAGAAAATCTTTACGTAAACAATCTTTCATAATAACTGGTTAACAACAGCAGTTTGTATCCCATATACCTCTGTGTTCACACTGCTTTTTGAGAATAGAGTTTCTCACACTTACCCAAGATGAGGGCATTTTAATTGAAATATTGTCCCATGGTTACCATTTTATCCCCATAACAACATCACCAATTACTTACTTTAAAAAAATGCATTAGAAAAGTAATTTAATCTTTGCTTCTCTTAATGAAATTTGCCAGAGAAAAACAAAGGGCGGAATCAGCACTGCACGACCAGCCAGCTCTCCATGGAGCAGCACCAACCTACTGGACTCAAAACTCAAACACACTTTGCAGAACAATATCCATATTCTACAAGCTGGTTTAAACATCTCCACAGCTTTCTAAACTATAGCTCACTTCTGGCAGAACCTCTCTTCTCAACACCTGAATAACAGAACACAGCCTTGTTCCTGTCTCTGCACTCGTGTTTAGTAATAATTCTGACCAAAAACTTAACACCACTCACCTGAAGGACTTACCCAGTCCTGCAATTCCCAGTATTATTCTCCACTGTGTCACAGGGTAGAGCCAGAAGTCCTCTCTGAGAAATGTCTGCTCTATGATACAGTCACATCTGTGTCAATGTGACTAAACATGTGTCACCTCACTTTCAAAATGCCAAGCAAGCACCAAACTGTGCTCCCAAGGAATGCAAAGGGGAGTCAAAGAAGATTCCCAAGCATCATCTTAACACAGGACACATATCACTATATTTACAAATATATTTCAGAAGTTTAAATACAAAAACATGACACAAAGTTTTCCAGTGTTCACTGAACCTTACACTCACTCAGCACTGTCTGCAGAGAGCACTTGACCATAGTTCACTTACCAAATTTACCAATTTAATCAGTCTCAGAGACAGAATCAAAATTAGCAGTTCCTAACTCTCAGTCTCATGTTCAATTCACAGCTTCATCTCATACAGCTGTATTTGGATTTCAGAAATAAAAGTGTTTTTAAACTAGGAAATTATTTATCACAGCATATTCCCATTTCAGAAACCCCATGCAAACTCTTCCCCACCCCCAGCAGCTCCCAAGCTCAGTATTCAATCCACATTTTCTCTTCTTAACAGGATATTGTAGCAGTGCTGAAACAGTCTTCCCTCAAATGTCAAACTTTCATTTTCACACAAGAACTTTCTCCACTCCTGCCATGACCCAATACTGCAAGGCAACGCCCTCCAGGGAGCAGATCTACCTGAATAGCACAGCTTTGATCCCCAGGGCAAGTGCAGATGCTACAGGTATCTATCACAGTTTTAAAGTTGGATAAATGGGAAAAAAATAAAAGCCCCAAGTTCATTTGTTGTTTGAGATGCAGAATATGAATCACTCTTTCAACCCCTTCAAAAGGCAAAAGATTGTAAAAAATCCTCATGCTGAATATCAGGTACATTGCACAGGTCACAAACTGAGCACAGGAATCAGCCAGAACATTGTGGCACAAAACAGGAAAATTTTCTTTCAATATACATCAGCCTTCATTGCAGCTTTATAATGAACTTTAATTTATTATAGTAGTGAATAATACTGTGACTGAGGTTTTTTGTTACACATTTACACAGTGCTTAGCACAAAAGGGTCCTACCGTAACAGATTTAATAACACAATCATGCCACCCACAGATCCTCCAAACACATCTTTCCCCCAAACCATGCCTATTATGTAACTGTACATGGTATTTTTGTGCACAGTTTTGAAAGTTCAAAGCAGTAACTAACCCTCCACTCCTAAAAACTGCTATCTTTGTTGTAAATAACCTTTGAAATTCATTTTTATACAACCGTGCTTCAAATACTTCAGCATAATATAGCTAAGCCTGGTTTGGGGAGTTGTCTTCTAACTCTACATTTTAATTACATTAACCTTTCTGCATATGCATAATGCTTTTATAATGTCCATTTCCTCTCCTCTAATGCCTGACCATGGTAGTACCAACAGGTTCGATTTTTAACTCTTTCAAGAACAGAATATGGATTCCCAGGTTCCCCCCTCACAGCAAACCTTAGGAGCAACACCACAACGTGCATCCAGAACACGTTTCCCAGTGGAACTCACCCTCCTCACTCCTTCTGAAACGAACATTAGCGATTCAGTCACGTATTTGAAACCCCACTCAAAGAACTGCATCAGCAGGAATGAGTAACGATCCTGCTGTGGTTAACAGCATAATCCTGACAAAACTTGGGAAGCAGAGGAGCGGTGTCTAGCCCAGCCAAACAAACATAAACAAAGCTACAGCCAAGTAATATCAGTCAGTTCAAACGACAAAACAAATGTCCTGCACCATTCCAAACGTGTGAGTGTCTCAAGATATGGCCAGAGCACAGTTACCTCAAAACCATTAGCACAAACAACTATAATCAAAAACATCACTGGAATAGAAGACCCACAGCACTGCGTTAGCACAGATTCTGAAGTAGGCAAAAAACATTTCCCTTAACGAGCTCCCTGTGTAGATAATGAGAGAAATCCAACAAATCCTGGCTCCCAAGATAGCAGAGGAGCAGACTGCAAGGCAGCTCTCGTGGCTGGCCCAACAGTATTTGGGAATCTCAGCCAATGCGGAATTTAGTTGAGACCTACCAAGGAACATTACTTGGGAACAGAGGCCAACTGCCCATCCCGGTCCCCACAACCTTACCCCAGCATAAAATGAAATTTTCACTTAAAAAACTACAGATTACTTTACATTAAGTTAAAAGATATATAGGGAAGAAGCGTTATTTTGCATGCTGCCAAAATCACTACGCTTTTCATTTGTGGCATTCTCCATTAATTGTGTCCACAAAGATTTTTTACCTTCTTGGTTTGCTGAACCACTAAACATTTTCCAGCAAATTAAACACTCGTGCCGCATTACTAACAACCAAGATTCTCAAAAACAGCTCATGTTACAGATTTCCCTCTTGCCAGTGGGGTCTGAAGGGCTATGAAAGACCTTTTAAGCATATTCAAGCACCATAATTTTTAGTGTTTTGATGAATACAGTATTTTTGCTATATATAACTATGGGGGGGAAAAAACCCAGACTGTGAAATTCACAGACTGAAAGATCATTTCTAAGTAACACTTACCCTAACTACCATAAAACCAGCTCAGACGAGTCCACACAGTGCTCACATTTCTATCCTTCACTTCCTGCCGCTCCAACATTCAAAATTTCATACCAAACACAAACCTACTGTTCTTTTTCTTGCAATATTTCATCATTACAGCTCCGAGAATCACTAGCCTTGCTACTGCTTACAAACAGGAGAGAGCATGAAACGTATTTCCCCAAACCATGTAAGTCAAAGATTCAAAACACTCACCTCAGACACATCGTTCTGCATGCAAGTGATATTTCCCAGGACTAACAGCAACAAATGGCACAACAGCTCCCAGTCACATCTCCAAAACATCTCTCTACATAACATCACCTACAGAACTTCTTGCTACCAGCTCAGCAGCACTGTGTATCCACTGCTTCTTGGAGAACCTACATAGTCCAGTGCTATTAATTCTAAATTACCTTCCTGCTAAGGTTCAAGCCTTCTAACATCGGACAAAGACTCCATGCGACTCAGAAAATCTGATAGTTTGTACTCATTCAGAAGTAGGATGGGGTCACAGTCACCACTCAAACTTTGTAGTCACGAAATGGAACCGCTCACTGTAGTAAAATTACATTTAAGGAGGAAAACGATTGAAATCTATGATTTCTTATCTGGCTTTCCTGTAATAAGGATGTAATTTTGTATTATGGAGGACTCTGAGAAAAAACTGGATAAATAACCAGTCCATTTCTAATTTACAACCATGAATTTGCATATAAAATTATAGAGGAATATTTGGGTATTACATTATAGCCACATTAAGTATCCTTTAACTTCAACTGGCAGTGCAATAGAAATGCAACAGAGAAACAAATTTTCACCCATGGGTAATTACTATCTCCCAGCTTAAATTCCCAATCCCTTCTTTTCCTACAGTAATATTCACTTTTCTGTGTTTCTCAGACATGAGCAACTGCTCCTGTTTGAAGCCTCATGTCGTAAACATTCGTGTGAAGAGAAAAGCTCAGTAAGCAAGACTGTTTTGGAATAAGGAACCTGAGTCACATATCAGTGTCACCATAATGAAATCCCCAGAAGCTGGCCTGTTCCTGTGGAGCAGTCCCTGACCTTGCAGACTCCAAACTTCCCTGTCTATGAAGTTTAGTTATTTTCTCCCACCCCAAAACATTTGGGGCAAACAAATGTTTATTTTCCCAGCCAGTATTTCCAGAAGACCAAGCATTCCTTCAGATTTTTTTTAATTCCATACCAGTGCTGCATGGAAACTTTTGAAAAAACAATCTCTTTTAGAACATTCTCTCTTCCTTGTTGAAAAGGAATGGCAATCACAGAAGTTTGCACAAAGGGTAGGAAGAAATCCAACACACAAAGTACCATGTCTTTAAATACATGTCATTGATACATATAAACACAAGTGCTGCCTTGCTGCCAAAGGCCATGGAAGAGATAGCAAGACAAACAAGAACGAAAAAGGAAGGTCTTGTTTGTTCTGATAATCTAACCCACAATCCTTCCATTTATGGGGGAAAAAATACATGTACCATGTAGTGAAAATGAGATTTTGCCACAGCATCTCAGCAAAAGAAGTGAGGAAGGATTCAACAGCTGCAACACGAGCAGGAGGGAGGGTCGGGATTACAAAATTTGGAATTTTCCCCCCCACGATGAGCCACTGGCAACATTGCAGAGAGAGGAGCACTGGGGATCTGCTTCCTTCCAGGAAGAAAGCTTCAGCACTGCCAGGAGAAACGTCAGGACAGGGCTGAGGCTCACTGGGATTCTTGGCCTGCTGATCTCCCAGGCAGGGGAATTCCAGCTGTCCAACCACTCTATCCCTAAGCTGGAGCAGCATGACACCATCCTTCCTCCTCCTTCTCCTTCTCCAAGCCAGCTCTCCCACGACTTTCCCCAGTTCCTCAGGCTGTACACAGGGGATGGGTTTAAATTATCACCAAAGACTTTTCTAATTTAGATTTCACTCCTGCTACCAGACCTGTGAGGTCCCACTGACCTCAGGAGGGGACGCCAGTGAGGTGAGAGATTCAGGGGCTTTAATATTCTGAATTGCTCCAGCAATTGTTTCTGCCAGTACTAAAATGAAAACATCAAGAATAATGTTCAGTAGCAAATGTAAGATGGTAGGAAACAACAAACAAACAGAAAAATAAACCAACACACTGAAAGTCAGAAAGAATATCCAGCTATAAATGCAAAGGGGATTTTACTAATACAAATAATTGCCAACAATGGAGAAAATATTATTGCCCAGCTCCTACAGGGGCTCTTTCATCCACAAGTGTCAGGACTCCTTACAAGTCAGTAAGATTCACTATCCCTATTTTAAATTCCTTCAAAAGGAAGCAAAAACAGGTGAAGTGATTTGCATCACCTTACCCACCTGGGAATATCACCTCAAGCTTTCCAGACACTCTGACTTACATTTTTTTAATATGAGAATTTCTCTATGAATCCAACCTTTGAGTAGAAGTTCTCTCCAAAACATAGCCCTTATTCTACAACCAGATCTATTCACACTGATCCCAAAGCCCAGGAGGAACTTCCCCAAAACCAGTGAGATTTCACAAAGGAAAAGGATCTTCCACAACAGATCAAAAGCAGAACTGGGACAAATTAGAGAGTAAGATGCTACTTCCACATCTCCCTTCAAGTTTTAGTCTGATGGGAAGAGGTAAAAAAAAACCCAAACAAGTAAACAAAAAAAATCCCAAAATAAAGAAAAAAACCCCAACAAAAGCAGCGATTACAACCCTTCAAGTCTTCAAGCCATGACTTTAACAAGCCTCTTCCACAGAAAAATTCATCTGGCTCACCTAAAAAGGCACAGTGTCTGTATGAATTAAAAGAGGGAAAATACACACTGTACATTTCAGAAGTCCAACAAAATCACAGAGGTGAAGAGTGATAAAGGAAATGTGATTTCAGCTAGGAAAAATAAAGAAGTAATTTCTGCTTTCAGAACAAATTACAAAGAGAATTCAATTTATCAGTAATAACACATAAAATGTTCTTTCACTTACCAATAAAGAAAAACTGCTCTGCTAATTAAAGTTCAACAAAAAAAAGCTTAATTCAGCTTCTGCCTCTCACAATTTCTGCACTGTAAAAGCCAAGCCTCCACAGTCTGATTCCCTGTTTGCACCCCAAGGACATGGGGGGAATGTGGTGGCCCCTTGTACACTTTCCCCTCCTCTAAGTTTGAACTGAATGTTCAAAATCAGCTCCTCCCTATAGACCTGCCCAGCACTCCCAGACTGTCCCCATCACAAAAACTGTGCCATTAAAAAACAAAAAAAAAA